>CM068370.1:273426258-274026258 GCA_034769895.1 Magicicada septendecula | reverse complement strand
TGGCCCGCAAATTAAACCTAATATCATATGTTGGTAATTTCCATCATGGCGCCTGTAATTATACAATGTTTATGGTAAAAGTAGTTATATGTATGTGACACAAAGATTTGTATTATCACATTTGGTCGCCTTGCAAACAGGGACTCTATATAATCTCATTTTATGTGGGGTAAGTCTACGAAGAGAGCGGAAAAGTTTATCTGAGGTAATAAACCTAATTTTAAATACGTAAACATAACCCAACTTTTACGAGGTTATGTTATACGATTGTATGCATGCGTGTATTATAAAATTGCAAACATGAGTACTAATGATAATATTACAATAGAACTCAGTACAGCTGATGTAAATTTGACTGGTGAGATGGATGTTCAACCAACTCAAACTAGTCAGACTGACGAGGCAAATACGCCTGTATCTGTAGAGACAACGAAAGTCGATACATCCATTTCAACTATGTCAGAAAGTAAATCAGATGGTACTGCTGCTTTGATTCAGCTGTTATTAAATAAATTTGATGAACATAGTGTAAAATTTGATGAAAAATTTACTAATCTAAATGACAAATTAGATAAGCAAAAAAGCAATTCTAATATCAAATATACAAATTTGAATGACAAATTTGATAATTTTGATAAGCAATTTAATGAGCAGAAAAGTGAAATCAGAAATAGTTTTGATATCAAGTTCAATGAATTAAAGAATGAAATTAAAATCAGTAATGATAATCTCATTAAGCAGTGTGATAAGGTGATTAAAAAATTGGATGAGAATTTAATTCAACTAGAAAAACAGAAGGTGAATAGTAGTGAAAACAGTACGAAAAACGAAGTACTGATTAATAACGTAAGTAACAGTGATAAGTTGAATAATGAATTTACTGGTAGTAAGTATATGATAATAGAAAATGATAATGAAAGTATTATGAGTGATAATGAAGTGTCTGAGTGTATTGAGTCAGAGAGAGAGCTTGGAGAAAGTATATTTGTACAAGGGGTGCAGGGGTTAGAATTTTCTTTTGATGTTGTGTTAGGGGGTAAAGAAGAAAAGTCTTCACGTATTTTTTATAAGGACAAGAGTTCCTTCAATTTATATTTGGGAGACGATAGGTCTACAAATAAAGTTCCTTGGTGTTTTTGTGTACCTCATAAGTGGTGCAGTAATTTTGAGTTAGGGACCCCTGCATATTTGGAGAGAGAGAGTGTAACTTGGTGTTATGGTGAGAAATATATTAAGAGAGAAAGTGTAGAGAGGTATTGTGAGAAAAAGAAAGTAATAAAATTTTTTAAAGTAAATAGAAAGTACAGAGAATTGGTAGAAAGGTTAGGATTAGATACGGTGGAGGAAAATAATGAATACTTACCTTGTAGTAACAGTAAAATTGAAATAATAATAGGTGATGAGAATAATAGTATTAAGTACTTACCTGTGGTAGAAAATTATGATGATAATTACAAGATGAATAACAAGAATATAACCTATGATCTTACTGATATAGACAGAACCCTACTCAATCGTGACTTGATATATTTGTTTGATAATTGTTTGATATATGAATATGAATATAATGTTTCCAATAATAAAATTTATTTATTAAAAAATAAATTAAATAGACCTAAGATAAGAATGTTATTCAACGATGGAGGATAGAGTGTTTTAATTGTGTAATGAACATTTAATATATGTGAAAAGTGGTATTGAATTGGACTGCTATGGAATGAGTTTGATAAATAACAAAATGATGTGTTTGGAGTGTATATTTTTGATTATATTAAATGTATTTATATATCAATGTATTTATGTATTTTGATGTTGTATTACAGGTATATTTTGTGTACACCAGTTATTATGTATTTTAATAATTAACATGTTTTGTTTACCTAAACAGGTAAAACTTTTTTAAACAAATGAATAATAATTAAAGGTCAATTACTGAAAAAAAAAGTACTAACAGAAGTTGTAAATTATTAATTGTAATAGAAAGTTTCTAATGAAGTTAGATCATTATTTAATTTGTAATGAAGGTAATTCCTAATGAATAATTAAATAAATGATTAAGAATACAAATATTTGGATTTTAAAATGTATTGTTATGAGTAGGTGAGAGATAAATTTTATAAGACAATTGTCAATGATTACAGTAAGTGTTTAAACAGGAATAGAGCCTGGGTATAGATAGAAGCTGGTGAGCTATTTAATTGAAGTTAATGGGAGGTAGATAGTTAAGAATTTTTAAAGAAAATAATACCAAGAGAGTATTAGATATTTAGGGACACAGTAGTTAGTGGTTATTTGTAGAGGTGAATAAAGTAAAGGTATAAACATATATTTGTTGTTGATGATATGTTGTAGTGGGGGTGAGGTGATAAGGAGTAGCCAACTTATAGTGTTGTGGCAGGTAATAGCATAGTTTTAGGGAGTGTTTGCCGAATATTTTGGAAGGGCAAAATATTATGAATGTATATAGCCAGTTAGGGAACACCCATCTCTGTACAAAGATGTGCGGTGCTATAGGATTTATCGTCGGAATGAAATTAGTAAAGGCGTTTATAATTGAGATATTGGTGTCATGATAGGTAAATTTGGTTGTCAGTTAGAAGAAGGTGAGTAAGATTACAATAAGTAAAGGCATAGTGAATATAGGAGTCACCCAGACTAAACAACGATTAGAAGGTGAAAGGTTAGGTAGTTAGGTAGGTAGAAAATGTTCAGAGTAGAGAGGTAGTAAGAAAAATGAATAATGAAGCAATAATAATAATGTATGAATATTAATAATAAATTTGAAATGAATTTTATAATAATGATAAATAATTGATGACTAATTAATGAAAGTTTAGAATTAATTAATTAATTAATTGAAATTGTAACTTAAATATTTTAAATGCAACAAATAGATAAAATGTGCAAATCTTAATCAGATTAAATATGAATTTACTATATATTATGTATAATACCCAATAATTAAATGTATTAATGTAATAATAATGTGTATTATTATGTATTATGTTATGAAATTTTAACATGATTTATGGAAATAGTGTGTGTGGAGGAGAAAGAGGGGTAAATATAATTGGCGCTGTCAATAACAATTATTACCTGTTAATAATGATAGTAATGATTTTAATAATAATTCTAATTTCAATAAGATTTTCTTAATGATGTTTTCTATAATTTGTTTTTCTCCATGTTTGGGAGATTTATATGGGGATTTCCATGTTTTCTTTTATAATCACATTAAATTCTTTTTTATATCAATAGGTGTTTCTTTTATAATTATAACAATTATAAAACAGAAAGGGTTAATTATTATCGATGGGAATCGAAACGATTTTATAATTCAGGGTAGTCTATAAAGAGAATGGCAATTCTAAGTAATCCTTGTTACATTTTTTATATTATATTTCTAGTAATTCAAGCAAACCCAGTGCTTATTAGCACAAACCAGCACCTAGCTAAGGGGAACCAGATCAGTTAAGGATAGAGTAATTTACCAAGCCACTCTTTTGATATTTTTCATTTATTGTTTCAGTGTTTGGTGATGTTATGACGGCGGTCCTGAGCTGGCCAGCGCGTAAGAACAGGGGCGTTACGCGCCTAATTGGCCTTATGGTGTTGGGATCTCGAAGGAGAAGTCGACTAAGGTCATGCAGGTACTGTCATCGTCATCAGACCACGGGTGAGTTATTGATTTTCTTTTTGTATAAATTGTAAGGGGGTTGTGGCGACATATCCTGGCTGATCCCTTTAGGAAGCATGAATGGGTCAATGAAAGTTTTTATGCTTCGGCACAAAATCTTTCATTGAGGGGGTTTTGTGATGGTACAATTCTGGTACAATCGTAAATTAACAAAAACATGGTATAAAAGACCATAAGTATTGTATTCCTTCATTTTTTAACAATTTGGTCACAATTAATTAAACCTTTAATAATCCCTGTAAAGCTACAGTGAGTGAACTATATCAATATTTTGTGAACGCAAAAGTGAATTGACAAGATTCTAAGTGTTTCATCGCAAAAAACCAAGAAACGCAGCAAAAAACGTATGTCGCATATTGAGATAAGGTGCCTATCCCTGATGACGCCAGCGATGAGGAATGTGTTGTTGAAGCTGTAAACAGAGGAACAATAACTTGATGACGTAGTTTTCGCCCCACCTACGAAATGTGAAACAAAGAATCCATGTCATTTCATCAAAAAGCGTGAGTGCAGCCGGCCGGCAAACCGTTCACCGAGTGTGAATTTTAACTTTTACACCACTAAAAGTGGTTAATTAACTAGATCAAATATCGGAAATGTTGGGGCGTTAAAGGAGTTTGAACAGGTGTCATCGGCCGATGGATCGTCCAAAAGAGTTGTGCGTGTAGGATCTGCCCAAAGCGTTTTCGTGGGCATACACGACGGTGTGGGCCATTAACACGGAGTAAAGAAGGCACAGATTGCACGACCGGACGACCCTAGTAGTGCGGTGAGACCTATCCAAAAATTTGGGTGAGAACGTTCCAACATCATTTTTTTCTGTTCAAGTATAATTCAACATAATGAGCAACTAAAAACTCAATCACTGTTTAAATGAATTCAATTTAATTCAACTCAATCTTATTTCAAATTTTAAAAATGAGCTCAGTAAAAAAATAAGAAATTGTACCAGAGCGTGAGAGAGAGAGAGTGAGAGGGAGAGAGTGTCGTATATTTTCTAAGTGCTGGGTTGTGCAGGTTTTATATTTGTTTAGCATATTATACTCTATTTCATTTTATTATATGTTTAGTAGATTTACAATGTTTATGTTTATTCAAACCTATATAGGACTACGCCCCGAGGCCTAGTAACGTGCGTGTTTGGCACATAGAAGTAGAATCATTTTTATATGTAGAGTCTTTTAGATAATAAAAGATATACTTGTTAACCATTTCAACTAATAGTACTTATTTCAGATAACACTTTCCGCTATCATATCGTTCGCTTAACACGAATTCTGGCCCGCAAATTAAACCTAATATCATATGTTGGTAATTTCCATCATGGCGCCTGTAATTATACAATGTTTATGGTAAAAGTAGTTATATGTATGTGACACAAAGATTTGTATTATCACATTTGGTCGCCTTGCAAACAGGGACTCTATATAATCTCATTTTATGTGGGGTAAGTCTACGAAGAGAGCGGAAAAGTTTATCTGAGGTAATAAACCTAATTTTAAATACGTAAACATAACCCAACTTTTACGAGGTTATGTTATACGATTGTATGCATGCGTGTATTATAAAATTGCAAACATGAGTACTAATGATAATATTACAATAGAACTCAGTACAGCTGATGTAAATTTGACTGGTGAGATGGATGTTCAACCAACTCAAACTAGTCAGACTGACGAGGCAAATACGCCTGTACCTGTAGAGACAACGAAAGTCAATACATCCATTTCAACTATGTCAGAAAGTAAATCAGATGGTACTGCTGCTTTGATTCAGCTGTTATTAAATAAATTTGATGAACATAGTGTAAAATTTGATGAAAAATTTACTAATCTAAATGACAAATTAGATAAGCAAAAAAGCAATTCTAATATCAAATATACAAATTTGAATGACAAATTTGATAATTTTGATAAGCAATTTAATGAGCAGAAAAGTGAAATCAGAAATAGTTTTGATATCAAGTTCAATGAATTAAAGAATGAAATTAAAATCAGTAATGATAATCTCATTAAGCAGTGTGATAAGGTGATTAAAAAATTGGATGAGAATTTAATTCAACTAGAAAAACAGAAGGTGAATAGTAGTGAAAACAGTACGAAAAACGAAGTACTGATTAATAACGTAAGTAACAGTGATAAGTTGAATAATGAATTTACAGGTAGTAAGAATATGATAATAGAAAATGATAATGAAAGTATTATGAGTGATAATGAAGTGTCTGAGTGTATTGAGTCAGAGAGAGAGCTTGGAGAAAGTATATTTGTACAAGGGGTGCAGGGGTTAGAATTTTCTTTTGATGTTGTGTTAGGGGGTAAAGAAGAAAAGTCTTCACGTATTTTTTATAAGGACAAGAGTTCCTTCAATTTATATTTGGGAGACGATAGGTCTACAAATAAAGTTCCTTGGTGTTTTTGTGTACGTCATAAGTGGTGCAGTAATTTTGAGTTAGGTACCCCTGCATATTTGGAGAGAGAGAGTGTAACTTGGTGTTATGGTGAGAAATATATTAAGAGAGAAAGTGTAGAGAGGTATTGTGAGAAAAAGAAAGTAATAAAATTTTTTAAAGTAAATAGAAAGTACAGAGAATTGGTAGAAAGGTTAGGATTAGATACGGTGGAGGAAAATAATGAATACTTACCTTGTAGTAACAGTAAAATTGAAATAATAATAGGTGATGAGAATAATAGTATTAAGTACTTACCTGTGGTAGAAAATTATGATGATAATTACAAGATGAATAACAAGAATATAACCTATGATCTTACTGATATAGACAGAACCCTACTCAATCGTGACTTGATATATTTGTTTGATAATTGTTTGATATATGAATATGAATATAATGTTTCCAATAATAAAATTTATTTATTAAAAAATAAATTAAATAGACCTAAGATGAGAATGTTATTCAACGATGGAGGATAGAGTGTTTTAATTGTGTAATGAACATTTAATATATGTGAAAAGTGGTATTGAATTGGACTGCTATGGAATGAGTTTGATAAATAACAAAATGATGTGTTTGGAGTGTATATTTTTGATTATATTAAATGTATTTATATATCAATGTATTTATGTATTTTGATGTTGTATTACAGGTATATTTTGTGTACACCAGTTATTATGTATTTTAATAATTAACATGTTTTGTTTACCTAAACAGGTAAAATTTTTTTAAACAAATGAATAATAATTAAAGGTCAATTACTGAAAAAAAAAGTACTAACAGAAGTTGTAAATTATTAATTGTAATAGAAAGTTTCTAATGAAGTTAGATCATTATTTAATTTGTAATGAAGGTAATTCCTAATGAATAATTAAATAAATGATTAAGAATACAAATATTTGGATTTTAAAATGTATTGTTATGAGTAAGTGAGAGATAAATTTTATAAGACAATTGTCAATGATTACAGTAAGTGTTTAAACAGGAATAGAGCCTGGGTATAGATAGAAGCTGGTGAGCTATTTAATTGAAGTTAATGGGAGGTAGATAGTTAAGAATTTTTAAAGAAAATAATACCAAGAGAGTATTAGATATTTAGGGACACAGTAGTTAGTGGTTATTTGTAGAGGTGAATAAAGTAAAGGTATAAACATATATTTGTTGTTGATGATATGTTGTAGTGGGGGTGAGGTGATAAGGAGTAGCCAACTTATAGTGTTGTGGCAGGTAATAGCATAGTTTTAGGGAGTGTTTGCCGAATATTTTGGAAGGGCAAAATATTATGAATGTATATAGCCAGTTAGGGAACACCCATCTCTGTACAAAGATGTGCGGTGCTATAGGATTTATCGTCGGAATGAAATTAGTAAAGGCGTTTATAATTGAGATATTGGTGTCATGATAGGTAAATTTGGTTGTCAGTTAGAAGAAGGTGAGTAAGATTACAATAAGTAAAGGCATAGTGAATATAGGAGTCACCATTAGAAGGTGAAAGGTTAGGTAGTTAGGTAGGTAGAAAATGTTCAGAGTAGAGAGGTAGGAAGAAAAATGAATAATGAAGCAATAATAATAATGTATGAATATTAATAATAAATTTGAAATGAATTTTATAATAATGATAAATAATTGATGACTAATTAATGAAAGTTTAGAATTAATTAATTAATTAATTGAAATTGTAACTTAAATATTTTAAATGCAACAAATAGATAAAATGTGCAAATCTTAATCAGATTAAATATGAATTTACTATATATTATGTATAATACCCAATAATTAAATGTATTAATGTAATAATAATGTGTATTATTATGTATTATGTTATGAAATTTTAACATGATTTATGGAAATAGTGTGTGTGGAGGAGAAAGAGGGGTAAATATAATTGGCGCTGTCAATAACAATTATTACCTGTTAATAATGATAGTAATGATTTTAATAATAATTCTAATTTCAATAAGATTTTCTTAATGATGTTTTCTATAATTTGTTTTTCTCCATGTTTGGGAGATTTATATGGGGATTTCCATGTTTTCTTTTATAATCACATTAAATTCTTTTTTATATCAATAGGTGTTTCTTTTATAATTATAACAATTATAAAACAGAAAGGGTTAATTATTATCGATGGGAATCGAAACGATTTTATAATTCAGGGTAGTCTATAAAGAGAATGGCAATTCTAAGTAATCCTTGTTACATTTTTTATATTATATTTCTAGTAATTCAAGCAAACCCAGTGCTTATTAGCACAAACCAGCACCTAGCTAAGGGGAACCAGATCAGTTAAGGATAGAGTAATTTACCAAGCCACTCTTTTGATATTTTTCATTTATTGTTTCAGTGTTTGGTGATGTTATGACGGCGGTCCTGAGCTGGCCAGCGCGTAAGAACAGGGGCGTTACGCGCCTAATTGGCCTTATGGTGTTGGGATCTCGAAGGAGAAGTCGACTAAGGTCATGCAGGTACTGTCATCGTCATCAGACCACGGGTGAGTTATTGATTTTCTTTTTGTATAAATTGTAAGGGGGTTGTGGCGACATATCCTGGCTGATCCCTTTAGGAAGCATGAATGGGTCAATGAAAGTTTTTATGCTTCGGCACAAAATCTTTCATTGAGGGGGTTTTGTGATGGTACAATTCTGGTACAATCGTAAATTAACAAAAACATGGTATAAAAGACCATAAGTATTGTATTCCTTCATTTTTTAACAATTTGGTCACAATTAATTAAACCTTTAATAATCCCTGTAAAGCTACAGTGAGTGAACTATATCAATATTTTGTGAACGCAAAAGTGAATTGACAAGATTCTAAGTGTTTCATCGCAAAAAACCAAGAAACGCAGCAAAAAACGTATGTCGCATATTGAGATAAGGTGCCTATCCCTGATGACGCCAGCGATGAGGAATGTGTTGTTGAAGCTGTAAACAGAGGAACAATAACTTGATGACGTAGTTTTCGCCCCACCTACGAAATGTGAAACAAAGAATCCATGTCATTTCATCAAAAAGCGTGAGTGCAGCCGGCCGGCAAACCGTTCACCGAGTGTGAATTTTAACTTTTACACCACTAAAAGTGGTTAATTAACTAGATCAAATATCGGAAATGTTGGGGCGTTAAAGGAGTTTGAACAGGTGTCATCGGCCGATGGATCGTCCAAAAGAGTTGTGCGTGTAGGATCTGCCCAAAGCGTTTTCGTGGGCATACACGACGGTGTGGGCCATTAACACGGAGTAAAGAAGGCACAGATTGCACGACCGGACGACCCTAGTAGTGCGGTGAGACCTATCCAAAAATTTGGGTGAGAACGTTCCAACATCATTTTTTTCTGTTCAAGTATAATTCAACATAATGACCAACTAAAAACTCAATCACTGTTTAAATGAATTCAATTTAATTCAACTCAATCTTATTTCAAATTTTAAAAATGAGCTCAGTAAAAAAATAAGAAATTGTACCAGAGCGTGAGAGAGAGAGAGTGAGAGGGAGAGAGTGTCGTATATTTTTTAAGTGCTGGGTTGTGCAGGTTTTATATTTGTTTAGCATATTATACTCTATTTCATTTTATTATATGTTTAGTAGATTTACAATGTTTATGTTTATTCAAACCTATATAGGACTACGCCCCGAGGCCTAGTAACGTGCGTGTTTGGCACATAGAAGTAGAATCATTTTTATATATAGTCTTTTAGATAATAAAAGATATACTTGTTAACCATTTCAACTAATAGTACTTATTTCAGATAACACTTTCCGCTATCATATCGTTCGCTTAACACGAATTCTGGCCCGCAAATTAAACCTAATATCATATGTTGGTAATTTCCATCATGGCGCCTGTAATTATACAATGTTCATGGTAAAAGTAGTTATATGTATGTGACACAAAGATTTGTATTATCACATTTGGTCGCCTTGCAAACAGGGACTCTATATAATCTCATTTTATGTGGGGTAAGTCTACGAAGAGAGCGGAAAAGTTTATCTGAGGTAATAAACCTAATTTTAAATACGTAAACATAACCCAACTTTTACGAGGTTATGTTATACGATTGTATGCATGCGTGTATTATAAAATTGCAAACATGAGTACTAATGATAATATTACAATAGAACTCAGTACAGCTGATGTAAATTTGACTGGTGAGATGGATGTTCAACCAACTCAAACTAGTCAGACTGACGAGGCAAATACGCCTGTATCTGTAGAGACAACGAAAGTCGATACATCCATTTCAACTATGTCAGAAAGTAAATCAGATGGTACTGCTGCTTTGATTCAGCTGTTATTAAATAAATTTGATGAACATAGTGTAAAATTTGATGAAAAATTTACTAATCTAAATGACAAATTAGATAAGCAAAAAAGCAATTCTAATATCAAATATACAAATTTGAATGACAAATTTGATAATTTTGATAAGCAATTTAATGAGCAGAAAAGTGAAATCAGAAATAGTTTTGATATCAAGTTCAATGAATTAAAGAATGAAATTAAAATCAGTAATGATAATCTCATTAAGCAGTGTGATAAGGTGATTAAAAAATTGGATGAGAATTTAATTCAACTAGAAAAACAGAAGGTGAATAGTAGTGAAAACAGTACGAAAAACGAAGTACTGATTAATAACGTAAGTAACAGTGATAAGTTGAATAATGAATTTACAGGTAGTAAGAATATGATAATAGAAAATGATAATGAAAGTATTATGAGTGATAATGAAGTGTCTGAGTGTATTGAGTCAGAGAGAGAGCTTGGAGAAAGTATATTTGTACAAGGGGTGCAGGGGTTAGAATTTTCTTTTGATGTTGTGTTAGGGGGTAAAGAAGAAAAGTCTTCACGTATTTTTTATAAGGACAAGAGTTCCTTCAATTTATATTTGGGAGACGATAGGTGTACAAATAAAGTTCCTTGGTGTTTTTGTGTACCTCATAAGTGGTGCAGTAATTTTGAGTTAGGGACCCCTGCATATTTGGAGAGAGAGAGTGTAACTTGGTGTTATGGTGAGAAATATATTAAGAGAGAAAGTGTAGAGAGGTATTGTGAGAAAAAGAAAGTAATAAAATTTTTTAAAGTAAATAGAAAGTACAGAGAATTGGTAGAAAGGTTAGGATTAGATACGGTGGAGGAAAATAATGAATACTTACCTTGTAGTAACAGTAAAATTGAAATAATAATAGGTGATGAGAATAATAGTATTAAGTACTTACCTGTGGTAGAAAATTATGATGATAATTGCAAGATGAATAACAAGAATATAACCTATGATCTTACTGATATAGACAGAACCCTACTCAATCGTGACTTGATATATTTGTTTGATAATTGTTTGATATATGAATATGAATATAATGTTTCCAATAATAAAATTTATTTATTAAAAAATAAATTAAATAGACCTAAGATAAGAATGTTATTCAACGATGGAGGATAGAGTGTTTTAATTGTGTAATGAACATTTAATATATGTGAAAAGGGGTATTGAATTGGACTGCTATGGAATGAGTTTGATAAATAACAAAATGATGTGTTTGGAGTGTATATTTTTGATTATATTAAATGTATTTATATATCAATGTATTTATGTATTTTGATGTTGTATTACAGGTATATTTTGTGTACACCAGTTATTATGTATTTTAATAATTAACATGTTTTGTTTACCTAAACAGGTAAAATTTTTTTAAACAAATGAATAATAATTAAAGGTCAATTACTGAAAAAAAAAGTACTAACAGAAGTTGTAAATTATTAATTGTAATAGAAAGTTTCTAATGAAGTTAGATCATTATTTAATTTGTAATGAAGGTAATTCCTAATGAATAATTAAATAAATGATTAAGAATACAAATATTTGGATTTTAAAATGTATTGTTATGAGTAGGTGAGAGATAAATTTTATAAGACAATTGTCAATGATTACAGTAAGTGTTTAAACAGGAATAGAGCCTGGGTATAGATAGAAGCTGGTGAGCTATTTAATTGAAGTTAATGGGAGGTAGATAGTTAAGAATTTTTAAAGAAAATAATACCAAGAGAGTATTAGATATTTAGGGACACAGTAGTTAGTGGTTATTTGTAGAGGTGAATAAAGGAAAGGTATAAACATATATTTGTTGTTGATGATATGTTGTAGTGGGGGTGAGGTGATAAGGAGTAGCCAACTTATAGTGTTGTGGCAGGTAATAGCATAGTTTTAGGGAGTGTTTGCCGAATATTTTGGAAGGGCAAAATATTATGAATGTATATAGCCAGTTAGGGAACACCCATCTCTGTACAAAGATGTGCGGTGCTATAGGATTTATCGTCGGAATGAAATTAGTAAAGGCGTTTATAATTGAGATATTGGTGTCATGATAGGTAAATTTGGTTGTCAGTTAGAAGAAGGTGAGTAAGATTACAATAAGTAAAGGCATAGTGAATATAGGAGTCACCCAGACTAAACAATGATTAGAAGGTGAAAGGTTAGGTAGTTAGGTAGGTAGAAAATGTTCAGAGTAGAGAGGTAGTAAGAAAAATGAATAATGAAGCAATAATAATAATGTATGAATATTAATAATAAATTTGAAATGAATTTTATAATAATGATAAATAATTGATGACTAATTAATGAAAGTTTAGAATTAATTAATTAATTAATTGAAATTGTAACTTAAATATTTTAAATGCAACAAATAGATAAAATGTGCAAATCTTAATCAGATTAAATATGAATTGACTATATATTATGTATAATACCCAATAATTAAATGTATTAATATAATAATAATGTGTATTATTATGTATTATGTTATGAAATTTTAACATGATTTATGGAAATAGTGTGTGTGGAGGAGAAAGAGGGGTAAATATAATTGGCGCTGTCAATAACAATTATTACCTGTTAATAATGATAGTAATGATTTTAATATTAATTTTAATTTCAATAAGATTTTCTTAATGATGTTTTCTATAATTTGTTTTTCTCCATGTTTGAATATTTGGGAGATTTATATGGGGATTTCCATGTTTTCTTTTATAATCACATTAAATTCTTTTTTATATCAATAGGTGTTTCTTTTATAATTATAATAATTATAAAACAGAAAGGGTTAATTATTATCGATGGGAATCGAAACGATTTTATAATTCAGGGTAGTCTATAAAGAGAATGGCAATTCTAAGTAATCCTTGTTACATTTTTTATATTATATTTCTAGTAATTCAAGCAAACCCAGTGCTTATTAGCACAAACCAGCACCTAGCTAAGGGGAACCAGATCAGTTAAGGATAGAGTAATTTACCAAGCCACTCTTTTGATATTTTTCATTTATTGTTTCAGTGTTTGGTGATGTTATGACGGCGGTCCTGAGCTGGCCAGCGCGTAAGAACAGGGGCGTTACGCGCCTAATTGGCCTTATGGTGTTGGGATCTCGAAGGAGAAGTCGAGTAAGGTCATGCAGGTACTGTCATCGTCATCAGACCACGGGTGAGTTATTGATTTTCTTTTTGTATAAATTGTAAGGGGGTTGTGGCGACATATCCTGGCTGATCCCTTTAGGAAGCATGAATGGGTCAATGAAAGTTTTTATGCTTCGGCACAAAATATTTCATTGAGGGGGTTTTGTGATGGTACAATTCTGGTACAATCGTAAATTAACAAAAACATGGTATAAAAGACCATAAGTATTGTATCCTTCATTTTTTAACAATTTTGTCACAATTAATTAAACCTTTAATAATCCCTGTAAAGCTACAGTGAGTGAACTATATCAATATTTTGTGAACGCAAAAGTGAATTGACAAGATTCTAACTGTTTCATCGCAAAAAACCAAGAAACACAGCAAAAAACGTATGTCGCATATTGAGATAAGGTGCCTATCCCTGATGACGCCAGCGATGAGGAATGTGTTGTTGAAGCTGTAAACAGAGGAACAATAACTTGATGACGTAGTTTTCGCCCCACCTACGAAATGTGAAACAAAGAATCCATGTCATTTCATCAAAAAGCGTGAGCGCAGCCGGCCGGCAAACCGTTCACCGAGTGTGAATTTTAACTTTTACACCACTAAAAGTGGTTAATTAACTAGATCAAATATCGGAAATGTTGGGGCATTAAAGGAGTTTGAACAGGTGTCATCGGCCGATGGATCGTCCAAAAGAGTTGTGCGTGTAGGATCTGCCCAAAGCGTTTTCGTGGGCATACACGACGGTGTGGGCCATTAACACGGAGTAAAGAAGGCACAGATTGCACGATCGGACGACCCTAGTAGTGCGGTGAGACCTATCCAAAAATTTGGGTGAGAACGTTCCAACATCATTTTTTTCTGTTCAAGTATAATTCAACATAATGACCAACTAAAAACTCAATCACTGTTTAAATGAATTCAATTTAATTCAATTCAATCTCTTATTTCAAATTTTAAAAATGAGCTCAGTAAAAAAATAAGAAATTGTACCAGAGCGTGAGAGAGAGAGAGAGTGAGAGGGAGAGAGTGTCGTATATTTTCTAAGTGTTGGGTTGTGCAGGTTTTATATTTGTTTAGCATATTATACTCTATTTCATTTTATTATATGTTTAGTAGATTTACAATGTTTATGTTTATTCAAACCTATATAGGACTACGCCCCGAGGCCTAGTAACGTGCGTGTTTGGCACATAGAAGTAGAATCATTTTTATATGTAGAGTCTTTTAGATAATAAAAGATATACTTGTTAACCATTTCAACTAATAGTACTTATTTCAGATAACACTTTCCGCTATCATATCGTTCGCTTAACACGAATTCTGGCCCGCAAAATAAACCTAATATCATATGTTGGTAATTTCCATCATGGCGCCCGTAATTATACAATGTTTATGGTAAAAGTAGTTATATGTATGTGACACAAAGATTTGTATTATCACACACGTTTACATTGTATATAAAACATGTCTGAATACATATGCATGTAGGTACGTTTGAAATGTGTGTGGACCCTTATTATTTCTGGGTCACCAAATTGCCCTATGTCTAATTTGAGTTTTGACATGGAACATGGGCTGTTTATTTTGTCCAACAGACATTTACAATGACTTGTCTGAATGGTAAACAAATGATACAGTGATAAAATTATACTAGCCTGTGTACATCCATACAATAGTTGGAAACAATCCATAACTGTTATCATAAACATTACATACTTGTATTAATAGTGCAATTACCCAATAAGTGTCAACAGTTTAGTTATATCCATAATTACTGGCTTTTATCAAAATGGTTGGCAATAAATATGTCTTAATTGTTGTTGTTTTATATAACGTACATCTATTCAAACAGCAGAGATCTTTCTTGTCAAGTATATCTCATATCATAGAGATATATGTATATGTATATATTCTTTTTATATAACTAAAATAAATTTAAATCTGAAACATATAATTTAAGGTAAATTGTATAAACATTTAATGACTTTTGTGCTAATTACATGTTCATAAAAACATTAAATGGAAATAAACTGCAATATGTATATATAAGTACAATAAAAATTTAAATAGCAAATAGCAAAAATGGGGTATCACTTTCAGGAACAATATTGTCCAAATGTCTTTTGGTTTCAATAAAATTAAACTTAATTGTCACAGTTTTAGAAAATGTATATAATTGTAGTGAAAATATATGAAACATCATATAACCAATTATTTCTCATGAAATATTCTATAACCTGTCTTCATCAGAATCTCACTCAGATTTTGACCATTATAGCTCTTGTCTCTGAAACCTGTTTAAATGTGATGCCTTTCTGCTACTGTACCATTTGAGACATTTTGAGCTATTTTTAATTTTTGAGACACAATATTCACCAGCTGACTTCAAAAAAGACAAGGTATGATTCAAAGCAGAATCAGGACTGATGACAAAGAATGTCTGATGACATTACAGGGATTAAGTCATAGAATGAGTGTGTAAGATATTCTGATATCTCACTATATGGAACTAAGTAGAAGAAACTACATTACTCAGATCACAGTTTTACAGAAGTAGGCCTACTTGACTGGCAGTCACCGACAGAAATTGTACTTGAACAATATTAGGAAACTGGATTTGAAGATGAAGATGACACCAAAAAAAATCAAATGAGAATTATTTGAAAACATCTGATAAGAATAATTTTAAGAAGAGTTACAAATTTAAAAACGTCTGATAAAGAAACAAGTAAAACACAAAAAGTAAAATCAGAAGCAAACGGTGTACAAAAAGAGACCAAAAACTATTAAAAAAAATTAAATTCTGTATAAGAAATTGGTATTTAGTAGTGGATATTAAGTAAATACAGGACATACCACAACAAACTTATAGAATATTGTCACAATATTTTGGGCTGTTAGACTGTGAAGAGTCTGCACTGTCTATAAACTCTTCCAGATATTTTGTCAAAACTGATGAAACATATTTGCAGTGGTGCGGGAATACAGATAACAAACACCCATGAATGAATATGAACAAAAACTGTTCTGTATCATTGAGGCACTTCTATTTATAAATTTTCTTGAAAGTGCTGGTTGGGCATTATTTGGCCAATCACATTGTTCTTCTTTTTTGATTGGCTTTGCTATCTCACCATTTTCAATGCCAATACCCAGTATTTATTGAGCGTTAAGGACTCTTCTTTCTTATTTATGCTGTGGTTGCCATGCTTGTATAATTCAACTGCTTCCTCTGAGGGCAGTTACCATCCTCAGAGAAAAGTACCATCAAGTTGAGAACAGGATCTGGGTCTCTCCAAACAAGACAGGTCTTCGTTATACAGCACATGTTCACCACAGCAGACTTCTGCATTTGGCCAAGATGGCAGTGTCACCTGTGTTCAACTATGGAAGTGTTAGCGCCCACGTTCCATGGTGCTGATATATACTTTTTGTAAGAGCATGGAACTCTGTACACCATACAGAGCGAAATTAAGAGCTGAAGAGAATCTTGAGAATCCACTGGGCACACAAAGAGCATAAAAATTGAGACCAACATCTACCCCAGTCACTTTTTACTTTACGCCAGAGTCAACAGAATCACAGGCTCTTCATCAGCCGAACTGATGCTGGGCTGACAATTGTACAGCCCAATGATTGGGAGTCAGCCAACCTACCGAAGAAGGTCATGCAAATCCAGAAGCATGGGTGAAAAGACATCAACCAGAGATTGATAAGAAATGGAATGAGGTGAATCTACAAAACCTCGAGGAAGCCAAGAAGCAGGGCATTGAGGAGAAGCAGATATTAAATCCACGGGACTGAGTGTTGCAAAGGAATTACACTCTCAGCAACAATGCAGATGGGTACCATGCAGGGTTAGTCCACAAGTGGGTGGGACCGGACCTTTTGAGGTAGATCAGTGTCTGGAAAATGGTATGTATTCCCTAAGGGCATTTCCATGATTGAAAGTCCGTGCAGCTAAGTTGAAGGTGGTAAAGCAACCTACAACCTGACTACACGAGGGCAGCACAAATCCAGCAGCGAGAACAAATCCAGATAGAAGAGAACAAATCCAACGATGGTGTCCAGGCATTGAAGAGGTACAATACAACCTTCAACCGAGAAGACTAATTTTTGTAAATGCTACACAGATTTGTAAATTTGTAATATTGTAAACTTTGGAGATTTTGTATATGAATGTGGTTGTGGGTTTTACAAGAGGGGGGATAATTTGTATTATTGGGGGAAAACCCTAACCCATATTCAAAGTGTGTGAATATTGAGTGATATTATTAAAACTGTTTGGCATATTATTAAAACTATTAGAATAATACTGTACATAGTTTAAGTATGTAGGTTATGTTACTCATATGTATTTACATTATCCACAATTGATAGTATATTGATCCACAACTTATTCAAATTGATGAACACTATTTATAGAATACACTAGTATGTTCTTTATCAATGTACAAATGCATTTATAGGCAGCATAGTTTGTTCTATAAGATTCTAGAATTTGTGCCTGGAATGACCTCAACTATACTAGCAGTGGCTGTAAATCAAATGACACATGTTTGTGAATGATGTCATTACCAACTATACATAAAATTATCACATTTTTGCTATTTAGGATCGGATGTCAGCTATCTAAAAGGACATGATATAGAAAGAAAACATCAGAGATTTGAATACATAGGGGGCACGATAAATAGAAAGTTGGGAAATAAAACGCGTAAGGAGACAAGATTAAAGTTATATAAAACCATGGTTGTCCCAATTCTGATGTATGGCAGTGAGACCTGGGTTCCTTCAAAGCTAGATAGATCAAAGATTCAGGCAGCTGAAATGCGCTTTCTGAGAAGAGTCAAGGGCTGTACACGATTAGATAGAATACGTAATGACGACGTCCGGAATGCGCTAAACATTTACAATTTGAATCATCGAATAGATGATTACAAACGGAAATGGCGTTAACACATCAACCGCATGGACAAATGTAGACTACCACAACAAATAAGATCTTATAAACCAACGGGCAAGCGTAACGTTGGAAGACCTTTTTCAAGATGGGACCAACTATGACATTGTGGAGACGGAACAGGCATTTCTGCCTATACCATGAAGTGTAGAAGAAGAAGACATAAAACTATAAAAGATGGAGAGAGTTTAGTTTTAGACAATCTAGATTGAGATTTTGTTAGTGAGTTAGTGTGTGTGTGTGTGTGTGTTTGGTACCAAATGTGTGGATGCATATTATATTTGTGTGTTATCTTTTTGTTTGTATACATTTCGGTTCTGTTAATAATTGATATTACAGTTGTAGATCAAAATTGTATTTTATGTGTTATATTTTTATTTGTGAAAAATTAATTGTGATAGTGGAAAATAAACAAGGTTTTGCCAGCGATATATGTGTTTTATTTCAATTGATAACTTAGAAGGTGACAATTTGTGCACTTGTATCTAGCCATCTGTTTTCTGTTGTCTAATGAAGAAAAGAAAACCAATATGATAGCACCTAGTAAACTACAACATTTACATGGTTACAAAAGTCAAATTTGTCTTCTCTATTAGTTCAGGACATTAAAAAGAAGCAAGTCCACACCATAGTATATTTAATCAAGCACAGAATTCTAAGGTAGAGACAAGCAAACTTCAATATTTTTGCACTTAACTCATAATTGAATTCTATATTCATATATGAACTTAAATAAATAAAACTCAGTAATAAATATTATGACTAAATATCACTATTGTACTAACGACTCGGAACACTAAGTTTTTTATAAGTAAAATCGTAAAGTTTTAACTTACAGCCTAAACCGGCTTTCACCTTTAAAAGGCTTCTTTAGAGGCTGCCATAGGTAGCGCTGTCCGTCTTGTTGTTGGCGACGGGATAGAGTTTCGAAAGATAGATGCTGTGTGTGTGTGGTGAGATGTGTTCGAATAATGCGTGCGATTTGAATTGTGTCTGTTCGTTTAGGATGTCGTTTTTATTTGTTTTTGTATATTTCTAATTGTTCTAGAGTGTCTAGTTTTCGGCCTTTTGTGTGTACGTGTAGAATATTCATGTTATTGTCGATGTTTTTATATGTGTGGTTTGCTTCAATGAGGGGGTTTGCAAAGGTGGATTCTGTAGTGGTGTGGAGTGCCTTTGTGTGTTCAATGTATCTCTGTTTGAAGTTACGTCCTGTCTGGCCTATGTAGAATTTATTGCAATTTGAGCAATTTAGCTTGTATACACCGGGTAGATCGAATTTGTTTTATGCTTTGTGCGTGCGTTTTGATAATGTGTTCTGTTTTGTTAGTAGTTTTGTAAGCGATTCTGTATCCTGCTTTTTTGAATTTGTGGGCAATTTTTTCAGTTTGTTTGTTGATGTATGGTAGTGTTATGAATTTGTTGTTTTCTGTCTTTGTCTGTTGTTTGTTTTGTGTTTTGTGTAGGAGTTTACTGACTATTGTTCTGTCATATCTGTTAGATTCTGCTAGATATTTTATCGTGTTTAGTTCGTCTTTGTAGTCTTTTTCATCTAAGGGAACGGAGAGCGGACAGCGCTACCTACGGCAGCCTCTGAAGAAGCCTTTTAAAGGTGAAAGCTGGTTTAGGCTGTAAGGTAAAACTTTACGATTTTACTTATAAAAAACTTAGTGTTCCGAGTCGTTAGTACAATAGTGATATTTAGTTAAGTAACGGACACGTCATGGACAACGAAATCCAAAAATATTATGATTTCAAACCTGCCTAAGTTATCTACAAATATTAGGTGTGGCTTCCTTTGTGTCCAATTGTATACAGAAAACTCATACAATTATTAAAAGCTTTGGTTTTCACCAATGTATGCCATCCACTCAGTGCCTCAAATTTATTTTCTGATTAATATATTCTACAAGTCTCTTCAATGTAGATTTTCAGAAGCCCCTAGTTTTTAAGTCTCCTGTGTGTCTGTTTATGTTAAACATACACAATAATAAATGATTTCTATTCTCCAGATGTTTGTATCCACCTTGAGCCTTGTGAGAAATTTGTCTCGAAAATCTTTTAAGTAACTTCATTATTTAAACATTAAGTGAGCTATATTTCACTACAGCTCTTAATTCAGTTGGCTTGCAAAAGTGATTAATATGAATAATTTAATAAATTGTAGTCTCTAATGTCCTTAAACAGTACAAGTAAATATATTACCACTTTAGGTTTGGACATGTCATTTTACCAACAATTTGGAACATGGATTATATTGTTTCATCTTTTATAGTGTTTTGTATTTAATTAATTGTTTACTTTTAACCTTATACAAACTGTCTGGTTTATGTAATTTTGCGAAAATAATTTGAAGAGTAAATTTCTGAGTTTTTCAATGTTTAAATTTCAATTTCAGTATCTCCTACTACTTTATTCAGTACTTAACAAGATATACCTTCTTTGCAGCTGATTTATTTTGTTTCAGTCAATATTGTACTAATTGTAAACTTGTATTAACAGTGCAATTTTGTTCCTTTTCCAAAATTTACACAAACACAAATATAGCAGAGTCTATAATCATACAGAGCACATCATACGTATATATGGTGTATAGCTTATGGTATGTAGTACATTTGTGTATGTTAAATCATGAAATAAATTTGTACACGTTAGAAAATGAAAGAAAATTATTACTAGTATCAACATTTCCTATAAATTTTGCTACAGAAGTTTCAAAAATAATATCCTTGCCCTATAAAACTGCATAAGATTACTAAATATAGTAAAACACACTTGTGTGGATTTAACGTCCACAATGAATTCTTATATACACTACACGTTTAGTGCTCTTATTGTATACACATAAACTGAATCTTACCTTCAAATTAGTCAACAATCTTTTGTTGTTTACATCAACTCACACAAGCATCCACAATTCAAACTTCTTCTGTGGAAAGTACATTATTAATGTATTAAATATACAGTCTAGCACAAAATATGTGTGTATCTTTTATTACATAGCCTTCAAATGAAGGGTCTCAAATACATAAATGTAATTCTTGTGTTTTACTGTATTTAGGACCATTCAGACAGAGCTAAAGATTGTGACATTCAGACACAGACTAAATACTTTAACACTTGTTTCTTGGTAATAAAATTATATAATTATTTTTATTATCATTTTCTTATCTGAAAACCAATTATTATAAGTCACTATGATTTTGTGCATGTATAATTCTCTAAAACGGAGTTAACACAGTTACATACTTATGCATAAAGAGATAAAAATTAATGGTTCTATAAATTCAGCGTTGAATGACACAACAGATCAACTATGCAGCATTTTCTGAGCTGTGTAGTTGAATTTCCTGGTGCTATATTTAAATGTTAATTATGGGTGACGTGTTTCTAGAGATGCCCACTGTTTATATGTTACACAACACCAGCCACAGCAAATGTTTATTATACAAGATCCCTTTTTATTTTATGAAAATGTCTACAGTTTGTTCACAACTAAGTTGACAATTCACGATGATGTTCGCTTTCTTCACAATTCTTTCTGAGAACCAGCATTAAATAACCTAATAACAAAACACAATGTGTTGGGTAAAAAAACGCATTAGCATTTATGAATCCAATCATTACCATTTATTTATCTCACTAAACTCTCCAAGAAACTTTCAATTTATCACTGGCTGTTCTAAATAAATTATATAGGTGACATTACCGATGTTCAGGCACCAACAGTAATAAACTCTTCCATTATTCATATCCCCACAGTTCCATCAAGGATTCTAAGGATGATACAAAAAATTGCAACCACGAAAAGTTTAGGTAAAGTAAAGGGGGGGGGGAGGCTCACAGATTATTATCCAGTCAAAACTCTGTGCAATGTTGAATGTCAGGACATTACTGATACCTATGTTACTATTACATTATTTATTATCATGTACAATACATGTACATTATTTATTTACAATACACAATACCACTGCATGACACAAGTGAAATGATAATAAACCCTATTTTTATGCATGCTGTGAGGAAATCCATAATTATATCTGTAAAATTATATTTACAAAAAATATACTTTGAAATGTAATTAATTACATTTATATTCAACAGAAAATAAAATTGTCTATGAATCAAGTTTTGAAATATGGAATATAAAATATTTAAAACAATGATGGGACATAAAGATAATATACTATATGACATATACTATATGTAGACTTGAAACAAGCTTTTGAGTGTTAACAGAAAAGAAATGCTAAACGACCTTCATATCTTGGGAATACCAGCTAAATATGTATGACTACTAGAAGTGACTGTGGCTGGTTCCAGAGCAGTAAGCGTTAGTGGAGAGTTAACCATTATTTTTGGTATTGAATCTGGGGTGTGACAAGGAGATTGACTCTGCGCTACATTGCTTAACCTAGTTCTGGAGGCAGTCATTCGAAAACTACGTGTTTCTGGACACATCGGCATGAAAACCAAATAAGTGTGCACTTATGCTGATGACATAACTATTATCAGCAGAAATAAAAGAGGGCTAGAGGAAAATCTACTAACACTAGATAGTGAAGCACATAAAAGAGGTTTAAGGATATATGAAGCCAAGACCAAATACATAGAACTTCAATGGAATGTCACAAATACAAATCTATCAGTTGGGAATTATAGGTACATTTGAACATGTCTAACATTTTTCTTAATTAGAATCACAAATTACTCAGAACAACTCTTGCAGCAATGAAATAAAGTCCCTCATTGTATGTGGCAACAGGTGTAATTACTCCTATGAAAAGCTTTTCAAATCCAGGATGTCAAGCAAACAACTTAAGCTGACTATATACAAAAGTCTTAAACGATCGGTAGTAACATACAATGTGAAGCATGGATATTAACCAGCACAGACGAGCAACATCTAAGAATATTTGAACAAAAAGTCATGTGAAAAATCTTTTAACCTCTACTGAAGACAGCTATTGGAGGATTCGAATGAACCATGAACTGAACCAACTGATTCAGGGTGTCGACATAGTCTGGTTTATTAAGAGTACGAGGCTTGAGTGGCTGGGCCATGTAAGGCAAATGGATGACAGAAGAATGGCTAAGAGAATTGCACATTGGAGACCAGTAGGAAGAAAAATCAGAGGCAGGGCCAGAAAGAGATGGTTGGATGACATGGAGGATGATTTGAGATGTATGAACATGAGGAAATGGAGAAGGATGTGTAATGAGAGTGCAGAATGGAAGAAAGTCATTGAGCAGGCTAAAATCCATGCTGGGTTGTAATGCCAGGAAAAGGAAAGGGCATGATGTGCTCAAGAAATATGGATTTGTCATGCTGAATGCCATATTCTGCTAAGTGGAGGCCACATTGAACTCTTTTAAAATTGATTTTAATAATATATCTTTAACCATAAATATTTCATAATCATTAAAACATTTTAAGTTAATGTACTCAAATTTACTTGAATTCTGTATAAGACCGAACTAAATGTTTTGGGGTGAATTTTTGAAAAGCTAAAATTTTTAAAAAGGTCATGTTTTTATTGTTCTGAACATCAGAATGTTATTAGCTTTGTGCTGTAATAGAATTTGTTTGAATACATTCTGGTAACCATTACTTACTTACACTCCTTAATCTAATTTTTATTTCCTGTCTTTAAATATTTGGTTCTGAGACCTGAGTATAGACTATGAGACTGTGGTGGTAATGTAAACGTGAATGTAGTAAAAATATAAATGGCAGTGGCAACACTGTTGATAGATGGACACGGACGGACATTGTTACACAGAAAAGTTATAACCTATCCTTGTTAATACTTGTGTTTATAAACTTGTGATAATAAAACAATCAAAATTCGTATTTGTGCTTTCATTAAATAATAACCATCCATATTTGGTGACACCGACATGATTCGAACACGTAACCGACGTGATCTTGTGAAATAAAGTGAATTTGTTCAGTGCATTTATTTATAACATTTACAACTGAGCTGTGAAATGGCGTATAGTGATTCTTCAGCCAGTGAATTAGCAAAGGTGCCAGTGAAATTTCCACCGTTTTGGAGATCCGATCCGGAAATATGGTTCAATCGAATCGAGGCACAATTTATTAACTTGGGTATTACTAAGGACGGTAAATATTTGATATCTCTGAACTATGGTTTTTGCATAAATTACTGTTCAAAACATTGGAGACACACTTGTGGAACACAGTAAAAACGAAAAACCCTGTGGGAAAACACTGGGATGGGAGAAATTCAGTCCCATTTCCTGGGGAAGGGGGGTTGCAAATCGCAAGTTCCACGCGAAGTTTTTCCACATTGGTGCACTCGAAATGGCGTTTGATGAACGTATTATAGAACAGCGACTCATTGGATTTTGTAAGTAGCCTAAATTAAACTATACTACACCAACCTAACCTAACCTAACCTAGCTTAACCTAACCGTATATCACACGCAAAATTTTCCCGACCGTTAGATCTTGTAAGTTGGCAAAATTATACTACACTACACAACACTAACCTAACCTAACCTAACATAGCCTAGCCGAACCGTATATCACACGCAGAATTTTCCTGACCATTAGATCTTGTAAGTTGGCAAAATTATACTACACTACACAACACTAACCTAACCTAACCTAATGTAATAAAGGTTTTATTATTACTGCAAGAGATAATGTAATGTGTACTCACCTACTGGTTGGTGGAGGAGTAAAGCTGTGCGGCCACGGAAAAAAAATGGTGGAGACGTTCGAAGGCCGGGTACATGGCCTTAAATAAATATTCAGCCAAGTACCCTTCGAAATGCTCCTTTCGAACTCCAAACCGAGGTACACGACTGCGCACCTCTCGCCACTGGCGTTCGATGGTGTTTATTTGAGCACCGGTGCGTGCATCAACGAACTCAATGGAGTGGTTGACAGTGAGGTGTTCGAAGCCGACCTCCTCTAAGGATCGGTATGCTTTCCAGCAGTTGGACACGATTGTAGTGCTGTCCCTCCACAATGCGACCTCGGTTGTATTTTCTGCGGCAGAACTTTGTCTTGTCGATCTCGACGATTTTACCGCGCCCGCCCAATTTTTCCACGCTACTCTTAAACAGGTGGTCGATGCAAACCTCTCTGATGAAAGAGTACCAGTTAACAACGGTTTGCGACGATAAATCATACTCTCTCATCAGGAAGTCCTGTCAAGGAGGGTTAATTAACATGAAGGTTGCACATATGCCGAAAATGACCCGTGGAGGCAGGCGAGTGTCGCCTATAAATGTGCCTGCTCTCGCCGAACCACTCCACGAGCATTTCACCATTTTCGATTTGGCATACTTACGGTACAACCTTCCGCACCGAAACCCCAGCGTCCCCCTATTTAAAAGCACCACGTTTTCACAGACGCGGCAAATCGCCGATGGTGCTATTACACCATGGTGTAATAGCCAATTGTTCCTCCCCCCAACTGACACACTCTGTGTACTTCACGACACAATTTTTGCAAGCCATTTCAATTGTCGCACACACAATTTTCAACACAGAACTACAATGACTACACAGAACAGCCACCGAATAACAAGTGAACGTTTACCAGGCGTCGGTGGGCAACTCATAGAGCAGCATTTCAAACAGGGTGACAACTCGACAAGTGGCATGAAAGTGTTTGAGAAATGAGTGGGAGGTATAACCGTGACGTCATGTAGCAGAAACTCCTTGTATATTTTCAATATGTCCCGTTGGTGTATGTCAGTAGTGGATAAAACTAGGTAATTTTAAAATCGGAATAAAATATAACCCAGTGTTTTCCCAAAGGTTTTTTCACTTTTACTATGTTCCACAAGTGTGTCTCCAACGTTTTGAACAGTAATTTATGCAAAAAGCGTAGTTCGGAGATATCAGACAACTACCCTAAGGACGCAACTAAATATTACCACATCATTGGTACAGTAGAAAGTGATGTATTGTCTAAGGTAAGCGATATTGTTAAAAATCCACCTACTGAAAACAAATATAAAGCCTTGAAAGAACGATTAATTCGTCAATTTGCTGATAGTGAAAATCTAAAACTTAAAAAAGTACTAGCTGGCATACAGTTTGGAGATAAAAGGCCATCAGAAGTATTACTTGAAATGCGCAATTTAGCCGGTCATCAATTAAATGATGACGTTCTTAAATCGCTATGGATGGACGGTCTTCCTAGTCAAGCACAGGCTATTTTGGCTGTTAGCGAAGATAATTTAGACAAACTTTCTATTATGGCAGACAAAATAGTAGAAACTGTCTCACATACAAAAAGCAGCTCTATCATGGAAATGTCCTCTAGCAATAATATTGAAACACGCTTAGAATTGCTTGAAAAACAAATAACATCCCTTAATAATAATATTGCAGCCCTTAGTATTGGTCATAATTGACGATCACGCAGCAGATCTAACTCCCATAATAAAAATCGCTCAATTTCAAGGCCCCGCTTAAACAAAGAAGGCAAATTTTGTTGGTACCATTTTACCTTCGGCCAAAATGCTAAAAAGTGCTCTCAACCTTGTAGTTTTAATAATAATAATAATAAGGAAAACCCAAAGGCTTGAGTGTTGACCAGACGACCGATGTTCAAAGCCAAAAATCTAGTCATCTAACCATCTACGATAAAAATAATAATATACACTTTTTAATTGACACAGGTGCAGATTTATCTGTTTGTCCTCCATCACGACTAGAAAAAATTAACACAACTTCATATAAATTATTTGCAGCTAATGGGACCCCGATTCCTACCTATGGGCAAAAAATAATGTCATTAAATTTAGGTTTTAATTCGTGATTGCAGATATTTCAAAAGCTATTATCGGCGCTGATTTTTTGAAACACTATAACCTTTTAGTTGATCTAAAGAAACAACGTTTGATTGATGCAACAACAGGAATTAAAATAATTGCCACTGTTACAAACATTCCCAACACCGATTGCATGTTCACTACTTTTGATAACACTAATACGATTTACAACAAAGTTTTAGTAAAATTTCCAAATCTTACAAAACCGGTAACTGAAAACAAGTTTTTGATCATTTGTAAAAACAAAACCCATAATATAACGCATGCCATAGAAACGAAAGGACCCCCAGTTCATTGCAAACCTCGAAGATTACCGCCCGACAAATTAAAACTAGCTCAAAAAGAATTTCAAATTATGGTCAATCAAGGATCTGCCGCCCATCTAAGAGCACCTGGGCAAGTCCTTTACAAATGATAAAAAAGAAGAGTGGCGACTGGAGACCCTGCGGAGATTATAGACTATTAAATTCGGTTACAGTTCCTGATAGATATCCGGTACCTCACATTCAAGACTTTGCATCCGCTTTATGTAATAAAAGTATTTTTTCAAAAATAGATATTGTCAGAGCTTATCATCACATACCTATGGAACCTAGCGACATTAAAAAAACTGCCATAACAACACCATTTGGACTTTATGAATTTATAGTAATGCCATTTGGGTTGTGCAACGCCGCACAAACCTTCCAAAGGTTTATGCATTCTATTTTAGGTGATTCACCGTTTTGTTTTCCACATCTAGATGATGTTTTAATTGCATCAAAAGATGAAACACAACATATTGAACACCTCCAAACAATTTTTGAAAGGTTTGACAAACACAATATCTCCATCAATCCAACAAAATGTACATTTGGGGTAACCACAATATCCTTTTTAGGTTACGAAATTTCTAAGAACAGCACAAGACCGCTTCCAGAAAAGGTAGAAACGATTCAACAGTGCAAATGCCCCAAAACAGTAAAAGGACTCTGACGCTTCTTAGGCATGCTAAATTTTTGTAGGAGATTTCTACCTCACACAGCAAGTATCACTGACCATGGTACCCAATTCCGAGGAAGACGATGGAAAGAGACATTGATGGATCTGGGCATCCGAACATACAAAACTTCAATTTACCACCCGAACAGCAACCCAGCTGAAAGAGTGCTCCGTGAAGTTGGGAGAATTCTTCGAACATACTGCCACGATCAGCAACGTAAGTGGAGTGAATACATCGAAGCCAGAGAAAGTTTCATAAATCTCGCTTACCACGAATCCGTTAAGGATACCCCTTACACCATCATGTATGGAAAACCACCACCTCGAGCTATAGAAGAACTTGTCAATTTCCCCGCCAATCCATAATACCAATTCGATAATGCTAGATTCTACAGCAAGATAGCGGAACAAATAGAAAAGAAGAAGGAAAAATATCACAGAATTCAACCTAAAGCAATCCGATATCATGAAGGAGAAAAAGTGCTAATACGGAACAGAGAATTACCAAGTTCCAGAGAGGGAATCACAAAGAAATTACTATTATTGTACAATGGACCCTATCTCATTGTCAAAGACAACCAAAACAACACCTATGTCGTAAGTGAGGTAACAACCAAGAGAATTAAAGGGACTTACAACCAGTCTTCTTTGAAAAAATATTATGAGGCAGTGTCAGAAAATTAAAAAGAATTTGGAGAGTAGACACTATCTAAATTCAAAAATTAAAGTAAGCACAACTTACAATAAGTATTTGATTGAAATTATTATATGAATGAAAAGGAATTTAGTAGAGAGATTAGCTAAATTCAAAACAAAGTAAGTACAAACTTACAACCAAGTGTGAAACAAAATGTGTAAACCCATGTAATTTTGAAAAAAAATATATATAATGAAATATCATAAAAAATTGATATAAAATAATAAAATGTTAAACAAATAATGATGACACTACATAACATCATTAACTAACCCTATTACAAAAGGGAATAATAAAGAATTAACGTTTCACAAAAGAAAGACAAGACAATCAAATAAAAAATGACAATGACATATTAACTGGACAATCAATGATGAAAAAATATAAGTGAGCCAGAAACCAGCTACAATGTTAATTTTGAGTATAAATGAGAAATAAAGTGATAACCAATAAAATCACTACCATATGAAGTAAGTTGACAAAACAATGCAAAATACCTATTAAATACCGCCATAAGCTTAGAAAAAGGAATCCAAACAAGTCACTTAGAAGAAAAGGTCATGAGATGTATAAAAGAGAGAATAATCAATCCCAAAAGTGTTTTATTGTATTGATATTATATGAGTCGAAAACAGACGACTATTATTATGAATATTATTATGTGATGATTTTATGTTGAGATACGTCCAACAATTATTTATGTTATTGAGCAGATAGGCAAGACCTCTGAACTCAAAATGTGTATAAATGGATAGCAGAGTAATAGAGCCACACGTGCCCTCTGGCTAGTACCAATTTACATGAAGGGGAGAGAAGAAAAATTTTAGGGAAATATAACATACAAGGGATAACACTCGTAATAAAATAATACCAAATACCATATTATGAACCATGACTTAATAAAAATAAATAAAGTAGAAAGTAGCGATTGATGAATTCCTGAATAATAATTTCAGAAAAAACATAATGATCTTTGTTTCGAAATAATCAATTTTGGTGGCGACGCATTATGTAACATGATATAAGGTAGTGAAAAATACATTGATAATTAATTATAAAACAAAGAAGCTGAAGACAAGAAGAAAGGTCAAGAACTTATAAACTCAGAGATTAGTAACCAAATGACAAATGACTAATAAACTGACGATGACTTGACTCAATAGATTGGATAAATACAAGGAACAATGGAACAAGGAAGAAGGAACCAAGAACCAAATGTAATCAAGAAATTGATAAAGAACATTGTAATCCCTAATAATGACCATAAAATGTATGTAAACAAATGCACTAATGTAGTTAGAACATAGATGAGATGTACCTAGGGTAATAATGACAAATAAGAAAGATAGTAATGTTATGTATATTTTATTAATGAAGAAATGTACTTATAAATATAAGATAGGGAGTTAATAATAAACACACCCCAATGAATAGTGATAAATATAATCAAAACCAGTAAATCATACCCTGAGGCAAATAAAGGCCCAGTTAATAATCAAAGGTGATCATTAGTGAAGGGAAAATAAAATAAATACTTATAACCAGTAACCCCATGATGATGTTAACATAAATAAACAACATAGTGAATAATATCAAGTGAGTGGAATAAAGAGTGTATTAATACAAAAGTGGTGACATGCAATTATAGCATGTTACATAAAAGTGAAAGTGAATAAATAAAAAACCTTCTATGAAGGAAAAAGTGTAGAGGGTGAACATAAAAAGGTATTTTAGTTAGTAGAATGTATTAGAATATCTGATGGACCTGTGATAAACTTTATGCTAGCAAGTAAGATGAACTCATTATACTGTGATTAAGTTAAGCAATAGTTAATAAGAATTATAAAATAAGATAGAAATTAAGTCATTAGAATGAAAGGTAAACAAGAAAGATAGACACTGTTTTCTAGTGAAGGAAGGAGGGAGCAGATTATATTGTGTAAAGTACAGTTTAATAGTAGTATAATAAGAGTTTTATTGTTGTTTAAAAAAAACAATATAATGTAATGAATTATGAGTTAAAACAAATAGTAGTAAGAAACAGAAAGGTAGTTAGAAGTTTATTTCAGGCTTGAACCTGTCAAGAAAATGTTTATTGTTATAATAAGAGGTGTAGTTGGAATCACCAATGTTTATTATTTGTTTGTGTTAAAAAATTGTTTTACTGTACCATATATAAAGGTAAGGAGTTACAAAGAATGCTAGATAGTAGTATAGGAAAATCTAGGCTCTAGGCTTAACAGTTAATGAAGAATTTTGTAAATTTAAGAACAAACAATAGTCCAGTATCAAATCAGAATATACCAAATGTTTAAACAAGTTAAGTAGGTATACCTAATACCAAAATGAATAAATAACATCCAGTTTTAGATAAAATATATATGAAATATAAATAAGAAAAATATAAAAATTTGATTAGCTACCCAAAAGTAACTATGAGGGGTATCAAAATGATCCTTATCAAAAATGATGAACAATGGTATTCATGTAACAAACATAGCTACTAATATAAGAAAGAAATCTTAATTTGAAGATATTTTATAGATTTAAACTAAAATAAAACGTTAGAATATAACAATGACATAAATTAACGACCAATGAGAATTAGCATAATTTAATAGGTAACCATAGCAACCGTAATTTATTGCCAAAAAACCGTTGGAATTTTCATTAATCCATTATTGACCGACGCGGAGGGCGGATGTATGCAGCTCTCAACCCAAATTTTACTATAAATACGTAAATTTTTACCGAAAACAGAAGGAAGAAAGATAGTAATAGCAGTCCATGGAACACCTGATAATCTAATTATTATTAAAATATTCACAAAATAAAATTATCAGTGGAAATTAAGAATACTTCAGGAAACATAGCTGACGACTCATCCCGAAGGAAGAAAGGGAGCGATCTACTACAACCGAAGGAGACGAACGACTGCGGAAGGAGAGGGAAGCCGAACTTTATGGAAAAACCGTCTGAACGAGATTGATGAACATCCGAAGAGGAGAAGACGACCAGATCCATCCGGAAGAAGTAGACGAGCATCGAGGAAGCCCCAACGAGAACTGATGAGTATAAAACAATAATCTCACTAAAAACGAATTCCCAATTTTCTTTATCCATAATAACAAATCACAATTTTCACTTCACTGATCACTATTTTGAACAAGAACTGAAAGTATTTATAATATCACTATTATTGAACTTTAATCAATTAATAACCATTTAAACTGATCTATAATAAATTATTAATAAACATAACTTGTTGTCAAAATCCTAACCAAAAACTATACTAACTCTCATTGATGATTACTTACTTGGATGTATTAATGTATTAAATATTGTGTACCTAGTTTTAAGAAATATTATAAATTTGTGCATTTTAGCCGTTAATCCAAAACTCTTGTAGTCAAAAGGACTTTTAATACGCCCTGTGACCAATTTTATTGTAAACGAACATTATTCGCCAAGCGGCGTATACATAAGACAAACAACTGAGCATGCCAACTGAGCAATTGTAAAAGCCGGTACCAAAATAAAATAATGTATTACTAATTAACTGAAAATTATTAAAGTGTTTAATAAATCTTATTGTTCTGCAACGCTGTATGTTTGATTCGTACAAAATAAGATAATATATAGAGATTTATTAAAGTGAAAACAACAAAACACCACAGTTAGCGAAGTCGACACTGCAAGACGGCGTGCGCCAAACAGGTGGCGAGGCGGCAATATTCAAACCAAACGCCGAGAGATACGGTTTGCCCGTAAGTGGTAAGAAAAGGTACAACTCGACTCGCTACATACAAATAACATTCACAGAAGTAACTGAACTGATTAATAACCTCAATTATACACCCATACTATACCCCGAATGCAACGAGCGAATTAAAAAACGCTCGTCACGCACACATTCACGATACGAGTAATAGAACGAATTACAGAAGCACTAATTATCAAACACCCCGATACTAAGTTGTATTACAAAGTGGTGCGCCAACTAGTAGGGCTAGAATAGTTAAGAAATCATAGCATTAAACCTTACAGATTCTAGCGGCGACTGCAGAAATGGAACCGGCAAAGCACGATACAAGATACCAGACTAAGATACGCGAGAAGGAGGCGGAAAAGGGAGCAAAGAGATCAGAAAAGGAGATCGAGAAAGGTGCCAGAATGGAAGAAAGGGAGATAACTTCGGTGGAAGATGTGGAAGAATTATTAACTCCCATGGAACCAGACAAACACACACAACAGGAGGAAACCAGAGGAGGCATGAACTTACAACAACTATGAGATATGAAGACAAGGAATGGATGGCAGAATTAACTGGGAGCAAGGGGGTCATCCCAATCAGTACAATATATAATATAAGAACGATTTGTGATTCACCGGACCGAAGGTGGGAAGTGAAACCAGACAATCAAATAAACAGTGACATCTTATGGAATCAGAAATTAGAAGAAATCCGACAACTTCGAGGGACTCAAGACAGGAATCCATTAACGGATCAAGAGGTGGAAAAATTAATAATGATTTATAACAAATACCGCCATGTATTTTCTGACCAACCAGGAAAGGTACGGGGGTATCAGTGCGAGTTGAAATTCAAAGAGGTGGCCAACTTTAATAAGAAATCCTACCCGATTGTGTATGCAGCAGAGGAGGCAGTACGTATAGAAATTAATAAAATGCTGGAAGAGGACATAATTGAGTACAGTTTTTCGCAGTACACCAGTCCTATAGTAGCTGTTACCAAGAAAGATGGAAGGGTATGCCTATGTCTCGATGCCAGAGAAATAAACAAGATCCTAATTAACGACAGGACATCTCCTGGTGAAATTGAGGAGATCCTCAAAAAGTTTCATGGTACTCAATTTATCAGTACCTGGGATACAGTTTGCGGGTACTGGCAAGTAGAATTGCACCCAGCCAGTAGAAAATATGTAGCGTTCATATTTGAAGGCAGGAACTACCAGTTCAAACGACTACCTTTTGGGTTGGCAAACTCGGTAGCGATATTTGTCCGCTGCATGGACCAGATATTGGGTCCTGAAACCATGAATTATACAACAGTGTACGTTGATGATTTGCTGATCACTTCATCCAACTGGGAGGAGCATTGTACAAGAGTAGAGAGGGTACTAGAGAAATTATCCATAAACAATGTAACTTTAAAATTAGAAAAGTCAAAGCTGATAGCAGAAGAAGTCCAATTCCTTGGATTCAACCTGTCACGACAAGGAATAACACCATCAATCGACAAAATAGATGCTATTCAACGTTTCCCTACCCCTAAAAATAAGAAACAGTTACAGTCGTTCCTGGGCATCTGTAACTACTACAGAAAATTTCAGCAAAATTACTCTGAGCTGACAACCAAACTGTCACCACAGCTATCATCTAAGACCAAGTGGATGTGGGGTCCAGAACAAGAAACGATTTTCAACACCATTAAAAAACACTTCCTCGACACAATCATGTTAAACCACCCTGATTTCAATAGACCCTTTTACATGAACTGTGATGCAAGCGACATTAGCTTGGGATCGGTACTCTATCAGGAGGACAAGGATGGAAACCACCAAGTAGTAAGTTTTGCCAGCAGAACGTTGAATTAGTGTGAACGTAATTACCATGTAACCGAGAAAGAGCTGTTGAGCGTAGTCTTTTCTTGTGGAAAATTTTGAACTTATATTCTTGGATATCCTATCACAGTGCGCACCGACTATAAGTCTATTTCCTTCTTAAAGAACTGCAAGCTCAGCCATGGTCGATTAACCAGATGGATACTTGCTCTCCAAGAATACCACATCAATTGGGAGTATATCCTTGGCAGTAAAAACACAGCAGCTGATGTGCTATCCCGCATTAACACCGAACAGCAAACCTTCGATGGAGAGAAGGAGACCATAGTAAAAGTGTTTAATATTATGAAAAGCAAGTCCAACCTAGAAGTGATACTGAATAGAGTGAAACAACACCAGAAGGAGGATAAGAAATTTAATCAAATCCGAGAGCGGCTGAACCAACAAGAAGAAAGAGCCATACATTTCTATTGTTTGCATGAAGATATTTTATTTATTAAAACCAAGCCCAACCAAAATACATGGAAATTAATAATACCTAAAGGAACTGAAGCTGAGATTATAATGGAATACCACCTCAGATACGGACACATGGGAGCACTGAAAGTGACCAAAGCATTAGAAGAGCATACCTACCTGAAGGACATTAACAGAAGGGTAAGGAAGACCATAAGAAGCTGTCACATGTGCCAACTAGTTAAGTGCAATAACGACAAGAAAGAAGGAGTAATGCAACCAATAACTTCTGCCAACAAACTGGAACGAGTCTTCTTAGACATATGTGGACCCATGCCACGCAGTGGAGGAAGAAAGCAGTACAAGTTCATAGTTATTATCATGGACCATTACACCAAGTTTGTAAAATTATACCCTATCAACCGTGCTACCACAAACAAAGTACTGAACATTATAACGCAGAGGTACATTACAGAAGTGGGGAGTCCCACAAATATTATCACTGACCATGGTACCCAATTCCGAGGAAGACGATGGAAAGAGACATTGATGGATCTGGGCATCCGAACATACAAAACTTCAATTTACCACCCGAACAGCAACCCAGCTGAAAGAGTGCTCCGTGAAGTTGGGAGAATTCTTCGAACATACTGCCATGATCAGCAACGTAAGTGGAGTGAATACATCGAAGCCAGAGAAAGTTTCATAAATCTCGCTTACCACGAATCCATTAAGGATACCCCTTACACCATCATGTATGGAAAACCACCACCTCGAGCTATAGAAGAACTTGTCAATTTCCCCGCCAATCCAGAATACCAATTCGATAATGCTAGATTCTACAGCAAGATAGCGGAACAAATAGAAAAGAAGAAGGAAAAATATCACAGAATTCAACCTAAAGCAATCCGATATCATGAAGGAGAAAAAGTGCTAATACGGAACAGAGAATTACCAAGTTCCAGAGAGGGAATCACAAAGAAATTACTATTATTGTACAATGGACCCTATCTCATTGTCAAAGACAACCAAAACAACACCTATGTCGTAAGTGAGGTAACAACCAAGAGAATTAAAGGGACTTACAACCAGTCTTCTTTGAAAAAATATTATGAGGCAGTGTCAGAAAATTAAAAAGAATTTGGAGAGTAGACACTATCTAAATTCAAAAATTAAAGTAAGCACAACTTACAATAAGTATTTGATTGAAATTATTATATGAATGAAAGGAATTTAGTAGAGAGATTAGCTAAATTCAAAACAAAGTAAGTACAAACTTACAACCAAGTGTGAAACAAAATGTGTAAACCCATGTAATTTTGAAAAAATATATATATAATGAAATATCATAAAAAATTGATATAAAATAATAAAATGTTAAACAAATAATGATGACACTACATAACATCATTAACTAACCCTATTACAAAAGGGAATAATAAAGAATTAACGTTTCACAAAATAAAAGACAAGACAATCAAATAAAAAATGACAATGACATATTAACTGGACAATCAATGATGAAAAAATATAAGTGAGCCAGAAACCAGCTACAATGTTAATTTTGAGTATAAATGAGAAATAAAGTGATAACCAATAAAATCACTACCATATGAAGTAAGTTGACGAAACAATGCAAAATACCTATTAAATACCGCCATAAGCTTAGAAAAAGGAATCCAAACAAGTCACTGAGAAGAAAAGGTCATGAGATGTATAAAAGAGAGAATAATCAATCCCAAAAGTGTTTTATTGTATTGATATTATATGAGTCGAAAACAGACGACTATTATTATGAATATTATTATGTGATGATTTTATGTTGAGATACGTCCAACAATTATTTATGTTATTGAGCAGATAGGCAAGACCTCTGAACTCAAAATGTGTATAAATGGATAGCAGAGTAATAGAGCCACACGTGCCCTCTGGCTAGTATCAATTTACATGAAGGGGAGAGAAGAAAAATTTTAGGGAAATATAACATACAAGGGATAACACTCGTAATAAAATAATACCAAATACCATATTATGAACCATGACTTAATAAAAATAAATAAAGTAGAAAGTAGCGATTGATGAATTCCTGAATAATAATTTCAGAAAAAACATAATGATCTTTGTTTCGAAATAATCAATTTTGGTGGCGACGCATTATGTAACATGATATAAGGTAGTGAAAAATACATTGATAATTAATTATAAAACAAAGAAGCTGAAGACAAGAAGAAAGGTCAAGAACTTATAAACTCAGAGATTAGTAACCAAATGACAAATGACTAATAAACTGACGATGACTTGACTCAATAGATTGGATAAATACAAGGAACAATGGAACAAGGAAGAAGGAACCAAGAACCAAATGTAATCAAGAAATTGATAAAGAACATTGTAATCCCTAATAATGACCATAAAATGTATGTAAACAAATGCACTAATGTAGTTAGAACATAGATGAGATGTACCTAGGGTAATAATGACAAATAAGAAAGATAGTAATGTTATGTATATTTTATTAATGAAGAAATGTACTTATAAATATAAGATAGGGAGTTAATAATAAACACACCCCAATGAATAGTGATAAATATAATCAAAACCAGTAAATCATACCCTGAGGCAAATAAAGGCCCAGTTAATAATCAAAGGTGATCATTAGTGAAGGGAAAATAAAATAAATACTTATAACCAGTAACCCCATGATGATGTTAACATAAATAAACAACATAGTGAATAATATCAAGTGAGTGGAATAAAGAGTGTATTAATACAAAAGTGGTGACATGCAATTATAGCATGTTACATAAAAGTGAAAGTGAATAAATAAAAAACCTTCTATGAAGGAAAAAGTGTAGAGGGTGAACATAAAAAGGTATTTTAGTTAGTAGACTGTATTAGAATATCTGAAGGACCTGTGATAAACTTTATGCTAGCAAGTAAGATGAACTCATTATACTGTGATTAAGTTAAGCAATAGTTAATAAGAATTATAAAATAAGATAGAAATTAAGTCATTAGAATGAAAGGTAAACAAGAAAGATAGACACTGTTTTCTAGTGAAGGAAGGAGGGAGCAGATTATATTGTGTAAAGTACAGTTTAATAGTAGTATAATAAGAGTTTTATTGTTGTTTAAAAAAAACAATATAATGTAAAGAATTATGAGTTAAAACAAATAGTAGTAAGAAACAGAAAGGTAGTTAGAAGTTTATTTCAGGCTTGAACCTGTCAAGAAAATGTTTATTGTTATAATAAGAGGTGTAGTTGGAATCACCAATGTTTATTATTTGTTTCTGTTAAAAAATTGTTTTAATGTACCATATATAAAGGTAAGGAGTTACAAAGAATGCTAGATAGTAGTATAGGAAAATCTAGGCTCTAGGCCTAACAGTTAATGAAGAATTTTGTAAATTTAAGAACAAACAATAGTCCAGTATCAAATCAGAATATACCAAATGTTTAAAAAAGTTAAGTAGGTATACCTAATACCAAAATGAATAAATAACATCCAGTTTTAGATAAAATATATATGAAATATAAATAAGAAAAATAACAAAAATTTGATTAGCTACCCAAAAGTAACCATGAGGGGTATAAAAATGATCCTTATCAAAAATGATGAACAATGGTATTCATGTAACAAACATAGCTACTAATATAAGAAAGAAATCTTAATTTGAAGATATTTTATAGATTTAAACTAAAATAAAACGTTAGAATATAACAATGACATAAATTAACGACCAATGAGAATTAGCATAATTTAATAGGTAACCATAGCAACCGTAATTTATTGCCAAAAAACCGTTGGAATTTTCATTAATCCATTATTGACCGACGCGGAGGGCGGATGTATGCAGCTCTCAACCCAAATTTTACTATAAATACGTAAATTTTTACCGAAAACAGAAGGAAGAAAGATAGTAATAGCAGTCCATGGAACACCTGATAATCTAATTATTATTAAAATATTCACAAAATAAAATTATCAGTGGAAATTAAGAATACTTCAGGAAACATAGCTGACGACTCATCCCGAAGGAAGAAAGGGAGCGATCTACTACAACCGAAGGAGACGAACGACTGCGGAAGGAGAGGGAAGCCGAACTTTATGGAAAAACCGTCTGAACGAGATTGATGAACATCCGAAGAGGAGAAGACGACCAGATCCATCCGGAAGAAGTAGACGAGCATCGAGGAAGCCCCAACGAGAACTGATGAGTATAAAACAATAATCTCACTAAAAACGAATTCCCAATTTTCTTTATCCATAATAACAAATCACAATTTTCACTTCACTGATCACTATTTTGAACAAGAACTGAAAGTATTTATAATATCACTATTATTGAACTTTAATCAATTAATAACCATTTAAACTGATCTATAATAAATTATTAATAAACATAACTTGTTGTCAAAATCCTAACCAAAAACTATACTAACTCTCATTGATGATTACTTACTTGGATGTATTAATGTATTAAATATTGTGTACCTAGTTTTAAGAAATATTATAAATTTGTGCATTTTAGCCGTTAATCCAAAACTCTTGTAGTCAAAAGGACTTTTAATACGCCCTGTGACCAATTTTATTGTAAACGAACATTATTCGCCAAGCGGCGTATACATAAGACAAACAACTGAGCATGCCAACTGAGCAATTGTAAAAGCCGGTACCAAAATAAAATAATGTATTACTAATTAACTGAAAATTATTAAAGTGTTTAATAAATCTTATTGTTCTGCAACGCTGTATGTTTGATTCGTACAAAATAAGATAATATATAGAGATTTATTAAAGTGAAAACAACAAAACACCACAGTTAGCGAAGTCGACACTGCAAGACGGCGTGCGCCAAACAGGTGGCGAGGCGGCAATATTCAAACCAAACGCCGAGAGATACGGTTTGCCCGTAAGTGGTAAGAAAAGGTACAACTCGACTCGCTACATACAAATAACATTCACAGAAGTAACTGAACTGATTAATAACCTCAATTATACACCCATACTATACCCCGAATGCAACGAGCGAATTAAAAAACGCTCGTCACGCACACATTCACGATACGAGTAATAGAACGAATTACAGAAGCACTAATTATCAAACACCCCGATACTAAGTTGTATTACAAAGTGGTGCGCCAACTAGTAGGGCTAGAATAGTTAAGAAATCATAGCATTAAACCTTACAGATTCTAGCGGCGACTGCAGAAATGGAACCGGCAAAGCACGATACAAGATACCAGACTAAGATACGCGAGAAGGAGGCGGAAAAGGGAGCAAAGAGATCAGAAAAGGAGATCGAGAAAGGTGCCAGAATGGAAGAAAGGGAGATAACTTCGGTGGAAGATGTGGAAGAATTATTAACTCCCATGGAACCAGACAAACACACACAACAGGAGGAAACCAGAGGAGGCATGAACTTACAACAACTATGAGATATGAAGACAAGGAATGGATGGCAGAATTAACTGGGAGCAAGGGGGTCATCCCAATCAGTACAATATATAATATAAGAACGATTTGTGATTCACCGGACCGAAGGTGGGAAGTGAAACCAGACAATCAAATAAACAGTGACATCTTATGGAATCAGAAATTAGAAGAAATCCGACAACTTCGAGGGACTCAAGACAGGAATCCATTAACGGATCAAGAGGTGGAAAAATTAATAATGATTTATAACAAATACCGCCATGTATTTTCTGACCAACCAGGAAAGGTACGGGGGTATCAGTGCGAGTTGAAATTCAAAGAGGTGGCCAACTTTAATAAGAAATCCTACCCGATTGTGTATGCAGCAGAGGAGGCAGTACGTATAGAAATTAATAAAATGCTGGAAGAGGACATAATTGAGTACAGTTTTTCGCAGTACACCAGTCCTATAGTAGCTGTTACCAAGAAAGATGGAAGGGTATGCCTATGTCTCGATGCCAGAGAAATAAACAAGATCCTAATTAACGACAGGACATCTCCTGGTGAAATTGAGGAGATCCTCAAAAAGTTTCATGGTACTCAATTTATCAGTACCTGGGATACAGTTTGCGGGTACTGGCAAGTAGAATTGCACCCAGCCAGTAGAAAATATGTAGCGTTCATATTTGAAGGCAGGAACTACCAGTTCAAACGACTACCTTTTGGGTTGGCAAACTCGGTAGCGATATTTGTCCGCTGCATGGACCAGATATTGGGTCCTGAAACCATGAATTATACAACAGTGTACGTTGATGATTTGCTGATCACTTCATCCAACTGGGAGGAGCATTGTACAAGAGTAGAGAGGGTACTAGAGAAATTATCCATAAACAATGTAACTTTAAAATTAGAAAAGTCAAAGCTGATAGCAGAAGAAGTCCAATTCCTTGGATTCAACCTGTCACGACAAGGAATAACACCATCAATCGACAAAATAGATGCTATTCAACGTTTCCCTACCCCTAAAAATAAGAAACAGTTACAGTCGTTCCTGGGCATCTGTAACTACTACAGAAAATTTCAGCAAAATTACTCTGAGCTGACAACCAAACTGTCACCACAGCTATCATCTAAGACCAAGTGGATGTGGGGTCCAGAACAAGAAACGATTTTCAACACCATTAAAAAACACTTCCTCGACACAATCATGTTAAACCACCCTGATTTCAATAGACCCTTTTACATGAACTGTGATGCAAGCGACATTAGCTTGGGATCGGTACTCTATCAGGAGGACAAGGATGGAAACCACCAAGTAGTAAGTTTTGCCAGCAGAACGTTGAATTAGTGTGAACGTAATTACCATGTAACCGAGAAAGAGCTGTTGAGCGTAGTCTTTTCTTGTGGAAAATTTTGAACTTATATTCTTGGATATCCTATCACAGTGCGCACCGACTATAAGTCTATTTCCTTCTTAAAGAACTGCAAGCTCAGCCATGGTCGATTAACCAGATGGATACTTGCTCTCCAAGAATACCACATCAATTGGGAGTATATCCTTGGCAGTAAAAACACAGCAGCTGATGTGCTATCCCGCATTAACACCGAACAGCAAACCTTCGATGGAGAGAAGGAGACCATAGTAAAAGTGTTTAATATTATGAAAAGCAAGTCCAACCTAGAAGTGATACTGAATAGAGTGAAACAACACCAGAAGGAGGATAAGAAATTTAATCAAATCCGAGAGCGGCTGAACCAACAAGAAGAAAGAGCCATACATTTCTATTGTTTGCATGAAGATATTTTATTTATTAAAACCAAGCCCAACCAAAATACATGGAAATTAATAATACCTAAAGGAACTGAAGCTGAGATTATAATGGAATACCACCTCAGATACGGACACATGGGAGCACTGAAAGTGACCAAAGCATTAGAAGAGCATACCTACCTGAAGGACATTAACAGAAGGGTAAGGAAGACCATAAGAAGCTGTCACATGTGCCAACTAGTTAAGTGCAATAACGACAAGAAAGAAGGAGTAATGCAACCAATAACTTCTGCCAACAAACTGGAACGAGTCTTCTTAGACATATGTGGACCCATGCCACGCAGTGGAGGAAGAAAGCAGTACAAGTTCATAGTTATTATCATGGACCATTACACCAAGTTTGTAAAATTATACCCTATCAACCGTGCTACCACAAACAAAGTACTGAACATTATAACGCAGAGGTACATTACAGAAGTGGGGAGTCCCACAAATATTATCACTGACCATGGTACCCAATTCCGAGGAAGACGATGGAAAGAGACATTGATGGATCTGGGCATCCGAACATACAAAACTTCAATTTACCACCCGAACAGCAACCCAGCTGAAAGAGTGCTCCGTGAAGTTGGGAGAATTCTTCGAACATACTGCCACGATCAGCAACGTAAGTGGAGTGAATACATCGAAGCCAGAGAAAGTTTCATAAATCTCGCTTACCACGAATCCATTAAGGATACCCCTTACACCATCATGTATGGAAAACCACCACCTCGAGCTATAGAAGAACTTGTCAATTTCCCCGCCAATCCAGAATACCAATTCGATAATGCTAGATTCTACAGCAAGATAGCGGAACAAATAGAAAAGAAGAAGGAAAAATATCACAGAATTCAACCTAAAGCAATCCGATATCATGAAGGAGAAAAAGTGCTAATACGGAACAGAGAATTACCAAGTTCCAGAGAGGGAATCACAAAGAAATTACTATTATTGTACAATGGACCCTATCTCATTGTCAAAGACAACCAAAACAACACCTATGTCGTAAGTGAGGTAACAACCAAGAGAATTAAAGGGACTTACAACCAGTCTTCTTTGAAAAAATATTATGAGGCAGTGTCAGAAAATTAAAAAGAATTTGGAGAGTAGACACTATCTAAATTCAAAAATTAAAGTAAGCACAACTTACAATAAGTATTTGATTGAAATTATTATATGAATGAAAGGAATTTAGTAGAGAGATTAGCTAAATTCAAAACAAAGTAAGTACAAACTTACAACCAAGTGTGAAACAAAATGTGTAAACCCATGTAATTTTGAAAAAATATATATATAATGAAATATCATAAAAAATTGATATAAAATAATAAAATGTTAAACAAATAATGATGACACTACATAACATCATTAACTAACCCTATTACAAAAGGGAATAATAAAGAATTAACGTTTCACAAAATAAAAGACAAGACAATCAAATAAAAAATGACAATGACATATTAACTGGACAATCAATGATGAAAAAATATAAGTGAGCCAGAAACCAGCTACAATGTTAATTTTGAGTATAAATGAGAAATAAAGTGATAACCAATAAAATCACTACCATATGAAGTAAGTTGACGAAACAATGCAAAATACCTATTAAATACCGCCATAAGCTTAGAAAAAGGAATCCAAACAAGTCACTGAGAAGAAAAGGTCATGAGATGTATAAAAGAGAGAATAATCAATCCCAAAAGTGTTTTATTGTATTGATATTATATGAGTCGAAAACAGACGACTATTATTATGAATATTATTATGTGATGATTTTATGTTGAGATACGTCCAACAATTATTTATGTTATTGAGCAGATAGGCAAGACCTCTGAACTCAAAATGTGTATAAATGGATAGCAGAGTAATAGAGCCACACGTGCCCTCTGGCTAGTATCAATTTACATGAAGGGGAGAGAAGAAAAATTTTAGGGAAATATAACATACAAGGGATAACACTCGTAATAAAATAATACCAAATACCATATTATGAACCATGACTTAATAAAAATAAATAAAGTAGAAAGTAGCGATTGATGAATTCCTGAATAATAATTTCAGAAAAAACATAATGATCTTTGTTTCGAAATAATCAATTTTGGTGGCGACGCATTATGTAACATGATATAAGGTAGTGAAAAATACATTGATAATTAATTATAAAACAAAGAAGCTGAAGACAAGAAGAAAGGTCAAGAACTTATAAACTCAGAGATTAGTAACCAAATGACAAATGACTAATAAACTGACGATGACTTGACTCAATAGATTGGATAAATACAAGGAACAATGGAACAAGGAAGAAGGAACCAAGAACCAAATGTAATCAAGAAATTGATAAAGAACATTGTAATCCCTAATAATGACCATAAAATGTATGTAAACAAATGCACTAATGTAGTTAGAACATAGATGAGATGTACCTAGGGTAATAATGACAAATAAGAAAGATAGTAATGTTATGTATATTTTATTAATGAAGAAATGTACTTATAAATATAAGATAGGGAGTTAATAATAAACACACCCCAATGAATAGTGATAAATATAATCAAAACCAGTAAATCATACCCTGAGGCAAATAAAGGCCCAGTTAATAATCAAAGGTGATCATTAGTGAAGGGAAAATAAAATAAATACTTATAACCAGTAACCCCATGATGATGTTAACATAAATAAACAACATAGTGAATAATATCAAGTGAGTGGAATAAAGAGTGTATTAATACAAAAGTGGTGACATGCAATTATAGCATGTTACATAAAAGTGAAAGTGAATAAATAAAAAACCTTCTATGAAGGAAAAAGTGTAGAGGGTGAACATAAAAAGGTATTTTAGTTAGTAGACTGTATTAGAATATCTGAAGGACCTGTGATAAACTTTATGCTAGCAAGTAAGATGAACTCATTATACTGTGATTAAGTTAAGCAATAGTTAATAAGAATTATAAAATAAGATAGAAATTAAGTCATTAGAATGAAAGGTAAACAAGAAAGATAGACACTGTTTTCTAGTGAAGGAAGGAGGGAGCAGATTATATTGTGTAAAGTACAGTTTAATAGTAGTATAATAAGAGTTTTATTGTTGTTTAAAAAAAACAATATAATGTAAAGAATTATGAGTTAAAACAAATAGTAGTAAGAAACAGAAAGGTAGTTAGAAGTTTATTTCAGGCTTGAACCTGTCAAGAAAATGTTTATTGTTATAATAAGAGGTGTAGTTGGAATCACCAATGTTTATTATTTGTTTCTGTTAAAAAATTGTTTTAATGTACCATATATAAAGGTAAGGAGTTACAAAGAATGCTAGATAGTAGTATAGGAAAATCTAGGCTCTAGGCCTAACAGTTAATGAAGAATTTTGTAAATTTAAGAACAAACAATAGTCCAGTATCAAATCAGAATATACCAAATGTTTAAACAAGTTAAGTAGGTATACCTAATACCAAAATGAATAAATAACATCCAGTTTTAGATAAAATATATATGAAATATAAATAAGAAAAATAACAAAAATTTGATTAGCTACCCAAAAGTAACCATGAGGGGTATAAAAATGATCCTTATCAAAAATGATGAACAATGGTATTCATGTAACAAACATAGCTACTAATATAAGAAAGAAATCTTAATTTGAAGATATTTTATAGATTTAAACTAAAATAAAACGTTAGAATATAACAATGACATAAATTAACGACCAATGAGAATTAGCATAATTTAATAGGTAACCATAGCAACCGTAATTTATTGCCAAAAAACCGTTGGAATTTTCATTAATCCATTATTGACCGACGCGGAGGGCGGATGTATGCAGCTCTCAACCCAAATTTTACTATAAATACGTAAATTTTTACCGAAAACAGAAGGAAGAAAGATAGTAATAGCAGTCCATGGAACACCTGATAATCTAATTATTATTAAAATATTCACAAAATAAAATTATCAGTGGAAATTAAGAATACTTCAGGAAACATAGCTGACGACTCATCCCGAAGGAAGAAAGGGAGCGATCTACTACAACCGAAGGAGACGAACGACTGCGGAAGGAGAGGGAAGCCGAACTTTATGGAAAAACCGTCTGAACGAGATTGATGAACATCCGAAGAGGAGAAGACGACCAGATCCATCCGGAAGAAGTAGACGAGCATCGAGGAAGCCCCAACGAGAACTGATGAGTATAAAACAATAATCTCACTAAAAACGAATTCCCAATTTTCTTTATCCATAATAACAAATCACAATTTTCACTTCACTGATCACTATTTTGAACAAGAACTGAAAGTATTTATAATATCACTATTATTGAACTTTAATCAATTAATAACCATTTAAACTGATCTATAATAAATTATTAATAAACATAACTTGTTGTCAAAATCCTAACCAAAAACTATACTAACTCTCATTGATGATTACTTACTTGGATGTATTAATGTATTAAATATTGTGTACCTAGTTTTAAGAAATATTATAAATTTGTGCATTTTAGCCGTTAATCCAAAACTCTTGTAGTCAAAAGGACTTTTAATACGCCCTGTGACCAATTTTATTGTAAACGAACATTATTCGCCAAGCAGCGTATACATAAGACAAACAACTGAGCATGCCAACTGAGCAATTGTAAAAGCCGGTACCAAAATAAAATAATGTATTACTAATTAACTGAAAATTATTAAAGTGTTTAATAAATCTTATTGTTCTGCAACGCTGTATGTTTGATTCGTACAAAATAAGATAATATATAGAGATTTATTAAAGTGAAAACAACAAAACACCACAGTTAGCGAAGTCGACACTGCAAGACGGCGTGCGCCAAACAGGTGGCGAGGCGGCAATATTCAAACCAAACGCCGAGAGATACGGTTTGCCCGTAAGTGGTAAGAAAAGGTACAACTCGACTCGCTACATACAAATAACATTCACAGAAGTAACTGAACTGATTAATAACCTCAATTATACACCCATACTATACCCCGAATGCAACAAGCGAATTAAAAAACGCTCGTCACGCACACATTCACGATACGAGTAATAGAACGAATTACAGAAGCACTAATTATCAAACACCCCGATACTAAGTTGTATTACAAAGTGGTGCGCCAACTAGTAGGGCTAGAATAGTTAAGAAATCATAGCATTAAACCTTACAGATTCTAGCGGCGACTGCAGAAATGGAACCGGCAAAGCACGATACAAGATACCAGACTAAGATACGCGAGAAGGAGGCGGAAAAGGGAGCAAAGAGATCAGAAAAGGAGATCGAGAAAGGTGCCAGAATGGAAGAAAGGGAGATAACTTCGGTGGAAGATGTGGAAGAATTATTAACTCCCATGGAACCAGACAAACACACACAACAGGAGGAAACCAGAGGAGGCATGAACTTACAACAACTATGAGATATGAAGACAAGGAATGGATGGCAGAATTAACTGGGAGCAAGGGGGTCATCCCAATCAGTACAATATATAATATAAGAACGATTTGTGATTCACCGGACCGAAGGTGGGAAGTGAAACCAGACAATCAAATAAACAGTGACATCTTATGGAATCAGAAATTAGAAGAAATCCGACAACTTCGAGGGACTCAAGACAGGAATCCATTAACGGATCAAGAGGTGGAAAAATTAATAATGATTTATAACAAATACCGCCATGTATTTTCTGACCAACCAGGAAAGGTACGGGGGTATCAGTGCGAGTTGAAATTCAAAGAGGTGGCCAACTTTAATAAGAAATCCTACCCGATTGTGTATGCAGCAGAGGAGGCAGTACGTATAGAAATTAATAAAATGCTGGAAGAGGACATAATTGAGTACAGTTTTTCGCAGTACACCAGTCCTATAGTAGCTGTTACCAAGAAAGATGGAAGGGTATGCCTATGTCTCGATGCCAGAGAAATAAACAAGATCCTAATTAACGACAGGACATCTCCTGGTGAAATTGAGGAGATCCTCAAAAAGTTTCATGGTACTCAATTTATCAGTACCTGGGATACAGTTTGCGGGTACTGGCAAGTAGAATTGCACCCAGCCAGTAGAAAATATGTAGCGTTCATATTTGAAGGCAGGAACTACCAGTTCAAACGACTACCTTTTGGGTTGGCAAACTCGGTAGCGATATTTGTCCGCTGCATGGACCAGATATTGGGTCCTGAAACCATGAATTATACAACAGTGTACGTTGATGATTTGCTGATCACTTCATCCAACTGGGAGGAGCATTGTACAAGAGTAGAGAGGGTACTAGAGAAATTATCCATAAACAATGTAACTTTAAAATTAGAAAAGTCAAAGCTGATAGCAGAAGAAGTCCAATTCCTTGGATTCAACCTGTCACGACAAGGAATAACACCATCAATCGACAAAATAGATGCTATTCAACGTTTCCCTACCCCTAAAAATAAGAAACAGTTACAGTCGTTCCTGGGCATCTGTAACTACTACAGAAAATTTCAGCAAAATTACTCTGAGCTGACAACCAAACTGTCACCACAGCTATCATCTAAGACCAAGTGGATGTGGGGTCCAGAACAAGAAACGATTTTCAACACCATTAAAAAACACTTCCTCGACACAATCATGTTAAACCACCCTGATTTCAATAGACCCTTTTACATGAACTGTGATGCAAGCGACATTAGCTTGGGATCGGTACTCTATCAGGAGGACAAGGATGGAAACCACCAAGTAGTAAGTTTTGCCAGCAGAACGTTGAATTAGTGTGAACGTAATTACCATGTAACCGAGAAAGAGCTGTTGAGCGTAGTCTTTTCTTGTGGAAAATTTTGAACTTATATTCTTGGATATCCTATCACAGTGCGCACCGACTATAAGTCTATTTCCTTCTTAAAGAACTGCAAGCTCAGCCATGGTCGATTAACCAGATGGATACTTGCTCTCCAAGAATACCACATCAATTGGGAGTATATCCTTGGCAGTAAAAACACAGCAGCTGATGTGCTATCCCGCATTAACACCGAACAGCAAACCTTCGATGGAGAGAAGGAGACCATAGTAAAAGTGTTTAATATTATGAAAAGCAAGTCCAACCTAGAAGTGATACTGAATAGAGTGAAACAACACCAGAAGGAGGATAAGAAATTTAATCAAATCCGAGAGCGGCTGAACCAACAAGAAGAAAGAGCCATACATTTCTATTGTTTGCATGAAGATATTTTATTTATTAAAACCAAGCCCAACCAAAATACATGGAAATTAATAATACCTAAAGGAACTGAAGCTGAGATTATAATGGAATACCACCTCAGATACGGACACATGGGAGCACTGAAAGTGACCAAAGCATTAGAAGAGCATACCTACCTGAAGGACATTAACAGAAGGGTAAGGAAGACCATAAGAAGCTGTCACATGTGCCAACTAGTTAAGTGCAATAACGACAAGAAAGAAGGAGTAATGCAACCAATAACTTCTGCCAACAAACTGGAACGAGTCTTCTTAGACATATGTGGACCCATGCCACGCAGTGGAGGAAGAAAGCAGTACAAGTTCATAGTTATTATCATGGACCATTACACCAAGTTTGTAAAATTATACCCTATCAACCGTGCTACCACAAACAAAGTACTGAACATTATAACGCAGAGGTACATTACAGAAGTGGGGAGTCCCACAAATATTATCACTGACCATGGTACCCAATTCCGAGGAAGACGATGGAAAGAGACATTGATGGATCTGGGCATCCGAACATACAAAACTTCAATTTACCACCCGAACAGCAACCCAGCTGAAAGAGTGCTCCGTGAAGTTGGGAGAATTCTTCGAACATACTGCCACGATCAGCAACGTAAGTGGAGTGAATACATCGAAGCCAGAGAAAGTTTCATAAATCTCGCTTACCACGAATCCATTAAGGATACCCCTTACACCATCATGTATGGAAAACCACCACCTCGAGCTATAGAAGAACTTGTCAATTTCCCCGCCAATCCAGAATACCAATTCGATAATGCTAGATTCTACAGCAAGATAGCGGAACAAATAGAAAAGAAGAAGGAAAAATATCACAGAATTCAACCTAAAGCAATCCGATATCATGAAGGAGAAAAAGTGCTAATACGGAACAGAGAATTACCAAGTTCCAGAGAGGGAATCACAAAGAAATTACTATTATTGTACAATGGACCCTATCTCATTGTCAAAGACAACCAAAACAACACCTATGTCGTAAGTGAGGTAACAACCAAGAGAATTAAAGGGACTTACAACCAGTCTTCTTTGAAAAAATATTATGAGGCAGTGTCAGAAAATTAAAAAGAATTTGGAGAGTAGACACTATCTAAATTCAAAAATTAAAGTAAGCACAACTTACAATAAGTATTTGATTGAAATTATTATATGAATGAAAGGAATTTAGTAGAGAGATTAGCTAAATTCAAAACAAAGTAAGTACAAACTTACAACCAAGTGTGAAACAAAATGTGTAAACCCATGTAATTTTGAAAAAATATATATATAATGAAATATCATAAAAAATTGATATAAAATAATAAAATGTTAAACAAATAATGATGACACTACATAACATCATTAACTAACCCTATTACAAAAGGGAATAATAAAGAATTAACGTTTCACAAAAGAAAAGACAAGACAATCAAATAAAAAATGACAATGACATATTAACTGGACAATCAATGATGAAAAAATATAAGTGAGCCAGAAACCAGCTACAATGTTAATTTTGAGTATAAATGAGAAATAAAGTGATAACCAATAAAATCACTACCATATGAAGTAAGTTGACGAAACAATGCAAAATACCTATTAAATACCGCCATAAGCTTAGAAAAAGGAATCCAAACAAGTCACTGAGAAGAAAAGGTCATGAGATGTATAAAAGAGAGAATAATCAATCCCAAAAGTGTTTTATTGTATTGATATTATATGAGTCGAAAACAGACGACTATTATTATGAATATTATTATGTGATGATTTTATGTTGAGATACGTCCAACAATTATTTATGTTATTGAGCAGATAGGCAAGACCTCTGAACTCAAAATGTGTATAAATGGATAGCAGAGTAATAGAGCCACACGTGCCCTCTGGCTAGTATCAATTTACATGAAGGGGAGAGAAGAAAAATTTTAGGGAAATATAACATACAAGGGATAACACTCGTAATAAAATAATACCAAATACCATATTATGAACCATGACTTAATAAAAATAAATAAAGTAGAAAGTAGCGATTGATGAATTCCTGAATAATAATTTCAGAAAAAACATAATGATCTTTGTTTCGAAATAATCAATTTTGGTGGCGACGCATTATGTAACATGATATAAGGTAGTGAAAAATACATTGATAATTAATTATAAAACAAAGAAGCTGAAGACAAGAAGAAAGGTCAAGAACTTATAAACTCAGAGATTAGTAACCAAATGACAAATGACTAATAAACTGACGATGACTTGACTCAATAGATTGGATAAATACAAGGAACAATGGAACAAGGAAGAAGGAACCAAGAACCAAATGTAATCAAGAAATTGATAAAGAACATTGTAATCCCTAATAATGACCATAAAATGTATGTAAACAAATGCACTAATGTAGTTAGAACATAGATGAGATGTACCTAGGGTAATAATGACAAATAAGAAAGATAGTAATGTTATGTATATTTTATTAATGAAGAAATGTACTTATAAATATAAGATAGGGAGTTAATAATAAACACACCCCAATGAATAGTGATAAATATAATCAAAACCAGTAAATCATACCCTGAGGCAAATAAAGGCCCAGTTAATAATCAAAGGTGATCATTAGTGAAGGGAAAATAAAATAAATACTTATAACCAGTAACCCCATGATGATGTTAACATAAATAAACAACATAGTGAATAATATCAAGTGAGTGGAATAAAGAGTGTATTAATACAAAAGTGGTGACATGCAATTATAGCATGTTACATAAAAGTGAAAGTGAATAAATAAAAAACCTTCTATGAAGGAAAAAGTGTAGAGGGTGAACATAAAAAGGTATTTTAGTTAGTAGACTGTATTAGAATATCTGAAGGACCTGTGATAAACTTTATGCTAGCAAGTAAGATGAACTCATTATACTGTGATTAAGTTAAGCAATAGTTAATAAGAATTATAAAATAAGATAGAAATTAAGTCATTAGAATGAAAGGTAAACAAGAAAGATAGACACTGTTTTCTAGTGAAGGAAGGAGGGAGCAGATTATATTGTGTAAAGTACAGTTTAATAGTAGTATAATAAGAGTTTTATTGTTGTTTAAAAAAAACAATATAATGTAAAGAATTATGAGTTAAAACAAATAGTAGTAAGAAACAGAAAGGTAGTTAGAAGTTTATTTCAGGCTTGAACCTGTCAAGAAAATGTTTATTGTTATAATAAGAGGTGTAGTTGGAATCACCAATGTTTATTATTTGTTTCTGTTAAAAAATTGTTTTAATGTACCATATATAAAGGTAAGGAGTTACAAAGAATGCTAGATAGTAGTATAGGAAAATCTAGGCTCTAGGCCTAACAGTTAATGAAGAATTTTGTAAATTTAAGAACAAACAATAGTCCAGTATCAAATCAGAATATACCAAATGTTTAAACAAGTTAAGTAGGTATACCTAATACCAAAATGAATAAATAACATCCAGTTTTAGATAAAATATATATGAAATATAAATAAGAAAAATAACAAAAATTTGATTAGCTACCCAAAAGTAACCATGAGGGGTATAAAAATGATCCTTATCAAAAATGATGAACAATGGTATTCATGTAACAAACATAGCTACTAATATAAGAAAGAAATCTTAATTTGAAGATATTTTATAGATTTAAACTAAAATAAAACGTTAGAATATAACAATGACATAAATTAACGACCAATGAGAATTAGCATAATTTAATAGGTAACCATAGCAACCGTAATTTATTGCCAAAAAACCGTTGGAATTTTCATTAATCCATTATTGACCGACGCGGAGGGCGGATGTATGCAGCTCTCAACCCAAATTTTACTATAAATACGTAAATTTTTACCGAAAACAGAAGGAAGAAAGATAGTAATAGCAGTCCATGGAACACCTGATAATCTAATTATTATTAAAATATTCACAAAATAAAATTATCAGTGGAAATTAAGAATACTTCAGGAAACATAGCTGACGACTCATCCCGAAGGAAGAAAGGGAGCGATCTACTACAACCGAAGGAGACGAACGACTGCGGAAGGAGAGGGAAGCCGAACTTTATGGAAAAACCGTCTGAACGAGATTGATGAACATCCGAAGAGGAGAAGACGACCAGATCCATCCGGAAGAAGTAGACGAGCATCGAGGAAGCCCCAACGAGAACTGATGAGTATAAAACAATAATCTCACTAAAAACGAATTCCCAATTTTCTTTATCCATAATAACAAATCACAATTTTCACTTCACTGATCACTATTTTGAACAAGAACTGAAAGTATTTATAATATCACTATTATTGAACTTTAATCAATTAATAACCATTTAAACTGATCTATAATAAATTATTAATAAACATAACTTGTTGTCAAAATCCTAACCAAAAACTATACTAACTCTCATTGATGATTACTTACTTGGATGTATTAATGTATTAAATATTGTGTACCTAGTTTTAAGAAATATTATAAATTTGTGCATTTTAGCCGTTAATCCAAAACTCTTGTAGTCAAAAGGACTTTTAATACGCCCTGTGACCAATTTTATTGTAAACGAACATTATTCGCCAAGCAGCGTATACATAAGACAAACAACTGAGCATGCCAACTGAGCAATTGTAAAAGCCGGTACCAAAATAAAATAATGTATTACTAATTAACTGAAAATTATTAAAGTGTTTAATAAATCTTATTGTTCTGCAACGCTGTATGTTTGATTCGTACAAAATAAGATAATATATAGAGATTTATTAAAGTGAAAACAACAAAACACCACAGTTAGCGAAGTCGACACTGCAAGACGGCGTGCGCCAAACAGGTGGCGAGGCGGCAATATTCAAACCAAACGCCGAGAGATACGGTTTGCCCGTAAGTGGTAAGAAAAGGTACAACTCGACTCGCTACATACAAATAACATTCACAGAAGTAACTGAACTGATTAATAACCTCAATTATACACCCATACTATACCCCGAATGCAACGAGCGAATTAAAAAACGCTCGTCACGCACACATTCACGATACGAGTAATAGAACGAATTACAGAAGCACTAATTATCAAACACCCCGATACTAAGTTGTATTACAAAGTGGTGCGCCAACTAGTAGGGCTAGAATAGTTAAGAAATCATAGCATTAAACCTTACAGATTCTAGCGGCGACTGCAGAAATGGAACCGGCAAAGCACGATACAAGATACCAGACTAAGATACGCGAGAAGGAGGCGGAAAAGGGAGCAAAGAGATCAGAAAAGGAGATCGAGAAAGGTGCCAGAATGGAAGAAAGGGAGATAACTTCGGTGGAAGATGTGGAAGAATTATTAACTCCCATGGAACCAGACAAACACACACAACAGGAGGAAACCAGAGGAGGCATGAACTTACAACAACTATGAGATATGAAGACAAGGAATGGATGGCAGAATTAACTGGGAGCAAGGGGGTCATCCCAATCAGTACAATATATAATATAAGAACGATTTGTGATTCACCGGACCGAAGGTGGGAAGTGAAACCAGACAATCAAACTGACCATCTCTTACGAAGGATTCAGCACTATGGGCAAAATCTTGTCTAGCTTGCCAAAAATCCAAAATCTGGAGGCATAGTAAAACAGGCATTTGAAGGATATCCAGAAGTAATGGATCGCTTTCAACACATAAACATAGACATTATAGGCCCATTACCACCTTCAGAAGGTAACCTATATTGCCTAACTTGTATCGATAGATACACAAACTGGCCGGAAGCATTCCCTATCTCAAACATTACAGCAGAAATAATTGCCCGCACGTTATACGCTGGTTGGTTCGCTAGGTTTGGAATACCTCAAACCATTCCATCAGACCAAGGCATACAATTTGAAAGCAGTTTGTTTCAAAATCTTACCATCCTTTTCGGCATAAAGCATAAAAGAAGCACACCTTTTCACCCACAAGTGAATGGAAAAATCGAACGCTTCCACCGCTCTTTAAAAAGTGCATTGAAATGCTACGACAGCGATAAATGGACCATTGCCTTGCCAACTGGTTTATTAGGATTACGTTCCTCAATCATTGAAAGAATAAACAAAACACCAGCTGAATACGTTTATGGCACAGTGTTAAAGCTTCCAGGTGAATTCTTTGGTTCTGAAACGAAAGACATCGACCCTACCACAATAGTTGGGAAACTCCAAGCGGACTTAAGGCAACTGCAACCTGCACCGATACGACACAACACCAACCCACCAAATCTTCATTCATCCCCATCTACACGCTTGCTCACATGTCTTCATCAGACACGATGGAATCAAAAAACCCCTGCAAGCTCCTTACAAAGGGCCATATAAAGTCATCAAATGCCAAGAAAAATACTTCACTGCCCTAATCAACGAACTAAGTAAAAACATATCTCTGGACAGGTTAAAACCAGCCTTCAGCATTTATGATTCTACAGTGGAATCTCCGACTACGACCCACCATCTTCAAATTCTACAAGTCTCCCAGCACCAGTTTCGTCAACAAGACATGATTTTGGTAAAGTACGTGAGACTTCAACTGGGAGAAAAGTGCATTTTCCAGCAAGGTACCACGATTGCATAACAATGCTGTCGCTGGAGGGGGAGTAGTGTGGTGGTAATAAAAACGTGAATGTAGTAAAAATATAAATGGCAGTGGCAACACTGTTGATAGATGGACACGGACGGACATTGTTACACAGAAAAGTTATAACCTATCCTTGTTAATACTTGTGTTTATAAACTTGTGATAATAAAACAATCAAAATTCGTATTTGCGCTTTCATTAAATAATAACCATCCATAAGACCCTTCCAAAATTCAGAATAACAATTTTAGCAAAAAAGAGGGTTCTTATTTTTGAGTAATCCCTGTAATAATAAATCCATAATAACAGATCATGGAACACAATTTAAAGGGAGTAAATGGAAGGACACTCTATGGAACAACGGGGTAAAGACATACAAAACTTCAGTATACCACCCAAACAGTAATCCCGCAGAACGAGTATTGAGGGAAGTAGGAAGGATTCTCCCAACATATTGTTATAACCAACAACAACACTGGACAGAATACTTACCAGCAGCAGAGGATTTTATAAACTTATCGCACCATCAATTTATCGAGACAACACCATATACAGCAATGTTCCAGAGACCACCACCCAGAGAGATTACTGAGTTAATCCAATTTCCGGATGGAGAAGAATATGAGTTCGATGAGATAAAATTCTATAATAAAACACTAGAACAAAGTGAGAAAATAAAAAGCAAATACCAGAGGCTACAACCGAAGCCGGTATGATATCAAGTTGGAGACCGAATCTTATTGAAGAACAGAGAGCTACCCAGCACAATGGAGGGTATAGCGAAAAAACTGTTATTGTTATACACCGGATCTTACACAGTGATTAAGGACAATAATAATAATACATATGAGATCATGGATCCAAGTACACAGAGAAAGAAGGGGACTTATAACCAGTCATCCATGAAAAAATACTATTAAACAATTAAAAGAGTGATCAGGTGATAAAGAAAAGTGAGTTTTAATATAAATAATAAGAAGGAAATATAAATAATGCCCATCAATAATATTGTGTCACTAAAGAGCTATAGAGTATGAGAAAAGAGGATCAACAAAGAAAGGAGATATAATGTAATCTATATAATGATAACGTGAAGAATCCCAGAATGTTTATTATCTTTTAGTCGCACTAAGACTACTTTAAAGTTTTTTGATGATTCACTGTAGAGTAATCCAGCAATCATATACCTGAGCAGATGATACGTTCCTCTGAACTCAGAAGGTATAAGATGGACAGCGGTGTAAAGTAGCCAAAAGTGCCTACCCGACTGGTGCCAACACACATGATAGGGAAAATAGTTAGGGAAACTAAATATTTTAAGGGATGAAACACTAAGAAAAAGATAACATACTAAATAAAACGAGGAGATAGTGAATTGCATGAAGAAGATAAGGGAACATTACAAGAGATCAAAGAAGGAAGCTCAAGTAAAGAAGTGTAACTGTGTACCAAGTATTATATAAGGTTCAAGAACTAAGTAAAACAAGTGATATAATTAACTCAGCAAATGAAGGATAATAAATAGTGATAAAGAAGAAAATATAGAAGACAACATAATAATGTGATTAACCAAATGACCCAACAGATATGGTAAGTGAGAGGATAAAACTAACGTAGAATGACATTCAGTATTAACAAGAGACTGTAGAGAATATAAATTTAATAAACACAAGCAAGGTAACAGACACAGAAGAATTAACAAATGTGCCTAGTATATGTATTAATAGAGAATGAAACTAATAAAACAAGGAACCTACAGGAATAAGAAGCAGCCAAGAGACACAGACATAGACAAACTATTACCAAAGACAAACCACGACAAAAACTCTTTATTCTAATAAAAGAATATGATTTAATAAACAAATCAAAACAATGAAAGAAAATAATGAATGATAAGAATGAATTGATTATATTAGTATGAACAGTATACCATGCATGATTTTAATACAGGCAAATCCAAGTAAATTAACTAAAAGAGAACCTAGTAATCACCTGTAGACAGGTAGAAATCATAAAGAAATAATAAATAATAATTAACAAGAGTAAAAGTGTCAAATAATAACCTGTAAAACATTGGACAGAAAGCTAAAACATAGACCATTGTTGTCTGACAAAACAGGTCCCAGGTAACCTCAACTCGATTACAAATCTGCTTGTAATTAGCATAAATTAAGACCAAAACGATGTAAACTAGTGTAAGTTATAAAGTAATGAAAGTAGACATTATAAAGACGAACCTAGTGATACAATTTTATTAATTAAAAGTGGTATGCGTGGTGTTTAATGCAAATACACAGACTGAAATTGGACAGAAAGATGTACACATTAAACACACTCAGAATTTCTATAATATTGTACACCATTGAAGAACAATGACATAGATGTGCAATATAATATGTATTACCACTAATATAGTATACAATGATTATAATGAAAAGCTAATTTAACAGAATTAAGGAAAATTGAGGTAACTGTCTGACCACACTAGATGCAAGAAGTATTAGTGAATTATTATGAATATCACATGTAATTATAAGAGAACAACCATTGCAAAACAATCTTTAAACGGTAAAGAAAATTTAGACCTAAAAGAACCACATAAAATGGATATATCAGTAGTTCAGAATTAAATCATAATGGCACATAACATACTAAGAGTATGAACAATAAATGAGACTAAAAACAAGTAAATTATTGTATTCTAATGAAAACTAAGCTTTCCAGAAGTTGAAATGGACATCTTAGAATATCTGTATCAATCACTGTCAAAAAGTGGACACGACAAAATATGTCAATAAATAAAGTAAATCAAACTGACCATGCTCTAGGCCATAGAAAGCATGCGTCAAATATAGTAATTTTAGACAATGATTGTACTAGATATTGTCATAAATGAACTTCAAAGGAACCACATGATGGAATGTAATCATCATTTGGTCAATTTTAATAATTAATCATATAAAACTATAAGAAAAATGTAATAGTCATAAGTAAGGAATTAACTTTCTTATTATTAAAATCACACGTCTTGTGAAGACTCATTTTAAAGAACAGATTAATTGTAATAACATAATGTGATTACATTAAGCATAACTCATATAACAAGGACGTTAAACCAATTTTAAAGGAATTATATTTATTTTGGGAAAGACGAGAAGGCAACAAACGAAACTCTCCACCCCAAAGTCGTTCACAATTTTCTGTAAAATTAAATAATTTGCGAGGGGGTGACCTCGCTGGATGGAATGTCAGCCTTCTTAACCAATGGAATCGACCGGGGGGTATGTGCTCCCGACATAGGAACAGCGAAGAAGAAAAATAATTGTATTATTCTACCTCAGACTAGCGACGCGAGACGACGGCAAATTTCTGTGCGCGGATACAGTCGTTTTCAAGATATCAGCTGTGCGGTTATAAACGTAAACAGAAGGGGGCATCCTAACCCCGAAATTTTAGTGTCAGTGATTAAATAAAACGCTTGTATTATAGCGAAATGCAATTGCACAGTGCATAATAAAGTTGCAATTAAGGTGTATTAACAGGAAGTATAGTGTTAATTGATGATTATTAATGATTAATTAATTAAAAAACAGATTTGAAGATTGTCATTTTTTTAAAACATGGAACCAACCATAAAATATTAACGAGGTTCATAGTGAATAAACAAAATGACTAACAGAATAATTCACAAACATTGATAAACCTGATATAATTATTTTGTAGAAATAAATAATAAATTTATTACCGATATTACAAATATCGAACCAAGTCGAACTAAACAATGAATAATAAAATCTCGAAAAGAGAGGTTATATGAACTGTTGAATTCAATTGGTATCAGACATAAACAACCAATTAATATTGTGATGAACACTGATTAAGTAACAAATCATAATTGTTTGAATAACTAGTGTGTACATACAATGGATATAATAATAATTGACAAACATTAACTGAAATTATTATTTTAAATACTGATGTAACTTTTTTGATATTTAGATTAAGCTGATACCAGATATTTTGGAATAGTTAATAGTTATTGCAATTCAGTATGCCGGAAGTTGTTCTCATATTGACAATAGTCAATGTAATAACCATGTTAATAATAATATAAGCTTTCGATGTTCATTTGTTATTAAATATTTGAATCAGTATGCCTAGAGGCAACTCAATGTTTGTAATAGTCAATGTTACGACTATAGGTTAATAATTTTGAAACCATTCCACATAATTTTTGTTCTAAAGATTAATTCGTTATGTGTAAAACAAATGTAAGGTTGACCATAGTCGATGATATTTATTCCATGGTAATGATTTATGAAACCATTTAATATACTTATTGTTTATAATAATTAACTCCCCCTACTAATGTTAAACAGTAGCGCAGATATTTTTACTTGTTTTTGTATCTTGTAGGCTCAAAGGAACCACTGAAGAATTGTAAACATAATGAACTGTAATAGTTCATTACAGTTCTTAATACATCAAGAATTATATTGTAAATTTTATGTTGAATAATTTAAATAATTTTTTATACCCTAAGATTAAGAGCAAAATAGAAAGTAAAGTCAATGACTGACTAGGCAAACAGCCTGTGTTAAATTCTAAAGTAACGATTTGCAAATATTATCAGGATTCGTTAATAAAATTAAAATTCATAACAGAAAAACAAAGAGTTGACGACTTTTTATAACACAGACAGTACAGTCTCGAGCCAGATTTTCAGCAATATTTTCACAGGCGGCACCGTGTAACACTGACCTATGAGGATCGAGTTACCGATTCAATTATTTACGAATTGGTCAATTGTCAAGAACTTCATACACCGTAAGTAAATAACTTGTGTTTTTTTAGCCGAATCATAATCTGCGACGATCTACGAACATCCATGGACGTCTGCGAGAGAACCATCAACAATTCGTCGTCAGTCTTTTTCACTACAGACTCTTTTCATTTTACAAGTTTAACCAAACAACTAAAATTTAACTTAAACTTATTAAATTCTACAACAGAAGAGAATTGGTATTTATACAAATTGGCGCACCAATGTAAGAGGCTCGAAATTAGGGATATAACTGACAATAATAAATAAAATAATAATAATTAAAAAGAAATCGACCAATTTCGTGCGGCAGCTGCAATACAAGAACCGAAAATGATAAGGCAAGCCATGCCAAAGAAACGAGCGGTGGAAGCGGAGAGAGAGGTCAACATGGACGATAAGGAAGCAACATCAGTTGAAGGTAGCGAAGAAACATTACCTCCCGCGGAACCTACCAGACCCACACAACAAGAACAACCCGAGAAACCCGCACAAACAGAGGACGTGAGTTTACGGGAGATAATGAGGGCGATAATTGAAAATAATAAAAATATAGAATCATTAAAGGAAGATTTAAATAAGAAAATCGATGACAATAACAAAGAATTAAAGGGAGATAACCAAAAATTAAGCCAACAAATGGGCGAGAACAGTAAGAAGATGGAAGAAAACATGGAAACCTTAAAAGAAGAATTGAAACAGTAGAACCAGAAGAACTTGGAGCATTTGAAAGAAGAATTAAGCAAAACGATCGAAAATAATAACGAACAGATAAATAAGAAAATCGAGGAGGAGATGACGGGGATCCGACAAGAGATTTCTGAAATAAACGGAAAGTTGGAGAACACGAGTCAGGAATTACAACAAACGAAGGAAGACTTCGGCAACCAAATGACCAATCTCGAAGAAGACAGCCAGATCCGAATGAAGTCCATACGAACCGCAACCGAAGAAAACTTAAACCAGGTGCGAACACACTTCGGAAAGAGATGTCGGGACGTCGACATGGCTGTCAATGAAGTACGAGGACAGGGTCAGCATAATCAGGAGAAGATCGAGAAAATCCAACGAAGGGAGATCACCAAGATAAGGGAAGAACTCGATATAATCAGCAATCGACCCGCCGTAATTTCGCACCTCCAACACTTGGACAACCGGGAGGCGATAAATTTCAAGCTGTATAAACGTAACCCGATGGAGTTCCTGGAACGAGTTGAGGAGCAACTAATGAGAAACAGAGAGACCAGGTGGCCAGTGATTCTTGGACTAATTGACGAATATTTCAAGGAGATAAATGACAATTGGTGGACAGCTACGAGACATGAGCTCCAGAGCTACGAAGAGTTCAAGGCTGTATTTAAAGCAAAATACTGGTCGGAGGCAACCCAAAATATTGCAAGGGACAATATCTGTCACGGCAAATACGATACCAACCGAGCGACACAACACTCACCGCCTACTTTCTAGGGAAGGTATGCGTGGCGAGGAACCTTGAGCCAAAGATCCCAGAGGAGACCCTCGTTACTAAACTCGCCTACCATTATGAAGAGGGAGTATCCAGGGCATGACTCGGAGGACAGATTAAGACCGTGCAATCAATGGCAGCCCTCCTGGAGGATTACGAGTGCGAGAGTTATTACCGGAGAAGTCGACAACGGAATGATAGGTACGACAACCGGAACGCGCAGAATAACAACTCATATAACAATGGTAACTACCGACCGAACTATAACAACCGAAACAACAACAATGAAGCATATCACAGACCAAATAATAATAATAATAATCCGACGAATAGCGGAAATAACAACAACAACAACAATCGGTCCAGTAACCAGAACAACCAGTTTAATAGGCCGAACAATCCCAATTACAATTAGCCTAACTACAACAACCGAAACCAGAATAACCAAAATAGAAACTACCGGAGAGTGAACTACGTACGCGCCGAAGACAACGGTACAGGAAGGCCTTACTACCAAGGACGCCGGAGCTTCGATCGTAACGCGTATGGAAATCTGAGTAACGGCAATAACGGAAGGGATAACCGAAACAATGGAGGAAGAAGCCAAAGCCAGGAGGTCTACAGACGAGATCGCTATGAAGAAGATCGCCACCAGTCTGAACCGAGACCCATAAGAAATGGAAACACACCGACAAATCTACAAAACCGACGGGACGACGAGCCTGAACCATCTTTAAACTAAACGCGGCAGTGAAAACGAACGTAGGACCCTCACTGAACCAGTCTATTGGGTTAAATCAATTAAATCACTATAATCACATAAAAAGAAGAAAAACAATTACGATAATACAAAACCATTATTTAAAGAACCTAAGAGAAGAATTATTGGAAGAAGAAGACAACACAGCGAGTAATCACAACAATGAAATCGCGTACATCACCGCGGAAATTAACGGAGTCCACACAAGGATAATGATCGACACTGGTGCCAACGTCTCACTGATCGACGGAATCGAACTTAACAAAATCCAAGAGGAAGGTAAGACACCGATACTTACATTACCGATCAGCAACATCGTACTCGTGGGAGCGACAGGGCGGCAAAACAGAACCGTCCGGAGACAAGTAAGACTGGAATTATCAAGTAACGGCGAAACCATACCGATGACATTCCTAGTAGCTAGCGGGTTACCATTTCAGATGTTAATTGGTTGCGACATGGTAAGGCAGTACTCAGCAATCATCGATATGAATAGAGCCAAACTGTTTTTGAAAACAAATGATATAGAATGGATAGCGGACTTAACAGGGAGCGACAGCGTGCCGTCAGACCGAACAATCTATCACCTTAAAGAATGTCAAGATAGTGAGGAAATTCACATGAATGACGATATATTATATGAAATGGACAATGAACAACTGTGGAACGAGAAAATCAATGAGATACGTAAGTTCAAGAGGGAGAAGACAAGCGCCAAACTAACTGAAGGACAAGTGGAACAGCTCATCAGCGTGTACAGTCGTTACCGACACGTATTTTCAGACACGCCCGGCAAAGTAAGGGATTATCAATGCGAAATAGAATTTAGAGAGTCCGTAAACTTCAACAAAAAATCGTACCCAATCGCATACTCGCTAAAGGAAGCAGTGGGGTCGGAAATCAACCGACTGATAGACGAAGACATAATCAAACCAAGCTATTCCCCTTACACCAGTCCGATCTTAGCCGTCCCAAAGAAAAACGGGAAGGTACGAATCTGTTTAGACGCACGAGAAATAAACAAAACCATAGTGAACGACCGAACATCCCCGGGAGAGATCGAGGAAATACTTAAGAAATTCCATGGGACCAGATTCATTAGCACGTGGGATACCGTCTGCGGCTATTGGCAAGTCGAGTTACATCCGAACAGCCGGAGGTACATGGCGTTCATTTTCAAAGGGTGGAACTACCAGTTCAAACGGCTACCCTTCGGACTTATTAATTCTGTAGCTGTATTCGTGAAGATAATGGACCAGATTCTCAGACCAGATGCACTCCAATTTACAACAGTCTACGTGGACGATCTATTAATTACGTCAAACAGTTAGGATGACCATTGTCGCCGAATAGAACATGTTTTGAAGAAACTCTCGGATAACAATATAACGCACAAACTAGAAAAGTCTAAGTTCATTGCGGACGAGGTGCAATTTCTTGGATTTAACCTATCGGAACATGGGATTACTCCATCCCAAGACAAAATTGAATCCATACAAAAGTTTCCTACGCCAAAGAATAAAAAGCAACTCCAATATTTCCTTGGCCTGTGCAACTACTACTGCAAGTTTCAGAAGAACTACTCAGAACTGACATCAAAATTCTCCAAGCAATTATCATCAAGGACAAGTGGACGTGGGGAGTACAGGATATATGATACTCTAACTAATTAAAACCAAATTCCTTGAGTCAGTAATGCTGCACCACCCTAATTTCAACGAACCATTCTACATGAACTGCGACGCCAGTAACGTCAGCTTAGGATCTGTCTTATACCATGAGGATGACGAGGGAAATCACCGCGTGATTAGCTTCGACAGCCGAGTCCTGAATAGTAGTGAAAGGAATTATAACGTGACAGAAAAGGAACTGCTAAGCGTCGTATTCGCCTGCAATAAGTTCAGGACGTACGTATTGGGATACCAAATTACTGTTAGGACGGACCATAAGTCCATATATTTTCTCAAGAACTGCAAGTTAAACCACGGGAGATTAACCAGATGGAGCTTAACACTTCAGGAATATAATCTAAATTAGGAATACATCCTTGGGAAGAAGAATATCGCAGCTGACACCCTATCCAGAGTCAACATCAGAGACCAAACTTTCGAAGAAGAGAAGGAAACCATCATCAAATTGTACCACATAATAAAGAGTAAATCCGATTTGGCTAATATCATAAAAGAACTTGGGCAACAGCAGAACCAAGATCCCAAACTAAATAAAATTCAGCAGAGACTGATGGACCAGGACGACCTTGTCACACAATATTACTACATTCACCAGGAAATACTATTTATTAAAACGCAATACAATTATAATACATGGAAACTAGTAATACCACGGACCATAGAGAAGGAGATAATCCTAGACTACCATGTCAGATACGGTCACATGGGGGCTTCAAAAGTCTTAAAAGCACTACAGGAACATGTTTATATAAAAGACATGAACAGTGATGAATGCTTAACGCTCTCGAAATTTTCTAGAGTTAGTATGGCAAACTGAATGATGCTGTTAAGGAGTCAGAATATGTTTTTGAATAAATTAGTGGACCGTAAGATCAGATTTAAGTAGCGTTTATTGGAACATTAAGAAGAAGCGCAGGCCCACGCAATTACGTCAGGCGTACATAGCCAAAATACAAATACGTGTGGCATAAATTGCCAAGATACATAATGTGTAGAAGCGAGAAACGATCGTATAAGAAGTTACATTACTAAATTTACATTGCCGCGGCTAGCAAGAAGGGAAGGGTGCAGTGCACAGCTGAAAGGTTGAGTGTTAACTAACAAACGCAGCGGCGAGCCAACGAGAGCTGCACCGCGACGTATGATGTAAGTGCGCTGGACTGATTGCGCGTGAGCAAGTACAATGTACAATGTATTAACATACTGCCCGCCCAAAATCGGGCGATTTTGACATAGTTTGCAGTAAAAAAAAAAACAAAGTTATTCAAAACATGCAAGTATACATGAATAAGTTACAAATCTGAGAGATGCGACAATACATGGTACATGAATATTGGCAAAAATACAAATATAATATAAACAAGTGTAAATACATTATTAATCAATGCTCACCAAATAATATGTAATAATAGCCCAAAGGTTTGTATATGTGGCAAAACATAATAAGAATAATAACAATAATACATGGCAATAAGGACATCGTAAGTAGCATTGCACAATCATTAGAGAAATCCAACAAATTTAACAATAACAGCGTGACACTTAGTGCATAATAAGCAGTATTACACAATAATACAAAAGGCAATATACCTAAAAAATTCACTATGATAATATACAATAAAAATATACCACAAAAAATTTAGTATAATAATATACAATAGAAATATCCCCAAAAATTGACTATGATAATATACAATAGAAATATACCCAAAAAAATTTAGTATAATAATATACAATAGAAATATGCCCAAAAATTTACTATAATAATGTACAATAGAAATATACCCAAAAATTTACTATGATAATATACAATAGAAATATACCCAAAAAATTTAGTATAATAATAGACACTGCACCAAACAGTACACAATAACTGACATCACACTAATAAAAAGGAGAAACGTTTAAATGTTCACTAATGCACCACTACATAGCGTACATTAATTGATACAAATAAATACAAATGCATAAATAAGTACATTTAACATTGCACTTAGTAAAAGGTGGAGCCTGTGCTCGTCTGGAAATGTCCCGGGCATGAAGCACCGAGATGTCAATCAGTCTGATGCCACCGGAAGTGGGCACAGCTTGTGAATAGGTCTACGCAGTATGCCGTTAGCAGTACGGACGTCCGCAACGCGTACTAACGAATTCTGCCCTAGATATGTCTGAGTGACAATACCGCGTTTCCACTGCAATGGTGGAGTATTGTCTTCTAAGATAAGGACTAGCTGTCCTATAGATAAATTTTTAGAATGCCTTTTACATTTATTTCTCTGCTGCAGCTGGTGCAGATAGTCTCTACACCAACTCTTCCATATAGAGCGGGTAAATCTCTGCAAGAGCTGCCATCTCCCCAAGCGACCCATATTTGTATCCGAGTAATCGGGTTCCGGGAGCGCGGTAAGGGGGGAGCCAACCAAAAAGTGCGCTGGAGTCAAAAGCTCGGGATCCCCAGCATCATTTGACATGGTGAACAAGGGACGCGAATTCAAACAAGCTTCAACTTGAGTCAAGACAGTGGAGAACTCTTCGAAGTTAATGGGCGTACTGCCTATAACGCGCCGCAAGTGGAACTTAACGCTCTTGACACCGCTCTCCCACAAACCACCGAAATGAGGCGCTGACGGAGGTATGAAAGACCACTTAATTCCACGTGAACTGGCGAAGTCTTGAGCGGCCTTTTGGAATTCGTCCTGCTGGAAGAGCTTGTACAGTTGGTGTAATATAGTGCCAGCACGACGGAAATTGGTACCGTTATCGGAAAATATTTGTTCGGGGATGCCCCTACGGGATATGAAACGTTTCAAGGCAGCCAAAAAGGCGTCTGCCGACAAATCTGAAACCAATTCAAGGTGAATAGTCTTGGTGGACATGCAGATGAAAAGAGAAATATAAGCCTTTGTAAAAGATTTGGACCGCTGCCCGCCCTGACGTAGAAACATAGGACCGGCGTAGTCGACGGCGCATTGTGAAAATGGCTTGGAGGGAGTGACCCTAGGCGCAGGTAATTGACCTAACAGTTGGCTTGAACCAGTTGCACGAAATCGAAAACAAGTGATACATTTGTGAATCACTGAGCGTATGTAAGATTTGTCGTTTATAATCCAATACCTTTGGCGCAGAGAACACTGCATAAGTTGTACTCCAGCGTGGAGTAGTCGAATATGTTCATATTCAATAATTAGTCTAGTAAGGTGAGCCTGCGGGTGAAGTATGATTTGATGCTTATTATTGTAATTTAGCTGAGACTGTTGAAGGCGGCCGCCTACACGTAGTATACCAGCGTTGTCTATAAATGGATTGAGTGAAAAGGTTTTACTATTAGTAGGTACAGGGCGATGTGCCTGTAAATCTTTAATTTCGATATTGAAATGCGAAAACTGGGCTTGGCGTATAAAAACCAAGAGCGCGCTGTGTAGCTCATGCGCAGTCAAAAAGGAAGTGTTTCTGTTGGAAACGGGAGACTTAGCGTTACGAATGAAACGCAGGCAGTAAGCAAAGACGCGGAGAAGCCTAGAGAGAGAAGAGTAATCTTCAACATAGTTTGAAGAGCACGAAGTAGTAGCCAAAGCGAGTAGAGCCTGTTTACGTTCTTCCTTGTCCAAATCCGGATGAGCGTAAGAGGGATTGGAATCAAAGGGACGGATGGGCCAGTCTGAAGGCTTCTTTAATAACCAGTAAGGACCATGCCACCATTGCTGGTGGCCGTGTAACAGACGGGGTAAACAGCCGCGGGATAAAATGTCCGCGGGATTATCATGCGACGAGACATGATACCAATTTCCCTGACTAGAGAGCTGCTGAATTTCCGAAACGCGGTTCGCTTTAAATACCTTCCACCTCGACGGCTGTTGGTGAATCCAGTGTAGGGCAATCGTGGAATCAAAATAAAAATACAGCTCGCTGAACTTGTAGGTCACAGCGTGGACAACCTTATAAACCAACTGCGATAATAATAAACAGGCGCAAAGTTCGAGGCGAGGTAAGGATATCTGCCTTAAAGGGGCGACTCTTGATTTAGAACACAATAAGTGAGACGAAATACTGTTGTCGGAATATACCGTACGCGCATAGATACAGCATGCGTAACCTTTTACTGACGCGTTGGCAAACCCGTGTAATTGAAAGGAAATGATTGACGAATTACCTGAATCCTTTATAGCTCTCGGGATCCTAAAATGGGTGTCTGTAATTAAGTGAGCGTAGAGCTCGGCCCATTTAATTGATAATGAGTCAGAAAGCGGGTCGTCCCAGTTTGTACCCGAAGACCAAAGCGTTTGCATAAAGTGCTTGCACCAAAACGTGATAGGCCCAATTAGACCCAATGGGTCATAGATCCCAGCGATGACCGATAACACCTTTCTTTTCTTGGATTTCAAATTCAAAATTCAAATTCAAAAAAGCAGGATACAGAATCGCTTACAAAACTACTAACAAAACAGAACACACACTATCAAAACGCATGCCCAAAGCACAAAACAAATTCGATCTACCCGGTGTATATAAACTAAATTGTTCAAATTGCAGTAAATTCTACATAGGCCAGACAGGACGTAGCTTCAAACAGAGATACATTGAACACACAAAAGCACTCCACAACACTACAGAATCTACCTTCGCAAACCACCTCATTGAAGCAAACCACACATATAAAAACATCGACAATAACATGAACATACTACACGTACACACAAAAGGCCGAAAACTAGACACTCTAGAACAATTAGAAATATACAAACACACAAGAACAAATAAAAACGACATCCTAAACGAACAGACACAATTCAAATCGCACGCATTATTCGAACACATCTCACCACACACACACAGCTTCAATCTTTCGAAACACTATCTCGTCGCCAACAACAAGACGAGCAGCGCTACTAATGACAGCCTCTGATGAAGCCTTCTATAGGTGAAAGCCGGTTTAGGCTGTAAGGTAAAACTTTACGTTTTTACTTATAAAAAACTTAGTGTTCTGAGTCGTCAATATTATAGTGATATTTACCTTTCTTTTGTTGAATAGTTCAATTTTAAAATTTCTTTGGATATTGTATACGAAGCTGTCAGCAAGAACGTCCTACTGAATGCCTAAAGTGCGGATGGTTTGGTCCTTGTTGAAGTCCAGGGATGAGTTAGTATATGAGGATGTTATATTCCGGTCATTAGAAGACCATTTGTGAAGAGTGAAGCCGTAGCGGCTTAACAACTCAGAAATGTCAGTGTTTAGTTGGATTAGGACGTGTGAGCTATCGGAACCGGTAAGGAGGTCATCGACGTAAAAGTTGTTAGCAATGACCGAGCAGGCCAGGGGGTACTGAGTACTATTTTCCTGGGCGATTTGTTTTAAACATCTAGTTGCAAGAAATGACGCGCTGGCAGTCCCGTATGTGACCGTTCTTAGAGCATAGTGTTTGAGTTCTTTGTGGGGAGCGTCACGCCAAACAATTCTTTGTAATTTGGAATCACGCGGGGATACCAAAATTTAGTGATACATTTTCTCGATGTCAGCAATGAAATCGTAACAATGGGTTCTAAATCTGGCCATAATGGCAAAAAGATCCTGCTGGATCGTGGGGCCAACCATAAGGGTGTCGTTTAACTACAAATCGTTGGACACTTTGGCCGAACCGTCAAAAACAACGCGAAGTTTAGTGGTGGTGCTTGTAGTCTTAAAGACAGCATGGTGAGGTAAATAAAAAAATGTTTGACTTGTTAATTGATAAGTCATATGAATCAAGTGGGGACATATGGCCAAGATTTAAATATTCTTGCATAAAGCTAGTATAATCCTTGTGCAAAGACTGGTTTTGCCTAAACTTGAGTTCAAGGGTTTGAAACCTACGAACCGCTCCGGTAAGAGAATCGCCGAGGCACTCTGTAGCGACACAACAAACCTACCACTATCGTTATGGTAGGTGTTTGCAAGGAAATGATTTTCACACTCCGAATCCTGATCTGAGGGAGTACAGCACGAAACATCCTCCAACTGCCAGAAGGTTTTGAGTTGCGATGAGATAGCATTATTGTCGTCGCGTGCAATGAATGAAGAGACCGGCTTAGTCATGTCTACGTTGAAGGGTAAATTCCCGGCGAGTATAAACCCTAGCTTTGTTTCCTGGATTGTCGGAAAATGCGGACTTCGAACAAATTTAGTCGGCTCAATCAACTGCAAAAAGTACTGTGCCCCAAGTAATATGTCAATTTGTGACGAATTATTAAATTGCGGGTCAGCTAAAAATATCCCCTTTGGAATTTTCAACGATGCCATGTCAAAGGATTCTGTTGGAAGGTTATTTGTGATTCTGGGCAGAACAGCGCAGTGGACATTTAAAGTGAAATCCTTATAGCGTGAGTTTAGGCGTACCCGTGTGCTAAAATTGGCTTGACATAGCGAGTTATTTATGCCCGTGATAGGCAGCTCGGATTTGTTTAGTTTTAGGCCCATGCGGCGGGTGAAACCCATTGTACAAAAATTGGCTTGCGACCCTGAATCCAGCAGGATTCTTACCGGGCACCTTTTACCGGCATGATCGGTGGTGGTGCATATGGCGGTGGACAATAAAATTGATTTATTCGTCTGTAGCTTCAAAGAACATTGCTATTGTTCCTGTTGTTCGAATGATTTATTGAAGCGTGGAGCATGGTGTGGTGCCTTTTCGAGCATGCCTTGCAGGAAAATTTAGAAGGGCAACGAGAGCTGTCATGGCCCGACCGTGTACAATTCAGGCAGAGTTTGTTATTTATTAAAAACTCTCTACGTTGCGTAGGTTGCAAAGCTATGAATTGTGGGCATTCGAGCAATTTATGATTACCACGACACAGCTGACAAAATTTATTGTTTGTTTGAGTGTGTATTAGTGACCCAATGAACTCCGCGCGTTTAGTTGATTTGCGATAAGAAGCATTATCGCTAACCTGTCTGCCGCCAGACGAACCAGTCGGAGCATTTACGTTTTGTAACAGCTGAAGTCTTGAATTTAAAAATTTAATAAAATTATCGTAAATCGGAAGCTGTTTTTCACCTAAAGTTTCCTTCCACGACCTGCACGTATGCTCGTCAAGTTTTTGGGCGAGAAAATGCACAAAAATAAGCTCAAATGTATTTACTGATAGGTTCAATGAGTTCAGCGCATTTATTTTGGCGGTGAGCTCATCTATAAATTTAGAAATGCTGAGCACGGACTCATGTTGCATGTGCCTCATACCCAAGACATTAGCCGCATGATACGTGGTAACAATTAATTTACTGTCATACCGGGCCTTTAACAAGTCAATGGCCACCGTGTAATTTTCGTGCGTGATAGGGAGCGATTTTATGACATTCAGCGCCTCATCTTTTAATGATAAGTGCAAATAGTGCAGCTTCTGGATGCCAGTCAGGTCCGTTCGGACATGAACTAACTCCAAAATCATATTGTAAAAATGTTGCCATTCAATTATATCACCTGTGAAACAGGGTAGCTTAATCAGTTGCAACTGAATGGGAGGCGTGCTGAACGTGACTACTTCGGATGAACTTGTTGCCTTCCTGCTCATCTCCTCGGCATGGTCTATTAAATTTTGCAGCTTGCATTCTATGCTGCATAAGTCATCTTCGGTCTGAACCCTATCGCTCGCGGATGCAAAGTCGGAGTCCTCAGACTCAATTTGTGTTTGGATTTCATCATATTTGGCTGATAGCTCCATAAGGTGGCGAAGCTTTATTTTTAATGCATGATGGTCATGCGTATTGTGATCGAAATTGTCTGCATATGTGTTTATGCGAGATATAGAGGGTTATGTTATTCATCAATTCGAAAAATTTTAGCATATTCATCAATTTACAATTTAAGTTGAATTTTTAGAGGGGTTATACTAATAAATTATATATGGCTGGTATATTTTTTAATTTATTCCTTCTCTTTATTTTTAACTTGCTATCTGTTTTGAGTAAATAATATGAATTATTTAAATCAAATTTTTATTTTGTTTAACAATAAGGTTAAATCGTTAATGTTAATGATTATTTTTATGTCAATAGGTGGATTGCCACCATTTTTGGGATTTTTCCCAAAATTTATGATGATTTATTGTCTTTTAGCTAGTAAAATATATTTCTTATGTTTAATTTTAGTAATAACTGCTTTATTAGTGTTATTTTATTATTTACGAGTTGTAATAACAGGGCTGATGATGAACAATGTATCTTTAAAGTTGTCAACTTTTAGGTTAAATAATACATTATTTATAATGAATTCTTTATTGATTGGATTTATAGCTGTAACCTTATTTAATATTATGAATTAATAAGGTTTTAAGTTAATAAAACTATTATCCTTCAAAGTTAAAAATATAATTTTTTTGTAAGCCTTAGATTTATTTTTATCACCTTTAAATTTGCAATTTAATATTATTATTAAATATAAGACTGAAGAAGAATAAGAAATAAAAAATAGAAGAAAAAGATTATTGAGAGGAAAAATATCCATAAATAAATTTACAGTTTATTACCTAATTCAGTCATCTCAATTGGGAATAAATCAATGTTTAGTTATGAATAAGTGATTTTTCTCAACTAATCATAAAGATATTGGAACATTATATTTCATTTTTGGGATTTGATCAGGGATGGTGGGTACAACTTTAAGAGTTCTTATTCGTGTTGAATTAGGCATTCCTGGATCTTTTATTGGAGATGATCAAATTTATAATGTGATTGTTACTGCTCATGCTTTCGTTATAATTTTTTTATAGTAATACCAGTTATGATTGGAGGATTTGGGAATTGATTGGTTCCTCTAATAATTGGTGCTCCTGATATAGCTTTCCTCGGATAAATAATATAAGTTTTTGATTATTACCACCTTCATTAACATTATTATTAATTGGTAGAATGGTTGATAGAGGGGCAGGTACTGGTTGAACAGTCTATCCTCCATTGTCAAGAGGTATCGCGCATTCAGGATCTTGTGTTGATTTAACTATTTTTTCTTTGCATTTAGCCGGGCTAGTTCAATCTTGGGTGCAGTTAATTTTATTAGAACAATTTTTAATATACGTTCAGCGGGAATATACATGGATCGGTTACCTTTATTTGTATGGACGGTATTAATTACTGCCTTTTTATTATTGCTTTCATTACCAGTTTTGGCTGGTGCAATTACAATATTATTAACTGACCGAAATTTAAATACTTCTTTTTTTGATCCTTCAGGTGGGGGGGATCCAATTTTATATCAGCATTTATTTTGATTTTTTTGACACCCTGAAGTATATATTTTAATTTTACCTGGGTTTGGATTAATTTCTCACATTATTACTCAAGAGAGAGGAAAAATTGAATCTTTTGGGTCATTAGGAATAATTTATGCTATAATATCAATTGGTATTTTAGGATTTGTTGTTTGAGCACATCATATATTTACAGTTGGTATGGATGTTGATACACGGGCTTATTTTACTTCCGCCACAATAATTATTGCTGTTCCAACTGGAATTAAAGTTTTTAGATGATTAGCAACTTTGAGAGGAGCAAAGATTAAGATTAGACCTTCGATTTTATGAGCAGTAGGATTTGTTTTTCTTTTTACTATTGGTGGGTTGACTGGAGTGATTTTGGCTAATTCATCAATTGATATTGTATTGCATGATACATATTATGTTGTGGCTCATTTTCATTACGTATTATCAATAGGTGCAGTGTTTGCAATTTTGGGAAGATTTATTCATTGATATCGTTTATTTACTGGACTATCTTTAAATTCTAATTGATTAAAAATTCATTTTTTGATTATATTTATTGGAGTAAATTTAACTTTTTTCCCCAACATTTTTTAGGATTAAGAGGTATACCACGTCGTTATTCAGATTATCCTGATGCATTTATATAATGAAACATTCTATCTTCTATTGGAAGAAGAATTTCATTTATTGGAATTTTATTTTTATTGTTTATTATTTGAGAAAGATTTATTTCACATCAATTGATTTTATATTCAATTAATATAAATTCTTCAATTGAATGGTTACAGAAACTTCCCCCGTCTGAGCACTCGTATAGTGAGATTCCATTATTAGTTCAATTCTAATATGGCAGATGAAGTGCAATGAATTTAAGATTCATATATAAAATAATTTTTGTTAGAAATTTCTTATTGATCTTATATTAATATACAAGATGCTACATCACCATTAATGGAACAATTAATATTTTTTCATGATCATACTTTAATTATTTTAATTATTATTACTTCAGTTGTTACTTATATAATAACAGTTATTATATTTAATAATATTGTTAATCGACTTTTATTGGAAGGACAATTAATTGAATTTTTTTGAACACTTCTTCCAGCTTTAACTTTGATTTTTATTGCATTTCCATTCTTATGATTATTATATTTGTTGGATGAGATTAACAAACCTTTAATAACTCTAAAAATTATTGGTCATCAATGATATTGATCGTATGAATATTCAGATTTTTTAAATATTGAATTTGATTCTTATATGAAATCTCAGTATGAAATATCAATTAGAGAATTCCGTTTATTAGAAGTAGATAATCGAACGATTTTACCTTTTAGTACTCAAATTCGATTATTAGTTTCATCATTTGATGTTATTCATTCATGAGCTATACCATCCATGAGAATTAAAGTAGATGCCGTGCCTGGCCGATTAAATCAAGCAAGAATATTTATTAATCGACATGGCATATCATTTGGTTAATGTTCTGAAATTTGTGGAGCAAATCATAGATTTATACCTATTGTTATTGAAAGAATTGGTGTAAATTGTTTTATTAATTGATTAATGAATTATTCATTAAGTGACTGAAAGTAAGTAATGGTCTCTTAAACCAATTTATAGTAACTAACGATTACTTTTAATGGCGAAAAGTTAGTTTATTATAAAACATCAATCTGTCAGATTCAAAAAACTAAGAATAGTATTTTTCTATTCCACAAATATCTCCAATAAATTGGTGTTTTCTGTTGTTTTTTTTTTAATTGTTATTTTAATTATAACTTTTATTTATTTTTCTTTTATAAAAATTCCAAGACTAGATTTAATTGACAATTTTAATAACTCATATAGTTGATCATGATAACAAATTTATTTTCAACTTTTGATCCATCAACAGGATTATTTTCATTAAATTGATTAAGTTCATTAATTTTATTATTATTTATACCTCTAGGGTTTTGATATATTCCTAGTCATTATATAATTTTTATTAATAAAGTTTTAAATACAATAAGTTTTGAATTAAATTTATTAATAAGTTCAAGATCTTTTGGTAGATGAATATTGTTTTGTTCTTTATTTATTTTCATTCTACTCAATAATTTTCTTGGGTTGTTTCCATATATTTTCACTAGATCAAGACATTTAGTATATTTTCCCTTAGTTTAGCTTTTCCTCTCTGATTAACTTTTATTTTATTTGGATTTTAAACAATACAAACCATATATTTTGTCATTTAGTTCCAATAGGAACTCCAACAATATTAATACCTTTTATAGTGTGTATTGAAACTATTAGAAACTTAATTCGACCGGGATCTTTGGCTGTTCGTTTAACAGCAAATATAATTGCTGGTCATTTATTAATAACATTATTAGGGAATAGATCAACTAATTTAGAAATTTATATAAATCTAATTATTTTAATTCAAATATTATTAATATTATTTGAATCAGCAGTTTGTGTGATTCAATCTTATGTTTTCACAGTTCTCAGAACTTTATATTATAGAGAAGTATCTTAATGAATAATCATCCATATCATTTAGTTGATTGTAGACCATGTAGACCATTGTAGACGGGTTCAATTGGAGCTTTAACTTTTGTTTCTGGTATAGTAATAATATTTCATATACAAAATTTTATTTTATTATTTTTTTGATTTTTGATTTTGATTTTAACTATAATTCAATGATGACATGATATTTCACGTGAAGGAACGTTTATAGGACTTCATACAATAATTGTAGTGAGAGGCTTAAAATTAGGAAAAATTTTATTTATTGTGTCAGAGATTTTCTTTTTTATTTCTTTCTTTTGGGGATTTTTTCACAGAAGATTAAGACCTGTTATGGAAATTGGAATAAATTGACCCCCTACTGGAGTTATGCCTTTTAATCCAATACAAATTCCTTTATTAAATACCATAATTTTATTGTGCTCTGGAGTAACAATCACATGAGCACACCATTCTATAATAGAAAGTAAACATGATGAATCCGTTTATGGTATTGTGTTAACTCTAATATTAGGGGTATATTTTACTATTCTTCAAGTGTATGAATATTTTGAATCATCATTTTGTATCTCAGATTCTGTGTATGGATCGACATTTTTTGTATCAACAGGATTTCATGGAATCCATGTTATTATTGGAAGAATGTTCATTATAATCTGTTTATTGCGGCAATTGAAATTTCATTTTTCTAGAACCCATCATTTTGGTTTTGAGGCAGCTGACTGATATTGACATTTTGTTGATATTGTTTGATTATTTTTATATGTATCAATTTACTGATGAGGTAGATAAATATTCTGTTAGTATATGAGTATATTTAACTTCCAATTAAAAGGATTAATTTTTAAATAGAATAATTTTTAATGTTGTAGTTTACTGTATTATGATATTATTAATTTTAATTACTTTAATAACTTTTTTATATTTCGTATCAACTAAATCAATTATTGACCGTGAAAAATCATCTCCATTTGAGTGTGGGTTTAATCCTTTTGAGTCATCTCGAATTCCTTTTTCAAGACATTTTTTTATAATTGCAGTCATTGTTCTTATTTTTGATGTTGAACTAGTTATTATTATGCCTATAGTTATTGTAATAACAACTATTAATATAATTGAAATTTATTTAGTGATATTGTTATTTTTATTATTTTTAATATTGGGTCGATATCATGAATGAAAAAATAATATTCAAATAATTGAATTTAATAGGGATGTATTTAAATATAATTATTGAATTGCAATCAATAGGTGCTCATATTAGCCATTCTTGAAAGCAATGAAGTAATAAATACATTTAGTTTCGACCTAAAAAAAGAATTTTTATTCCTTTGTTTATTAATTGAAGCCAAAAATAAGGCACTTTATTGTTAATAAAGCTATTGAATATATTATTTCCAATTAAAAGGAAATAGGAATAAAAGCAGCTGCTAACTAGCTTTTAAAGCGGTTAAACTCCGTTTTTTCCTTATTTATAAAGTTTATAAAACATTTCATTTTCATTGAAAAGAGAGGAAAAGCCTTATAAATATTTAAAAAAAATATTACCTTAATATCTTCAAAATTATGCTCTAATGCTTAAGCTATTTAAATATAAAATAATTAAAAATCAAGCAATAAATGTTATTATCTGAATTTTGAAATTATTCTTTCTTATACTAATATTAAATATTATGATTAATTTTATTAATTCAATCGTACCTTGAGGTCCGATTTTTTCTTCTCATCCTAAATCAATTGATTTTTGAAATATAAATAAATTTTTTAAAATAAAAAATTGAGTATGAAAGGTTGATAATTGTTTTAAAAATCATATGGAACTTATGAACTCTCTCGTAAATTTCTTTACTGTAGATGAAAACATAGATATTTCATATCCAATTAATAATCCTAAGAAAGATAAGGCTTTTGCTATTATCTTTCCTTCAATGGGAAGGATAATTCTTGTGGGATTGTTAAACATGATTCATCTAAATATGGACCCTGACAAAATTGAATAAATAGATAAAATCATAATTCTTTTTAATATATTATTAAATAATTCGTTTTGTGAACTAAAATTATAGTAACTAAAATTTATATTTATTGAAAAGTATGTTAGTCGGGCAGAATAAAAAGATGTTAGCCCAATTCCAATATACATTAATAATAAAATTAATGAGTTAATATTTCTGGAGCATATTATTTCTATAATTAAATCTTTTGAATAAAAGCCTCTCATAAAGGGTATTCCACATAATGATAAGTTAGCAATATTTATGAATGTTCTAGTTATTGGTATACCATAACTTATACAGCCCATTATACGAATATCTTGATTATTTATTAATCTATGAATCAATACTCCAGCACATAAAAAAAGTGATGCCCTAAATAAAGCATGAATAATAAGATGAAAAAAAGATAATATTGGATAACCAAATATTAAAATTGATATTATAATTCCTAATTGTCTTAAAGTTGATAATGCAATAATTTTTTTTAAGTCAAATTCAAAATTTGCAGCTAGTCCTGATATAATTATTGTTAATACTGATAACATTAAAAATATTTGAATTAAATTAAATGATATAATTAAATTTCTGAATTGAATAATTAAATATACCCCCGCAGTAACTAACGTTGATGAATGGACAAGAGCCGATACTGGAGTTGGAGCAGCCATAGCTGCTGGAAGTCATGAAGAAAATAGAATTTGAGCTCTTTTTGTAAATCCTGCAATAATAATTAATGTAATTATTGGACTTGTCATTATTTTATTAATAAAAGATAAAATTTCAAGACCCAAAATTTATTATTCATGCGATTAACATGATTAACATTATTAACACGATTAACATTTATATTATTCATAACATCTCCAATTCGATTTATTAGTGCCGTCAATATTCCAGCATTTCTAGAATTTAAATTTTGATAATAAATAACTAAACAGTATGACACTAACCCTAGCCCATCTCATCCAATGAGAATTCTTACTATATTAGGTCTAATAATTAATAATATTATTGACATTACAAATATTATAATAATATAAATAAATCGATTAATATTTTTATCACTTATTATATATACACCTCTATATAATATAACTATTGATGAAATAAATATAACGGTTGAAAGAAATAAAGTTGATATAAAATCAAAAATTAATGTTATATAAATATTACATGAATTGACTGTAATAATTATTCATTCTATTATAATTGCGTAAGCAAATATAATTATATTTATTGATAAAATTAATATTATTAATATTTTAATTAACAAAATTAAGAAAATATATATGTTAAGTTTATTTTTAGTAATGATCCAATATAAATTTATATTTTTAAATCCACAATTTAATGTTTTATTTTAAACTAATTGAATTATATTAACAATGTTAATTTCAAAATAATTAAATTTAAAGGAATTCAATGCATTATAATTAAAAAAATTCACGCACGTTTCCAGAATTAAAGGAATAACAGCCCGAGAAAATTATTCCATGTTGAGTATGAGAATATAAATATAAACTATAACAAGCTGATAAAAATGAAGAAAAAGACAAGAAAATTATACATAATGAATTTCAAGACATTAATCTATTTAAAATTATAATTTCTCCTGCTAGACTAATTGTTGGAGGACATGAAATATTTCTAGCAGATATTAAGAATCATATGAGAGTTATTGAAGGCATAAATCTTAATATTCCTTTATTTGATTAAGATTCTACGTCTCCCTGAACGTTCATAAGAAATATTTGCCAAGCAAAATAAAGCAGATGAACATAAACCGTGCCCAATTATTATAAAATATGCTCCGACTATACCTCATATATTTATTGCCATAATCCCTCCAATAACTAATCTTATGTGAGCTACAGAAGAATATGCAATTATAGATTTTATATCAATTTGCATTATGCAAGATAATCTAATTATAATTCCTCCTATTAATGAAATATAAATTCAAATAAATCCATAATTAGTCAATATTATTGGTATAATATATATAACACGAATTAGACCATAAGTTCCTAATTTTAAAAGAATTCCAGCTAAAATTATAGAACCAGAAACAGGTGCTTCAACATGAGCTTTTGGTAATCAAAAATGAAATATAAATAATGGAACTTTAATTATAAATGCTAACGTTATTCCTAAATAAATAAACTTACTATTTGATCTCATTAACATTATAATGTTAGTTATATTATTTATATATATTGTAACGTACCGCTTATTTCGTGAGGTGTAGTAGAGTTATATAGTATGCCTCATGCAGTATGCGTCACTTTTGAATTATGCTAACTGACGTTTTAAACGGTATAAATAAAGGATTTTGTTTATCTTGTTTTACTCAATCTAAAAGAAATCGAGAGTGTGTGATTTGGGGTCAAGGAGGTAATTTGTTCAGCCTTATGCAGAAGAGAGAGTAAGTATCATTATTGCCCCTCTGTTGTGACGATTTTTTTCTGTATGTTGTGCTGAAATTTTCATTAACTACCCACTACAATAAATTATAACACGTTATAATTCAATATTAATTTTCAATAATATTGCTTTATTGATTATTGACTTTTGTCTCCAGCCACCCAAGTATAGGTATCACAATTAATCTTTTTAAAAAGAAAACATCTTCTCGACTTTACCGAGTAAACATAGATCTGTCTAAAGAACAAAACATATATGTTGTTATTTAACCAATATTACGCTATAATAAAATACATCAGTTATTACATAATTCTTATTAATTCCCCAGGGTTCAGGGTGAATTCTTTGTGTTATGAGAGTGTCAGAAATGGCTAAATGCTACGCTTTACAAATATAAGAAATTAATAAATAATTTGGTTTAATTTTCAGATATTACGTAGTTTCCGGAACTGCCGTAAGAGAGCAGCATGTATTTGTTTACTTTTGAAAGGAACATATGATAAAATGAATATTTTTTCGTTCTATTTCACTATTAAAAAACGAGTTTTCTTCTGTATTTATTACGAAAAATGTTTATATTACCTCGCTCCGTGTTGTCCTTACTGGATTGAAGTTTTATTCTGTGATGAGGTACGTCTTGCGTTATTATTTCCTTTTCATTTTCGAGTATTTTTCTGATTGTCTATTAGACGTAGGCCGAATTATATTGGATCCTCAGAATGGTTTCATCCACTGGTTTTTAATGTATAACACCTTTTAATTTGGATTCCTCAGGTATAATTGGTTAGTATTCACTTTGTTTATTACTCTTGCGTGAATTTCGCCTCCTCCAACGTCCAAAAAAGGTTATTTTTTTATAATTTTTGTCGCATCGATTCTTCAACTCTCCGGTTCAGTTCAAAATTTTATATCTTATTAACAATACTTGTTATTTTCCATCACTCTTAGTAACACATAGTATTTTTATTATGTAGGCAGTTTGTGATTATTATAAATTTATATTTTTATTTATGGAAAAATAATTCCCTTCCATTCCGGTTTATTTACTAATTTAATTCACATAATATGTTTTGGTTAATTTTTTTTATGACCTTGTATATAAATATTTTATCATTTTATTATCATTAAATAAATTTATATATTATTTATTTAGTATCGAATAGTGTTCATACCCGGTACTACTTCCTGTTGTCCTTTCCTTCCTAGGATTATTTTAATTTTATATTATCTTTGGTAGTTAAAATTTTTATGTCTTTTAAAATTAACCCTGGGTTTTCTTACAATCTAACATAATTATTTGAAACAATATAATATTAACTTGAGTATAACAAATTGTGGTTCATACAATATAAATTACAATCAATAAATAAAATCACAAAAATCAATTAGTATTATTACATACTACTTCCATAGTTTTATCCTATCAAAAACATACAGCACAGTTTAGTAATACATTAATTTCACTTTGGTTTTTCACCTCAATGGGTACACTAGAACTCACTTCGCACTATATACCACTCGAATTGTTTATTATGTGGAGTGATATAATTAAATTTTGAGCGAGCTTTAGTTCTACCCATTTCTGACTTTTATTCTCATGACTTACTTTATTGGGACCGGGTTATGTACCGTTACATAAAGCCCCCCCACTAGAACAAATTTATTTTAGTTCAACTCGTTGATATAAATAAATTGTTGATTTGTTCAAGTCTCCTAATGGTTTTGACTTTGTTTTCATAATAGTGTTTCATTGCTGACTGATTATAAACTCTGGTAATTCAGACTTGTGGTAATTGTCGTTTTCTTACTTAACTCTCTCTCTCTTGGAGGCAAATTCATCAATTATTTCTCGGGGTTAGTGGTACTTCCACATTTTATTTGATAAGGACTGGTCACACTAATCATAAAAACTTGTTTTAACACTTATTTTCTATTTACTTTTATAAACTCGCTTTATCAATTAAGCTTCGGTCTGCTATCTTCCTTCTATTTTCTTCATTTATACATCTGGAATCTAATATCACTCCTTTCAGCTATTTTAATTATTATCCCTTAAATATTCAATTTCCCTAACATTTTTCCCTATCCTGTGCGGTGGTTCCAGTCGGGTGGCCACTCTGGGTCCATACACCGCTGTCCATCCTTACACCTTCTGAGACCAGGGGAACATCATCCCTGCTCATAAAAATTATTGCCGGAACATTTCTACGGTCAATACATAAAAATAAAAAAAATATAAGTAGTAGTCAATTAGCGACTAGTACCAAACACTTTTGGGATTCTTCATACTGTAGCTGTTTGTATTTATTTATATATTTCTTCTTCTCCTTGATTCCTTCTTCTTTTCCATTAATTAATAGCATATAACATTATTGATAGGCCTTATGTTAAAATTCTGTTGACTTTACTTCTTGTGACATATTTCTCCGTATCCTTTCTTCTTATAAAATCTTCAATTCAGAGAAATTCTAACTATTGTTGTATTAATTATCATCCTCCTTCAGTTTCATTGGAGTCATTAAATTATTCGTTATTCTTCTTATCTGAGCACATTACCATCAATTGTTTTTGTTCATTTAATTTTTTCTGTTTGTTACCATAAAATATTATTTTTCCTATTAGTCCATTTTAAATCAGTTCTTTATAAATATTATTTAATCTGTTCTTACATTTTCTTGGTGTTTTGTCTTTTTATTTTAAATTATATGGTTTCAAAATATCTTGAGTAAGTTGTTCTTACATGCTTTTTTATTAATTCTAATGGTTGCAGAATATCTTAAGTAAGTTGTACTTACACACTTTTTTATTAATTCTAATGGTTGCAAAATATCTTAAGTAAGTTGTACTTACACACTTTTTATTAATTCTAATGGTTGCAAAATATCTTAAGTAAGTTGTACTTACACACTTTTTGAATTTTGGGGTTTTTTAGTTTCTTCATTTTAAATTATTGTTCGAAATAACTTGAGTAAGTTGTCCTTACGTACTTTTAGAATTTTGGGGTTTTTTATTTACACTGGGTTGCTTGGTCCTGTATTCATAAAATCTGTCCCTTTTTTCTGGTTTGTTTGGAGTCTGTTTAACCGTGGTCCATTATTTCAGGTACTCCATGTTCTCGGATTGCTGGGGTGTTCGTAATTAATTCTCTCCTTGATAATCTTCTTACCATCCGGCTCTCCCACTTTGCTGCTATAAAACTTTCACTTAAGTACCGGTCTTCCGTTATAATTCGTTCCTTTTTAACTAACCAGTATTGTACCTCCTCAAACATAACATAGTTGCTCATATTTAATCTCATTTCATTCCATTTTACCTCTGGATTATTTGCCCAATATTTGCATGTTGTCTTCCGTCTTGAAGATACGGCTGATATTGTCTGATACACTTCCATTATCGACCTATTTAATTGATATCTAAACTTAATTAACTCCCTTTGTTCGTTAATTGGAAGGTTGAATACCTTAATTAATCCACCTGTAATCATCTCCCATTCTTCCTTGGTATTTATTATTCTCTTCCTACCTGTTTTTATTATTTTCTTGGTCTTCTTTTCCACGGTTTGAATATCCTTTTTGTTGTGGCTATTTTTATTTTCAGATGGCATTACACCTTGGTATTCTATAATTTCTATTTCCTTCCTCCTCTCTTCTATATTCGGCCTTACTTTAATACCTTCTAAAGTGCTGTCCAATGTTTCATCCAAATTATTGGAACTGTGGTCCATTTGTTTATTTGTCTCCTCTTTGTATGTATCTGCTTTTTGGATACGCGTATTAACATTTTCAAACTTCTCTCCGAAAGTTTTCCATATCTCCTTATTGACATTCTCCATTTTACACTCAAATTGTTTTAAATTCTTATTATTCTCTTCAAATTTTGCATTCATCTCTTCTCTTTGTCCTTCAACCGCTTCCTTCAGTTCATGGTATCGTTCATTCATAGTTTGTTTTAAGTTTTCCTCCTGTTTCTTAAAATTCTCCTTATTTTCCTCATTGGTTTGTTTCAAGGCTTCCTCCTGTCTCCTAAAATTTTCTTTATTTTCCTCATTGGTTTGTTTCAAGGCTTCCTCCTGTTTTCTAAAATTTTCATCTATTTTGTTATTGGTTTGCTTTGAAGTTTCCTCCTGTTTTCTAAAATTTTCATCTATTTTGTCATTGGTTCGCTTATTATCTTCCTGTATCTTGTTATTCCCTTCCATTATAATTCTTAACATCTCCTGTATGCTTATATCTTCTTTTTGGTTGGATTTATCTAGTTGATCCCCTTGGGCATCCTCTTCAATTATTTCCGTTTCCGTATCCATAACTACTTCGGTTTCTTCTGTATCACCTGTCTGTTGGTCCATTTCACTGTCCGTGACTAACTCTATTTCTTGTTCCTGTCCACCTTCTTCAATCTCCTTTTCTTCTGCCCTCTTCTTCGATTTTCCTCGGGTATTAGGCATTTCTTGTTTTCTCATAACTGCCAACGATAATTAGATTTTTTGATATATATTTTTTATTAAATATCAAAATTCTTTTCTAATTACCGCCCTTTTACGTTGAGCGCCAATCTGTAACGTCCTACTTATTGATGAGGCATTCACCACTTACGAATTTTTTGCAATTACGGGTTTCGTTAATTCCGTCCCACAGTTGTACGCCAAATCTGTAACGTACCGCTGTTTTCGTGAGGTTTTGTATAGTTAAATCCTGCACCACGTTGTACGCGTCAATTCTGTAACGTACTACTTTTTCACGAGGCGTTATTTAGCGAAACGTCATTCTGAGTCAAGCCCCACGTTGGGCGCCAATCTGTAACGTACCGCTTATTTCGTGAGGTGTAGTAGAGTTATATAGTATGCCTCATGCAGTATGCGTCACTTTTGAATTATGCTAACTGACGTTTTAAACGGTATAAATAAAGGATTTTGTTTATCTTGTTTTACTCAATCTAAAAGAAATCGAGAGTGTGTGATTTGGGGTCAAGGAGGTAATTTGTTCAGCCTTATGCAGAAGAGAGAGTAAGTATCATTATTGCCCCTCTGTTGTGACGATTTTTTTCTGTATGTTGTGCTGAAATTTTCATTAACTACCCACTACAATAAATTATAACACGTTATAATTCAATATTAATTTTCAATAATATTGCTTTATTGATTATTGACTTTTGTCTCCAGCCACCCAAGTATAGGTATCACAATTAATCTTTTTAAAAAGAAAACATCTTCTCGACTTTACCGAGTAAACATAGATCTGTCTAAAGAACAAAACATATATGTTGTTATTTAACCAATATTACGCTATAATAAAATACATCAGTTATTACATAATTCTTATTAATTCCCCAGGGTTCAGGGTGAATTCTTTGTGTTATGAGAGTGTCAGAAATGGCTAAATGCTACGCTTTACAAATATAAGAAATTAATAAATAATTTGGTTTAATTTTCAGATATTACGTAGTTTCCGGAACTGCCGTAAGAGAGCAGCATGTATTTGTTTACTTTTGAAAGGAACATATGATAAAATGAATATTTTTTCGTTCTATTTCACTATTAAAAAACGAGTTTTCTTCTGTATTTATTACGAAAAATGTTTATATTACCTCGCTCCGTGTTGTCCTTACTGGATTGAAGTTTTATTCTGTGATGAGGTACGTCTTGCGTTATTATTTCCTTTTCATTTTCGAGTATTTTTCTGATTGTCTATTAGACGTAGGCCGAATTATATTGGATCCTCAGAATGGTTTCATCCACTGGTTTTTAATGTATAACACCTTTTAATTTGGATTCCTCAGGTATAATTGGTTAGTATTCACTTTGTTTATTACTCTTGCATGAATTTCGCCTCCTCCAACGTCCAAAAAAGGTTATTTTTTTATAATTTTTGTCGCATCGATTCTTCAACTCTCCGGTTCAGTTCAAAATTTTATATCTTATTAACAATACTTGTTATTTTCCATCACTCTTAGTAACACATAGTATTTTTATTATGTAGGCAGTTTGTGATTATTATAAATTTATATTTTTATTTATGGAAAAATAATTCCCTTCCATTCCGGTTTATTTACTAATTTAATTCACATAATATGTTTTGGTTAATTTTTTTTATGACCTTGTATATAAATATTTTATCATTTTATTATCATTAAATAAATTTATATATTATTTATTTAGTATCGAATAGTGTTCATACCCGGTACTACTTCCTGTTGTCCTTTCCTTCCTAGGATTATTTTAATTTTATATTATCTTTGGTAGTTAAAATTTTTATGTCTTTTAAAATTAACCCTGGGTTTTCTTACAATCTAACATAATTATTTGAAACAATATAATATTAACTTGAGTATAACAAATTGTGGTTCATACAATATAAATTACAATCAATAAATAAAATCACAAAAATCAATTAGTATTATTACATACTACTTCCATAGTTTTATCCTATCAAAAACATACAGCACAGTTTAGTAATACATTAATTTCACTTTGGTTTTTCACCTCAATGGGTACACTAGAACTCACTTCGCACTATATACCACTCGAATTGTTTATTATGTGGAGTGATATAATTAAATTTTGAGCGAGCTTTAGTTCTACCCATTTCTGACTTTTATTCTCATGACTTACTTTATTGGGACCGGGTTATGTACCGTTACAATATATATATATATAATTGAAACTAATATGGGAAGAGATGCGAATAAAGTATAAAACAACAAGTAATATCTAGCATTTACTCGTTCAGGTTGATATCCTCATCCTATAATAATAATCATAGTAGGGATTAAACTAGTTTCAAAAAAAAATATAAAATATTATAATGTTGTATGAACAAAATGACAAAATTAATAATGTTATTAATAATAACACTATAAATAAAAATAAATTTATATTATTATATTTATATAAAGGACTAGAATTAATTATTAAGAAGGTAATTCAAACTGTAAGAATAATTAATCCATATGAAATATTATCTATATATATGTTATATCTTAATATGATTAAATTTTTTCTGAAGAATAAAATGATAAATAATATTAAAAGAATTAATGTTTCTTAATAATCATATGTTAAATAATAAAGGGGTTAAAAATAATGAAAATAAAATTAATTTTAACATGTTTTTAAAGATATTGATAATAACTGATCATTACCATGTGATCAAATCAAATTGATTAATCTTGACAATCCCACAACTCCTTCACAAACACTAAATGTTAACAAAACTATTAATATATATATATATATATATATATATATATATATATGTATATATATATATATATATCATTTAGTTCAATTGATAAAAATACAGAAAATATACAAAATAATCTTAAAATTATTAATTCTAATCTTAATAAACTCATTATAATATGTTTTCGATTTAAGCATAAGGAGGTAATGCCTGATATAAATATAATTAAATATAGTAAAGGTAGTGATAGATTCATTTGTTTTAATAGTTTAAAAAAAATTTAGATCTTGTAAATCTAAGATAAATTAATAATTTTAAAACTTCAGAAGAGAGTAAAAAGTCATTTCAAGCACCCAAAGCTTACATTTTTATTAAATTATCTTCTGTATGAAGATTATAATATCAATTACAATTCTATTATCAATAAATTTTATTTTTATGAAACACCCATTATCAACAGGATCTATTTTATTAATACAAACAATGCTTGCTAGAATTATTTGTATATTTTATATAAATTCATATTTTTTTTCTTATATCTTATTTCTTATTTTTATTGGAGGAATATTAATTTTATTTATATATATATATATCAAGAATTGCCTCAAATGAAAAATTTTACTTTTCAATAAAATTATTAATATCAAACATGATTATTTGAACTTTAATTATAACTATAAATATTATTAGATTCAAGATGGATAGTGTCAATAAATTATTAGAGATAAATAATTTATTCGATAGATTTATAATTAAAAAATTATATATATTTCCATCAGGAATAATAACTATCATGATAGTTATTTATCTTTTATTCACATTGATTGTTGTTGTGAATATTGTTAGAATTAAATTGTCTCCTTTACGAAGAAAATTTTAACAAATGCTAAATATCACTCGACGCACACACCCATTAATTAAAATAATAAATAATTCACTAATTGATTTACCAGCGGCCACGAATTTATCATATTGATGAAATTATGGAGCGTTATTGGGAATATGTTTAGTTATTCAAATTTTAACTGGATTATTCTTGTCAATGCATTATAATGCGGATGTGACAAGTGCATTTAACAGATTAAGACACATTTGTCGTGATATTAATTATGGATGGATATTACGAATTTCACACGCAAATGGGGCTTCATTATTTTTTATTAGTGTCTATTTACATGTTGGACGAGGATTATATTATGGTTCATACAAAAATTTTGAAACTTGAGTTGTAGGAGTAATCATTTTATTAATTTTAATGGCTACTGCTTTTTTAGGCTATGTTCTTCCATGGGGCCAAATATCATTTTGAGGGGCAACAGTTATCACAAATTTATTGTCAGCAATTCCATATCTTGGAACGGTCTTAGTGAATTGAATTTGAGGGGGGTTTGCTGTTGATAGTGCAACATTAACTCGATTTTATTCTTTTCATTTTATCATACCATTTGTTGTTTTAGCATTAACAATTGTACATCTTATTTTCTTGCATGTCATAGGATCAAATAATCCACTAGGGTTTAATTCAAATAATGATAAAATTCCATTTCATCCTTATTTTTCCATTAAAGATATGCTAGGATTTTTATTAATTTTAGTTATTTTTTTCTGTTATATTATACTTGAGCCGTATAAATTAAGTGATCCTGATAATTTTATTCCAGCAAATCCATTAGTTACCCCAAAGCATATTCAACCAGAATGATACTTTTTATTTGCATATGCAATTCTTCGATCTATTCCTAACAAATTAGGAGGAGTTATTGCATTATTTATATCAATTTTTATTTTAATTTTTGTTCCCTTCATAAACAGTTCAAAATTTATAGGACTATTAAATATCCCATTAATCAAATTTTATTTTGATACTTATTCATTATTCTAATTTTATTAACTTGGATTGGAGCTTGTCCTGTTGAATATCCATATATTAAGATCGGAATAATTTTAACAACAATTTATTTTATATATTTTGTTTTAGATCCAGTAATTAAATCTTTTTGAGATAAATTAATTAACTAGTTAATTAGCATATAGATAAAGCATTTATTTTGAAAGTAGAGAAAAGAAAAAATTTATTCTATTAACTTATTATTAGGGCAATTTTTAATGAATTAAATAATAGATTTAATCATGAAAAAAAAATCAATAGATTTAAACTTACTGGTAAATATGATTTTCATGCTAAATATATTAACCTGTCATAACGATAACGAGGCAATGTACCTCGAACTCAAATAAATAAAAATGAAATTAATGTTAATTGAATAGGAAAAATTAAGGAATCAATTTTTCTACCTAAAAATATTAAACAAAATATCATACTCATAAAGATAATTCTAGCATATTCAGCTAAAAAAATAAATGCAAATCCTGCCCCGCTATATTCAACATTAAAACCAGAAACTAATTCTGATTCTCCCTCAGAAAAATCAAATGGTGATCGATTAGTTTCAGCTATCGCTGATGAAATTCAACAAATTCTCAAAGGAAAAAATAAAAATGTTAATCATATAAATTGTTGAAAAAAATAAAATTCAATTAAGTTAAAGCTCTCAATTATTACAACAGGACACAAAATAATTAATACAAGTCTGACCTCATACGAAATAGTCTGGGCAATTGATCGAATACAGCCCAATATAGCGTAATTAGAATTTGATGACCAGCCTGTAATTATCAAACTATAAACTCCTATTCTTGTGCAAAAAAAAAAAATATTATACCTATATTGAACGAAACACAGTTGATTAAATATGGGTAAATAGCTCATAATAATAAAGAATTGAATAAGCCCAACACTGGTCTAATTATATAAATTAAATAATTAGATAGCATTGGCATATTTCTTTCTTTCAAAAACAATTTAATAGCATCCGAAAATGGCTGTAAAATACCAATTAATCCTACTTTATTTGGACCTTTACGAATTTGAATATATCTTAAAATCTTTCGCTCCATTAAGGTTAAAAATGCAACACCAACTAAAATAAACAGAACAGTAATTAAAATAGTAATTATAAACATTTTCTACATGTAATATCATTACATAATTAAATTCTAAATTTAATGCACTTTTTGCTAAAATAGAATAAATTAAATTATTTGATTGGTCCTTTCGTACTAATATCAAAAATATATTAGTAGATAGAAACCAACTTGGCTCACGCCGATTTGAACTCAGATCATGTAAGAAATTAAAGGTCGAACAGACCTAGAATATTTAAATTTTGCTTTAAACTCTTTTCTTAATCCAACATCGAGGTCGCAATCTAATTTATCGATATGAACTCTCCAAATTAATAACGCTGTTATCCCTAAGATAATTTAATCTTATAATCAAAAAATTGGATCAATTAAAGATTAATTTATGAAAAATTCATTTAAAGTTTTATCTATTATAATGTCACCCCAACAAAAAATAAAAATAATTTTTCCAGTTGTTAATTCTAATCTGTAGTAAAATAAATTTATTTAAAATTCTATAGGGTCTTCTCGTCCCACTTACTTATTTAAGATTTTTTACTTAAACTCTAAATTCAATCTATTTTAATTAAAAAAGAAAATTTTTCATCTATTCATTCATACAAGCCTACAATTAAAAGACTAATTATTATGCTACCTTTGCACGGTCAATTTACTGCGGCCATTAGAATATCATTGGGCAGAATAGACCTTTAATATTTTTCTAAAGGACATGTTTTTGGTAAACAGGTGAAAATTATATTTGCCTAATTCTTAAACACAATTTATTGTAATTTACTAATTTAATCATTTTAATAAAAACATTTTTATTAATTTAATTTTCTTAATATATACCTAAAATATATTAAATGTATTTAAATAAAAAATAAAATTTAACTTACTCATAAAAAAAGGCTAATTGCAAGCCTATTTAATTAACTGAAACTTAAAATATTATAGAAATTATATTTAGCTTGTCCTTAATATAATTAAATAAATATAAAATTTTATATTAAAATATAAATTATAATATTTATTTTAAATTAAATTTAATTCTTAAGAAACCAGAAATATTATAGTTCGAAAAAAGTTTCATTACTAAAATTATTTTATTAATATTTATATTACAATAATTAACAAATAACCTTAAGTCACCATAATTCGGGAAAAATAAATTTTTATATATAATTAATTAACCCTGATACAAAAGGTACAAATTATAATTTTACTTTTTTATATTTATTATTTATCTACACAGTTAAATTAAAAATATTTTTTCCATAAGTAGTACTAAAACTAAATAATTATTTTTATTTAAAATAATTTTAATAAATTCATCATAAATTTAGATTATTATTCAAATTATATTGATAAATCAATAATTTTTATTAGTCTAAATAATATGCCCTAAGCTTTAATTTGCATTCTAGCCACACTTTCCAGTACAGCTACTTTGTTATGACTTATCCCACTTTATAGTGGGAGCGACGGGCGATATGTACATAATTTAGAACCTAAATTCAAAAAACTATATTTAGTAAAATTTACTTTCAAATCCAATTTCATGATTTTCATTATAGAAAACAATTCATTTTTATAATAATGTAATCCATTTTTTCTTTAAAATTAACTGCAACTTGACCTGACATTTTATGAATAAAATAAATGAAAATTATTCTGATAAAACATTCTTGACAGAGGTATACAAATTTATATAAAGTGAAACCTATCGTGGATTATCGATTATAAAACAGATTCCTCTGATTAGATAAATTACCGCCAAATTCTTTGAATTTAGAGATCATAACTATTAATAATCTAGTCATTTTATTTACACTTTCAATAATAGGGTATCTAATCCTAGTTTTATATAAAAGTTTCTCAGACATAGAAGTAAACACATATTTATACATTATTTCACCAAAATTTAAAAAACTTAATATTAACTTTTACATTTTTAACTGACACTAACATAATTAAATTTAGAGAATCGTGTAACCGCAACTGCTGGCACGAATTTTGTCCTCTATAAATAAATTTATTACTTCTAAAATTAATAATTAATAATATTTAATACTGCGCTCTGGATATTTATCATTCAGATAATTTTCAATCAATTTAAAGTTATACATGTAATATAATTAAATATTTAATTTGTAAGCTAGAATAAAACTTTACTCTTATCTATTTACTAATAACATTGTTTTTCAAAATCCCAAACAATCCCTTTAAGGTAATATTCACACATAAATGTATTATTTTTAATCGATGTTTCCTCACAATAAAAATAGAATTCATGGCTAGTGAATTTTTTTTTTTTGAATAATAGATTTTATTTTCATATCAATTTATAAATTATGGCATCAAACCCTTGTAATCAGGGCTTTTACGATAATATTCACTTATTTGAGTAGCCCTGGCCTTAAAATATTTATTATCCCATATAGTATATTTTTAGTTAAATTAAAAATATTAATGTTAATATTATTATATTCATATATATATATATATATATATATATATATATATATAATAGTATGTTTTTCTTTTTTTTTTATAGTTATAAAAAAAGAAAAACATACTATTATTATTATAAATATTTATATATAAATATATATTAATATATTATATATATATATATATATATATTGTAACGCTAAAACGTGGTCGTACCTGTTAAAATGTGTCACACTTGTTTATTTTGTGTATTAGTGTGAATGTAGTGTGTTTGCCTCACACCGGTCGTTACATAAATCGACGTCACTACTGGAGTCTGTAGCGTTGTCAATGTTACCAGTACAACCTACCTGTTAATTCATAGGGGTTGCGAATCCCGGGTGGCGCCAAATTGTTTCTATTAAAACAATTAAAATAATTAAATTCTAAGATGATACGTGTTATTAGCATGGACAGCTGGAGCGTTCGAATGGTTCCCGCCGCTATACAGGTTGCCGTCTCGACCACTCGTGATGAGCGCTAGTTGGTTATTGAATAAAGCTTGCTAACACACATATACTCTACAACGTCCTATGAAATAAAAAGATAGTAATACTCGGTACTTTGATTTTAATACAAATTTGGTCATTAATTAATATGACAAATGAATTATAAATAATTTGATAACAGATTGCTCCGGCTTATAGCATGAAACACAAATATCTCAGAGTTGGCAAAATCAATTTTAAAACACTTTTCATTGCCGAAATGGCTTCAGTTACATACAAAATATTACCAGGTTTAAAATCTGAGGTTCTTTGGGTTATGAAATAAGACATAAAGGTTGGTTACATTAAAAAAGTACACTACCATACCTTATACGTACTTAGAAAGTATAATGTGTTTTTACAAATTGTTCGGTAGTGTCGTATTTCTGTTACAAAATTGTGCTCTTAAACGAGGTTATATTTTGATTAATAAAATGTTTTTATGTAAGTAAATTATGCATTAACACCTTTGAAAGAAAATAATATTTGTTCAATAGTGAGAAATTTTATCATTTGGAAAATATTTAAGGTAATTTGGTTTTTTGAGATTAAGGAATTTATTCGATACTTATCAGTTCATATAGCGTTGATGTGTAGTCGTCGGGGTAGTGGATATTCTTCAAATTTGGGCTGGTTTTAAGCTTCGAACATCTTTTTCAATTTTGTCTTGGGTTTTTGATAATTAATTTATTCAATTTGGTTCCTGGACATCGTTAATTCTTTGTAGGTCGACATCTATTCGTCTTTGGTCATCTTGGTTCACTTTCGAAACTTTTTGTAACTATTTAAATTAAAAATTTTATCATTCCAATTTTGCGTGCCGCTTACCCACGCGTCGTTTTTTTTCGAGTCTCATATATTTAACGGAAAATAAGCCGTCAACGGATCGTTACTGTGGAAACAGCAATCCTGGGATTGGTTAATTACTCTTTCAAAGACATTGTTAAGATATTTGAATTTTTATTCAAATTTATTAAGTATTTTCCTAATGGTTTTATTCCTTTATAGTTCCTTTGGGGTAATAAATGATATCACTATTATCTTTCTTTCCTTTCAAAGTTTACAATGATACCTCATAAGGTCATATTCTGTTATACATTAACTTTAGTCTAAATATTTGACATTTGATAAATTACATATCTTTCTTAAATTAAACTTTTATAATAACATTTCTGTTTTAAAATGATTGACATATAATTACTGGCCATTTACTGGTCTTAGATTAGTAAGGTTTCTTGTGAAATAGCTACAATTTACATTTGAGTGTCTTTGACAGTTAGATGTTTTCATAGCCAAGATTAGCCATGATGGTTTTTTGGTGTATTTCGTTTTAAATTACATTTTGAATTCAGCCTGATGGGCTTCACTTAGTTATCATATTTGTTTGTGTTTTAACTACTATTCAACATACATTTTCATTACACATATTTTAAAATATAATAATTAGGTTTATGGACTGTAGGTTCCCTTCAGCCATATCCCCTTCATAACATTGAACCAAACTATTTTTTATAAGTTACTATTTATTGTTAGTTCTAATATTGATTTATTTCTTTTGTTACTACCTAGAGTGATAAACATCATCACTTCTTGCAAAATTATGATAAGTTAATTCCCCTTTCAACATGGGGTGTTTTATTCATTGTAGTCTTAATTTTAACAACAAAACTTTATTTCTATTCTACTATCTCCTCCATACCATGTTAATACAAATTGCTTTTGTCTGGGCTTTCTCCCTCAATAACATTACATGCTTCTTTTATATTTATTTGGAATACTATTTTTAATTGTTTTTAGTTATATAAATGAGTACAAGATCACTCCAATCATTGATTGTTCATCAATGTTTTATAAAGTGTTTTCTTACTTATCATTACATTTTTAATGCTTAACATACACTTTCACTATCTTTAGGGTACTTACACTTCACTATGGCACTTCACTTTGGTTCACTGTTTGTATTGAGTGTTATTTAATGGGTAATCCCTATACTTTCTCCTACTATTTCTCACTAATTCTTTCTGGCATAATATTTATTATTAATAATATCAGGTTAATTATTTTTTGTTAAATCTAACCTTTCTAACTGTGTTAGTGTACTTTTTCTACACTACATTACTTTACAATCGTATTGTCTTTAAAATGGGTACATAAGTTAATTCAATTATAACAATAATATTTGTTTAATCAATAAATAATTATTTGGGGTTTATTTACAGTATTCTATCCTTGAGTATACTATTTTTCCCCTTTATATGTGTGTTAGTCTCCCCTTGGGTTTAACCTGTCTCCTCTTCATTCTTCCTCTTCTTCGTCATCTTCATCTTCTTCAATTGTCTTCATCTTGGTTCGGTTCTCCTCTTCTCCTCTGGTTCGATTTCTGTTTAATCGTAGGGATCTGTTCTCTTCCTTTGTTAGTTCATAATTGTTTGGTCCATCACCTTTTTTCTTGAGTATGTTTCGTGGTTCCCTTCTTTGTGTTTATGTTGTTGGATCAATCACTTGGGTTGGGTAATATCGTTGTACGTCGTGTCATAATATTAATATTTTATACATTTTTAAACATTTTATTTTATATGAAGTATTTTTATATTAAGAATTATCTTTTTTATCACTGGTACGGGATTTGGCTTAATTGTATCGTATAAATATATATATATATATATATATATATAAGTGCTCATATGCTGCAATGATGCTTCAAATGCTCCGGTTGGCAAGATATGACGTCCCCAATGTCGTGCGATAGGAGCTCCAATTGTAGGTGATAATTAACGAGTTGTTGAATTAAATCATGAAGAAAAAAAATGCTGATAGGCCTGCTCAATAAACTGAACCATGAAACGAATTGTCCATGAAGTTAGTCACATCTGTGAAATACATATCCACGGCCCAGAGGACCATATGTTGAGTGCCACTGTGGACGAGAATGCTGTCGCTGGGCAAAAGTGCGGTCGCTTGCGGGCCGAAAATGTTGTCGCTTGTGGACCAAAAATGTTGCCTGTAAGGCTAAAATAATATCCTGGTTCGGAGGACCAAATGATGAATGCTTAACACTCTCGAAATTTTCTAGTTAGTATGGCAAACTGAATGATGCTGGTAAGGAGTCAGAATATGTTTTTGAATAAATTAGTGGACTGTAAGATCAGATTTAAGTAGCGTTTATTGGAACATTAGGAAGAAGCGCAGGCCCACGCAATTACGTCAGGCGTACATAGCCAAAATACAAATACGTGTGGCGTAAATTGCCAAGATACATAATGTGTAGAAGCGAGAAACGATCGTATAAGAAGTTACATTACTAAATTTACATTGCCGCGGCTAGCAAGAAGGGAAGGGTGCAGTGCACAGCTGAAAGGTTGAGTGTTAACTAACAAACGCAGCGGCGAGCCAACGAGAGCTGCATCGCGACGTATGACGTAAGTGCGCTGGGCTGATTGCGCGTGAGCAAGTACAATGTACAATGTATTAACAAACAGGAAGGTACGAAAGTACATCAAACACTGTCACATCTGCCAACTGGTAAAGATCAACAACGATAGGAAAGAGGGAATGATGATACCTATTACATCAGCAAATAAGTTAGAAAAAGTTTTCGTCGATATATGCGGTCCATTCCCGCGTAGCGGAGGAAGACACCAGTACAAGTACCTGATAATTGTATTTGATCATTATACCAGATATACTAAACTCTATCCTACAAACCGTGCGACCATGCAGAAGTTTTTAAACATAATAATACAGCAATATATCCGTGAGGTAGGAACACCTAAATCCATAATAACAGATCATGGAACACAATTTAAAGGGAGTAAATGGAAGGACACTCTACGGAACAACGGGGTAAAGACATACAAAACTTCAGTATACCACCCAAGCAGTAATCCCGCAGAACGAGTATTGAGGGAAGTAGGAATGATTCTCCGAACGTATTGTTCCAATAACCAACAACAACACTGGACAGAATACTTACCAGCAGCAGAGGATTTTATAAACTTATCGCACCATCAAGTTATCGAGACAACACCATATACAGCAATGTTCCAGAGACCACCACCCAGAGAGATTACCGAGTTAATCCAATTTCCGGATGGAGAAGAATATGAGTTCGACGAGATAAAATTCTATAATAAAACACTAGAACAAACTGAGAAAATAAAAAGCAAATACCAGAGGCTACAACCGAAGCTGGTATGATATCAAGTTGGAGACCGAATCTTATTGAAGAACAGAGAGCTACCCAGCACAATGGAGGGTATAGCAAAAAAACTCTTATTGTTATACACCGGATCTTACACAGTGATTAAGGACAATAATAATAATACATATGAGATCATGGATCCAAGTACACAGAGAAAGAAGGGGACTTACAACCAGTCATCCATGCAAAATACTATTAAACAATTAAAAGAGTGATCATTGAACCAAATAAGAAATTATAAATGTGTTAGAAGAAGGTGATAAAGAAAAGTGAGTTTTAATATTATAATATAATTTTTTAATTGATGGGTGTAATGTTTTTTATTTTAAATTGGGTTTAAAAATGTTATATTTAGTAGTTGTTGTCGACTCTTCTCATTCCTCATGTTGTAATGTAAACTTCGATGATTAGTGTTGTTTTTAGTATTTGATAGAATTAGTAATGTGTAGATTGAAATTAATGTTTATGTTTAAAAAGGATTACGATCACTAATATTTTGCTGTATTCACCTCCCCACTTACCATCCGTGAATGTCTTCGATCTTCTTGATGGGCGGTTATACCTCACTGGAAATACATTAATAACACACAAATATTTTGTCTGGATATCGACATATGCACATTAAATAAAATAACACTGATACTCAATTGTAATTTGAATATTCAAATATTGACCGCTTGAATATTGCCGCCACCTTGTGAAATAATTGTTTCTAAAATGTAAGTTATTTATATCTATTTGATAGAAATGAAGACTCTCTATTCACTGGTAACAAATTGAGGTGTTTATTAACATTAGTGAAATTCAGTAAAAACTCCTTTAAAACAATTACTAATGATTCTTTTTTTTAAAACAACAACAAGTTAAATAAATTCTGAAACTTCTTCAGCTCAAGGCTGGTAACACTGGTACAATGTACGATAATATGGTAATTTAGGTTATGTCTATTTTGGTTATTAGTATTACCAATTTTCGTGAATCCTTTGAATATACATAATGCAAGATATAAAAATGTATTATTAAACAACAATAACTATTTATTTATTATAATTAAAAAGACAAAATTTAAAAATTATTAACCTCACTACGATAGTCAAACTATCGTACTATCGTACGGTCATTTTGTTGCTTTCTGATGCTAAAAGCTGTAAACACGTGCTATCAACGTTGCACTATTAAAACAATGTTACTGGTTTAATTGTTATTATTACGAACTGGAATTGATAAAAAAACGAAAGAACTCTTATTATTGAGTCTATTTATAAGAATTATTTATGACAGAAGTGACTTTCTGTGACAAACAAATGCGTTCTGGTTATAGGTTAGTTTACCTAGATGAGAGTAAGTTACAAAATAGAATAATTAATATCGTAAAAAATCTTAATACTATCTTTACAAATACATTATTTATTCATAACAAGATGTAAAATTAACAGTAATGATAGTTCTCGCATATTAGGTTATTGTTTTTCAAGTACTGTTGAAATCATAGTCAAACAAGCGACTATATTTACGAGTAAAGGTTTGTGGTATAAAATATTAATTCCGCTTCTATTATTATTCTTTGAACATGAATATAACATATTTTAATTAAATGTCATCATTAAGTTAGACGAGAACTTTTATTCATTTCAATCTGGTAATAATTCATCGTTACTAGTTAAACACGCAAGTGTGTTTACTTGGTTAACGTAGTCGACAATAATTTTCGTTAACTAACGAATATTATTTTGTCATTATATTTTAAAATTGTTAATGTATAATACTCCCTGTTTCCTTCACATAACATGACCTTTATTATACACTGGTCATGTCTTTATTGGTTCACTGTTTCACTCACAACACTGTCACACGATAAAAATGGGTGTTCAGTTGAGGTTAGTTATGGGTATATTACTTAGATACGTGCACATTTTAAAAATATTTTTGGATGACTGTCGCAGGCTCCGCTCGCATCGGTGGCTGGAAGACAATTAGTTCATCTCACCAAAGCTTCTGTTTTCGTCTGGTGAAATCGGGTCATTCTATTGGTTTAGAATGCGATACTCTCTACCCCAAAAGCCTTAGTTAAATTAAAATTTTAATTTTTTAGTGTCACTGCTTTGGGTTTGAGATTATCTATGACGTGTTCATTGCCATTCGAAAATGACTGAAAATCTTATAATGTTTATAAGTTTCTTATTATTAGTCAGATTGTCATTTGGATAGTGGCATTATATTGCGGACACTTGTGTCTTTAATTTAAGTCCAAACAAGTAATAATTCCGTCCATTAATAACTCACTTCACTTTCTTCAAAATTCATATAGTGGTTCTTAATAAAAATAAGTTCTTTCCACTATATTTTGGTGTAATTATATCTTAATACTTATGATTAAACATTTGGAGTCCATTTCTCATCTACTCTAATACATAATATTAATATATTTGTAATTTAAACAAAATGTACTAATGGCGTACAAGCCATCTATGTCCGATTGTTTATATTTGCTTATATCACTATTATCCCTTATTCTACTATATATTTTTGGTACTATAACATTATTAGATACACTTACATACGTTTGCTAATACTTCATCTTGGCAAATGTTATTTTGTTTACATATATAGTATTGTCTAAGATACATTATGCTCTCATCTCGCCATTCTGTCACTCTTATTTAGTTATTTTACCACATATTAGATGCATTGTTGATAATTAGATTGTGTACAAATGTTGTACATGGTTAGTTTAGTGGATTCACTAACTTTTTGTTAGCTGAAATCTCTTTAAGTTATTGTATGGTGGTTGTTTACACTTAGTCCTATGATTGCAGTTAGTTAGTTTATTAAATTCCAGTCATTAAATTACTTGTATAATAATTGTGAGGTATTCTCATAGTTGTATTCAACATTCCTCTAACTACTGGTAAACCTTCTTACTCTCTCTTTACAAGTTTCGTTAATGTTTTTTGATTAACTCTATTGTCACCTGTGGTTCTGTCTAATTGGTGTATTGTTATTATAATTAATCTGACTCATCTAGTTGTGTCTTTCAGTTCATATGGTATTCATTGTCTTGTACATTTATTCTTATTTGGTCTCTGTTTGAAACAATTATTGATAATTACCTTATCTAATTATTGTGTATGATTTTATGTTGTAGGCCGAGTTCATGAGAGGTTATGTGTCATTTGGTTGACAACAATATGCTTCATACTTTATTCTGAATTTATCTTAAATACTGTCATGTCATTATGGCATGTTACTACAATTGCTCATTACTATGCTTTGCATATTTTGTACACATTTTACACTATATGTTTATACAATAATACTTGGTTTTTTAATCTAATTATGTTACACATTTTGGTGGGTTGTATCTAGGCTTTGGTACATTGATTTGTTTCTATTCAACAAATTAGTTTGTTTACTACTTAATTGCTTTAACATTTATCTACTTTTTGTCCTGTGTTACTATGACATTCAGGCACATTTCATATCAAGGATTATAAAGCTTTTATTATTGATCTCTTTGAGTAATTATTTCACTTTTCTGTATCATTAAATTGGTGGTCTTACTGATTATATTTGTGGTTTTACAATCTTGGATTAAACTTGGTACACTAATTGTTTGTGTATTTCACTTGTTAATCGTTGATTCTTTCACTTATAAATTGTTATTCACTTCCCTCAGTTATAAACACTTCACTAATATTGTCTGTGCTGTTTACTTGGGGTTAGTGTTATTATATTATTTGTTGTTGCACTTATACAAAGTATTCACTGTCATTGTTTGTGATCACTTATTGAGGTTCAACACTTGGTTTTTTATTATTAATAGTCCAATAATCATTATTCTTATTCTGGTTACTATATTGATTGTGGTGCTTTCCATATTTTGGGAATGTTGATGTCTTGTTCTGGTCATACATAATCTTCATTCTTCATGGTACACTTCTTCCTCTTCTTCTTCTTCTTCTGGTTATTCAACTGTTTCTTCTTCATGTTAATTGTTTGTCCTTTGTGATGCTTTTCTTGGTTACTCACTATTGGTAATAATTCATGTTCACTTAATATGGTTATATTCTTCCACTTTTCACTCACTATTATGATAGTCATTGTCCTATATTTATCTCATTAGTATGACAAATTAGTCTACTTTTCTCACTATGATGATTGTATTTGACATGTCTCTTTCTTATGATGATAATCACTTTCGGCATATCCCCTCACTATTTTGATCTAATGGGCCTGGATGCTAACGTATTATATCGATTCATGGTATTTTCTCTTTCTTCTTTATACTCGATGATATATCCTTATGACTCTTCTTTCTTCTTCATTGGGTTGCTTTAATATTATTTGTTTGTAGATACACTTTTGATTTTCATATTTCTGTTCCTTCTTCCATGCTTGATGAAATATGCTTATGTTACTCTTCCATTTGACGTATTATACATTTTTTATGTAACCGTTATTTTGGTACGTTACAATATAAATAATGCCCATCAACAATATTGTTTCACTAAAGAGCTATAGAGTATGAGAAAAGAGATCAACAAAGAAAGGAGATATAATGTAATCTATACAATGATAATGTGAAGAATCCCAGAATGTTTATTATCTTTTAGTCGCACTAAGACTACTTTAAAGTTTTTTGATGATTGACTGTAGAATGACCCAGCAATCATATACCTGAGCAGACGATACGTTCCTCTGAACTCAGAAGGTGTAAGATGGACAGCGGTGTAAAGGAGCCAAAAGTGCCCACCCGACTGGTGCCAACACACATGATAGGGAAAATAGTTAGGGAAACTAAAATATTTTAAGGGATGAAACACTAAGAAAAAGATAACATAGTAAATCAAACGAGGAGGTAGTGAATTGCATGAAGAAGATAAGGGAACATTATAAGAGATCAAAGAAGGAAGCTCAAGTAAAGAAGTGATTAAACAAATAAAATGATTGATAATTTCATCAACACCAGAACAATATTTTCTGAAATGATCAATTTTAGCGATGGGGCAATATGTAACAGTACATATCTTCACCATAAAGTTAACAACAAAATTAAGGAATGAAACACTCATAAACTGACACCAGAACACCTAAGAAAGGAATGATAAATAAATAACTGTGTACCAAGTATTATATAAAGTTCAAGAACTAAGTAAAACAAGTGATATAATTAACTCAACAAATGAAGGATAATAAATAGTGATAAAGAAGAAAATATAGAAGACAACATAATAATGTGATTAACCAAATGACCCAACAGATATGGTAAGTGAGAGGATAAAACTAACGTAGAATGTCATTCAGTATTAACAAGAGACTGTAGAGAATATAAGTAAACACAAGCAAGGTAACAAACACGGAAGAATTAACAAATGTGCCTAGTATATGTATTAATAGAGAATGAAACTAATAAAACAAGGAACCTACAGGAATAAGAAGCAGCCAAGAGACACAGACATAGACAAACTATTAGCAAAGACAAACCACGACAAAAACGTGTTACTCTAATAAAAGAATATGATTAAATAAACAAATCAAAACAATGAAAGAAAATAATGAATGATAAGAATGAATTGATTATATTAGTAAGAACAGTATACCATGCATGATTTTAATACAGGCAAATCCAAGTAAATTAACTAAAAGAGAACTAAATATCACTATAATATTGACGACTCGGAACACAAAGTTTTTTATAAGCAAAAACGTAAAGTTTTACCTTACAGCCTAAACCGGCTTTCACCTATAGAAGGCTTCATCAGAGGCTGTCGTTAGTAGCGCTGCTCGTCTTGTTGTTGGCGACGAGAAAGTGTTTCGAAAGATTGAAGCTGTGTGTGTGTGTGGTGAGATGTGTTCGAATAATGCGTGCGATTTGAATTGTGTCTGTTCGTTTAGGATGTCGTTTTTATTTGTTTTTGTGTGTTTGTATATTTCTAATTGTTCTAGAGTGTCTAGTTTTCGGCCTTTTGTGTGTACGTGTAGTATGTTCATGTTATTGTCGATGTTTTTATATGTGTGGTTTGCTTCAATGAGGTGGTTTGCGAAGGTAGATTCTGTAGTGGTGTGGAGTGCTTTAGTGTGTTCAATGTATCTCTGTTTGAAGCTACGTCCTGTCTGGCCTATGTAGAATTTACTGCAATTTGAACAATTTAGTTTATATACACCGGGTAGATCGAATTTGTTTTGTGCTTTGGGCATGCATTTTGATAGTGTGTGTTCTGTTTTGTTAGTAGTTTTGTAAGCGATTCTGTATCCTGCTTTTTTGAATTTGTGGGCAATTTTTTCTGTTTGTTTGTTGATGTATGTTAGTGTTATGAATTTGTTGTTTTCTGTCTTTGTCTGTTGTTTGTTTTGTGTTTTGTGTAGGAGTTTACTGACTATTGTTCTGTCATAACCATTAGATTCTGCTAGATATTTTATCGTGTTTAGTTCGTCTTTGTAGTCTATTTCATCTAAGGGGATGTTGTTAAGTCTATGTATCATGGTTCTAAAAGCAGAATGGCATAACAACCAAACACTAACAAAGCTCATAATTGACACAGAAACAAATATACAAAACACAGCACCAGAACATCAAGACACATTAAGACATAATATAAACAACACAATAGGAGTACATAAGACACCAGACAACAACAACCACAACTCAGAAATACACACAGCCATCAAACTGAGGGAAAAGGCACACAAACACAACATCACATTTGTAAAAGCTGACAAAGGCAACACGACTGTAATTATCCCCACAGACAACCTACACAAAAAAGTACAAGACTTCATAGAACAGAACAACATCACAGAACTAAAACACGACCCCACCGACAGATACCAAAACTCAGTAAAACAAATAGTCAACAAAGCCAAACACATTATGACACATAAACAAAAGCCCTACATGAAACAAATCCGACCATCAGCACCTACACTCCAAGCGCTTCCCAAAATCCATAAAGAAGACATTCCGATCCGCCCCATTATCAACTACCGTAATGCCCCTGCACACAAACTGGCAAAATATCTAGACAAAATTATTAGACAACACACACAAATAGACAACAACATTGCAGTAAAAAACAACACTGACCTAGTAACAAAAATAAAAGACATACACATCCCCCATAACGCCACATTAGCCTCCTTTGACATTAAAAACCTGTACACAAACATCCCCATACCTGAAACAATCACCATCCTACAAAACAAACTCAAACAGAACAACACACCAGACGAACTTATCAATGAAATAACAGAAACTCTGAACATTATCACAAAACAAAACTACTTTACTTACAACAATAAATACTACACACAGAACGACGGCCTACCCATGGGCTCCCCCATATCCAGCATTCTAGCAGAAGTCTTCCTCCAACACTTAGAAAAAACAAAAATACTCACAAACAATGACAGACACTCACATAAAATACTATATTGGCATAGATACGTTGATGACATTCTAATACTATACAGGGGAAACAAAAGACAATGTGAACAGTTACTAACGCACATAAACAAAATACATAAAAACATAACCTTCACTGCCGAATACGAACACAACAATACCATAAACTTCTTAGACCTCTCCATCACAAAACTAGAACACAGGCACAAATTCAGTATATACAGAAAACCAACTACAACTGACACACTAATACACAACACCTCCAATCACCCAATACAACACAAACTAGCTGCTTTTAGAACCATGATACATAGACTTAACAACATCCCCTTAGATGAAATAGACTACAAAGACGAACTAAACACGATAAAATATCTAGCAGAATCTAATGGTTATGACAGAACAATAGTCAGTAAACTCCTACACAAAACACAAAACAAACAACAGACAAAGACAGAAAACAACAAATTCATAACACTAACATACATCAACAAACAAACAGAAAAAATTGCCCACAAATTCAAAAAAGCAGGATACAGAATCGCTTACAAAACTACTAACAAAACAGAACACACACTATCAAAACGCATGCCCAAAGCACAAAACAAATTCGATCTACCCGGTGTATATAAACTAAATTGTTCAAATTGCAGTAAATTCTACATAGGCCAGACAGGACGTAGCTTCAAACAGAGATACATTGAACACACTAAAGCACTCCACACCACTACAGAATCTACCTTCGCAAACCACCTCATTGAAGCAAACCACACATATAAAAACATCGACAATAACATGAACATACTACACGTACACACAAAAGGCCGAAAACTAGACACTCTAGAACAATTAGAAATATACAAACACACAAAAACAAATAAAAACGACATCCTAAACGAACAGACACAATTCAAATCGCACGCATTATTCGAACACATCTCACCACACACACACACAGCTTCAATCTTTCGAAACACTTTCTTGTCGCCAACAACAAGACGAGCAGCGCTACTAACGACAGCCTCTGATGAAGCCTTCTATAGGTGAAAGCCGGTTTAGGCTGTAAGGTAAAACTTTACGTTTTTGCTTATAAAAAACTTTGTGTTCCGAGTCGTCAATATTATAGTGATATTTAGTTAAGTAACGGACACGTCATGGACAACGAAATCCAAGAATTTAAAAGAGAACCTAGTAACCACCTGTAGACAGGTAGAAATCATAAAGAAATAATAAATAATAATTAACAAGAGTAAAAGTGTCAAATAATAACCTGTAAAACATTGAAACAGAAAGCTAAAACATAGACCATTGTTATCTGACAAAAGGGGTCCCAGATAACCTCAACTCGGTTACAAATCTGCTTGTAATTAGCATAAATTAATATGTGGTTGTATTTCCCGGGTGGCGCCAAATTGTTTAATCTGAAAGCAATTAAAAAGAATAGGACGATTGAGCGTTCGTGGCTATGCCGGTATGGTGGATTCAAATTACTCCCGCCCTGTGCTAATTTCTTAATCTCGCTAGTAGTTTGCCGAGTTTTCGACGTGAGCGCTTACCGTCACTTTTGCTCAGCTCTATAATACACAAATCATATAATACACTTTCCTATGAAATAAAGAACAGTGGTTACAACTCTGTACTAGTTTATTAAATTGTGATTAGTAGTTATTCAGTATTATACAAAATTATATTTTGTTATTAAACAAATTTGCTCCGACAGTAATAGACAATTATATCTCAAGGCTTGGCGAAATCGATTTTGAACGAGTTATTTAGACATGGCGTCTACTGAGTGTTTATTATTAATTTCGTTCAATGAATCTGGATTCTTTTGGTTTACAAAAAAATATCAATTTGATTACAATAAAGTACACTACCTTACATTACTGGTACTTATATACTATAAGGTGTAATTACAATTTGTTCTTGAAGTGTTAAAAATAAATGTCATTCAGTTGAAATAGGTTGGGTCATCGTAGTCATCAATCTTCCATCATTTTGGGATTTAATTACGCCTTGCGTCTTTTTCGTATAAGTTGTTCGAAATTTATTAATCTGGTCCGTGGCCTCGGTCGAATGTATTAGTTCTTCATCAGAGTGTTTGGTTCTTCCTTTTTTTAAATTTGTAACGGGGCTAAAAGGAGGGGCTTTTTTATTTTATTAAAAAATCATAAATTTGTTTTCATCGGTGTGGCCGGCCACGTGTTAAATAAAAGCTTGGGTCAAACAAAGGAACAGTAAGGTGTAGCTGTACAATGGAATGTATCGTGTTGTCCACAACGGTGGAATTCTCAGAACTTTAATACAGTGTAATGCGCACAAACGCACAAACACCTGCGGGGCGCGCAACCGACGCCGAGAAGCAAAAACAACATGGCCTGATGGTGAATTCTGTGTGCCATGTGCTCAGAAACACGACGGAAACATAACTAGAGACCACACCTTTTCCGTGACGTACACCAGTGGACACCTAATTTCGTCGACGTCCAAGACACACAAATAACACGTGTTGTGGGTGCAACTACTAAGACTTTGACAACGAAGGCTGGGAACAGCGATGAAATTTGTTAGCAGATAAGGCAGTGATGTCCGGCCTCATGTATGTTCAGTCGACTTACCGACCCGGCGTCGGCCTGACGCTTGCTAAGGTTCGTGGGCCCCAATTAAATTTAAAGTTATGTAGATTAAATTATGTAGAAGTGTTATCTGGTATATAGAGGTGAAACGAATTGGAGGAGTGAGTCGGTGAAGTGGACGGAAGGTGGAAGAGTGAATTAACTGTTTCGGACTTATTATATGGCCATGAGAAGAAGGACGCCGGTGGGGTAATCCATAAAAATAAAATATAATTTCATTTTTTTTTTTATATAAAAGGGGTTTTAAATTGAATGAATGTGTGTGCAAGCAGGCTGGGCTGTTTTGTTTAATATAAGAGATATATTTTAAAATTTGTTTCTATGTTTTGTTTTAATTGTTTTAATTTGTCTTAAATGGGAAGTAAACCTATTTACGTCACAATATAAAATGTGTTAGTCTAGTTATTACGCCACAACCACTTCCTAAAGTCTGTCATACAAGAGAATTGCCACGGAGAGGGAGTTGGCCAATCCCCCACCCACTTCCGCTACGCATGCGCACGAAACTCATTCAGTTTACAACTGTCAGTCATCTGTCGCGTATCTACATGTACAGTTATAGAAAAGACAAAGGAATAATATCTTTCCTTTCACTGTGTTTATTGCCATTTATATAATATTTATTCCTTTGTCTGCGACAGAGTTTTATTAACGACTAAATTTTTGCATTACTCTGATCTATTCCATACTTTATTATCTTTCTGTTAATTTTAAAAGATGTTATGTAAATTCAACCTTATTCAGGTCTGAGCAATTTCATAATAGCCTACCATGAGAATACATGAGTGTACCATGGCTATTATTAATTTTTTTAATAATAATTTGCTTTGTTGTAAACTTGCCCTCTGCGTTTTAACTGGGTTGGGACAGTCATCGGTGTTATATTTTAACCTTAAGGTACAGAAAATTTCTATTAAGTAGCAATATTACACGAAGCCCGCATTACAAGTTTTTTTTATTTAATTTTATTGTCTTTTATTTTGATTTTTTTTGTTTTCATATAATTATATTTTTTCTTATCGACTGAATCATACTACTATGTACAAATCTTTATTTACTAAAAGAAATTCTTTATTTACATTGAAATGCAAGCACTTTTTACTCACTATCACTGTCACTTGGAAGCGGTTGAATTCCTCTTATATTTGACAGGCCACTTGGACCTGCTTCAGTGTCAGCCTTATTATATGCATCCGATTCCTCCTCCGAAGTGCACGATGAGCTATCCGAAGACGTACATTGTGGATCACTCCTTATGGAAATAATCATTTCATCTACCCTTTCTTCTAGGATGCCTTCTGCGTCCAAAGCTTTGTCCATTACTCTTTCAACGTGATTAACCGCTCTTCTCCAGTCCTCCTCTTTAATTTCATTGATGGCTTGAAGAGCCAGACTCTCTACTTCAGCTAAGGTGAACAATTTATTGTTTCTGGCTACCTTGCCTTTAACGTTTGCCCATATAAGCTCGATGGGATTAAAGTGACAGTGATAGGGAGGCTGCCTTATCACTCTGTGGCCTTCTGATTTTGCTAGTGAATCCAGTTCATAGGATTTGAAATTTGGCTTATTTTTGTGTACAATTTGAAGCAGTTCTGCCTTTTTTAAATGACAGTCAAACGGTATGTTATTTGACTGCAGCCAATCTTGGATTGCCGGTTTTGTTGAAGTCTGCGTTGGAGGTTTGTTTTCTTGAATAGGCCTACAATGATACGGCGCATTGTCCATTACAATTGTGGAAGAGGGTTGTATATTTTCTAATAAATTAATAAACCATCCTTTGAAAGTGCTCGCATTTATTTCTTCGTGATAATCACCCTTCTTTGTCGATCTAAACATTTTTAAACAATTCGGTACGAATCCAGCGCTAGTGAATAATTATCACCCGTTGACCTCTTCCTGTCGGCTCTTTTCTTGACGATTGCAAAGTGTCATCATCCCAACATTTGGCAACTGTGTGACCCGCATTTATCCAGGTTTCATCCAGATAGAATATTTTTTTTACATCGATTTTCCTCATCTCTCTTAAAAAATTATACCTCCAATTAACAACATAATTTCTCTCCATTAGAAACTTTCTATTATTAATCTTTCTCCACTTAAAGCCCAAATTTTTTATAATTTTCCAAAGAGTAAACCTACTGCCATCGAAAATATCACTCTCTTTTAATGAATTCAGCAGTTTTCTTATTGTCGGTAGCTCTCTTCTTTTGTAATATGCGTATGTATGATTCCGTACTGCCGTTTCCGAAAAAGAATCCAAGCCCGACTTTGGGCTTTTACGAGGACGTTTCTTTCCCGGTGTTACATCCACAACTTCCGCTGTAACTTTAGATACAGTTGCCCTGCTGACCTGGACTGCATTAGCAACTCGTTCAGTGACTTTCGGAAATGGCAGTAGTGGAGCATTACTTGCAGACTCTTTTTGGAAGTAATCTCTCAGTCGTCTTATGAAAGTCCGTGCTTGTGAGTTTAATGTCGCCCCTCTCCCAAATTTACGCACTCTTCCTCTATCTACATGGGGTGGCATTTTAAAATTAAATAAATAATACAACGATTAAATTAAAACTTAATTAGGCCTGATTAAAACGTAACAATTAAAACGTCGATCAAATGATGATAAAACTACTAAAAAAAAATTCTACACTTACAAAAAACCAAAAGAGCTAAACTGATTATACTGTATTAAACACTGCTGCTAACCTTGTGAAAATGTAAGAATGCTGGCTACACAATGATCTACTACCTGTGAGAAGTGGTAGACAAAAATAAAATGAGTAACGGTTAAGCGCAGAGAGCTTGTAGTGGGAGAGAAATTGGAGGGGAAATTGTTGCTGTGAGCGGGCACGTACCAAGGTCATGTCGATTCTTTAATATTACATACTTTAGTATTCTGTGCTGATAAACTCGTCTAACGTTTTCGGGGGTTTTCTGAATTTTAAAGGGTAGTCAGATAGCGGGATTTTTATAAGGGCAAGAGTGTTTAAGTTTACATATTTATCTAAAAAATATGTTGGCGACCTGGGCAGTTTCTTTTAAGGTAAGTTTGACAGGGACAATGACGGTAAGTAAAATTCTGACAGCGGTGAGTATTATATTATGAGTGTAGTATTTTATTAAAATGGTAAGAGAGAAGTATCTTCACAGTGGCGACCCTGCCAGGATGTTCGTATAAATATTATAGGAACTAGACCTGTTTTAAAGCACAGAAAATAGGAATTGGTAATGGCATATTTGCGTGAATTTATCATATATAATTACGTAGAAAGGTTATGTTTTGGTAGGAGTATTATGTTTACAATTGTGTAGATGTGTGTAGTTACAGAAGAATAGTAGTTTATATATATATATATATATATATATATATATAAAGGTGTTGTATAAATAAATTTTGAAGTACGAGTATAAATATGGGCGAAGTACGAGAGAATGATATGGGTTTCGCGTGGGAGGAGTGGGAAAGCGAATTTAGAGGGGTTGTAGGTGAAATGACAGACGAGGAGTGGGGTAAGTTAGATGATAATTTAACGCGGATGGAAGAACAAGAAGAGGGAATATTCGTAGAAATTAAGAAACATAGTGAGATGACAAATAATAAAGGTAAGACAGTTGAAGTAACAGTGGTAGAAAATAGACAGTGAATAGGCCTAATAAGAAGGATGATAGTGTAAGGGGAGTAGAAAACGGTGAAGAGACAAATCAATTTAACAAAAATAAAGTCGATCAGGTGGCAGATAATGAGGTAAGTAATGATACGAGTGAATCTGATATGATGAAATATTTATGTAGCACACTGTGCATTTTAAATAATAAAGTTGATAAACTCATTGAGAAAATGGGAGAGTGGCGAACAGATACAGGTGAATCAAAACAGGTAAGTGTTTGTGGTAGTAGTAATATAATAAAAAATAATGAAGGACTAGTAGACCAGGTTTGTGGTGGTAGTAATATAAGTAATTATAATGATACAGTTGACAATGGGGTATCAGAGAGTGATGATAATAAGGTTAATTACAATTCTAAGAGTGGGAGAGAAATGGGTTGCAAAGGGGTAGAAACAGATGTTGATCAGATAGAGAGAGAGTATGAAGATAGTGTACAAGTAGAGGGATGGCAGAGGGTAAATATTTTTCGAGGTGTTGTGGGGGGTGAAGAAAAGTCTTCACGAAGATATTGGGTAGAAAAGTGTTCTACTAGTTATTGTTTTTTGAATTTTTTTATTGTTCCTGGAGAAAGCAGGAAAAGTTTTAATGTAGCAGTGCCCTCTGCATGGAGTGAGAGAGAAAATGTGATATGGTGTTTTAATGAGAGAAAGAGAGAGATAGAGATTTTTGAAATACAAGAGGTTATGAAAGGTTGGTGCAGGTGTTACATATTGAGAGAGATGAAAAAAGTGAGGTATATTGTGAAAGAGAGATAGATAAATATTTTGATAATACTGTTGGAGACAATAATAACTTACCTGACGTCTTAATGAGTATAGTAAACGAATATAATGATACAAATGACAGGAGAATAACAAAAAATACAGACGGTGAAAAGACTTCTAATGATATGGACAGGTTTTATGATTTGATGATAGTGGAACAACTTGAAGTATTAGAGAATTATTATATTAAAATTAATAAATTGAGTGTGGACAAGAACGATTTATATTATAAATATATTAGATTATTATTCGATGATGGAGGCTGTACATAAACTTAATAAATGGACATTTTAAGTATTTTGATTTATGGTTCTGACTTGCTGACTTGGAAAATGAAGTGTGGTAAATTGAATAATAATGACGAATAATTTGTAAATAATTGATAGTGAAATTAGTTGTGTGTATTGTAAATAGTATATAAAGTAAACAATGTGTGTAGGTAATTGTTTTAATAATAATAAGATTATTTCAGTAGACTAAATAAATAATGAAAATAATTTTACAGACAGTAATTGATGAATTGCAATTGTTTTGATAATAAATTAAATATGTTGTGTTTTCAATAATTGATCTAATTAAGGTAATTTGATATGTTTAATTATATTTTTTTTTATTGATTTACAATATTATATAATTGAATTTTCTAATGAATTTAAATTATTTTATGAGGTTTAATTTGATAATAATTAATAAACAAATAAATGTTAAATTGTATTTAGTTTATGGAATAACACTGTTGTTAAATGTTTCAGAGGTTACGTGGAGATATTGGTGTGTGGTGTGTATATTTTGTGTTTATGACAGTGTATGAGTGATATACTGTAAGTATAAATTTTATAATGCCAGTTAAATAAAGTAAAATGTTCAATGTTTAATTAGCCAATTTTAAATGACATGTTATAAAGAAAATTTTTTGAAAAGTTAATGATATAGTAAATGAGAAATAATTGATAATTAATTAATAGAAGGTCAATTGAAAGTCAAATATAATGTTTATAATTTTATATGCAAATGTAAGGATGTAAGGTGTGTAATTTCTGATCAACCTTGAATGTGAATTGTTTGTGTTAATGAAATAATCGCCATGTTAATTATGAGTGTATGATATGTATTATGTTGAGAATGGAAAACTTAATTAATAAATATACCCAAACCAAACATATAAGAGTTGACCTTCCGTGAATTGCAGTAGCGGTGTCAACGTTGGCCTTATATGTCTTTTGGTAGTTTCCCCACATTTCGGGCGGTCACGGTTTCACCAGGCCCTGGCCGTGGAATTATGTAAGTAGTTACAAAATTGGTGAATTTTGAAGTTGAACCAGGGGGGTAACAGGGGAAACTACATAACTATGGAACAGCAGCTATCGTCGAAGGTGGAGATAGTTCCGTATATAAGGGTGTGTGAATCATTTTGGTAGGATTACTGGTGTCCTCGGACATCAGTAATACCAAATTTTTATGTAACGCTGAACCAAGAATGGTATAGTCAGTGATTATACCTTATATATGTAATTTCAGTTCTTGTGGATGCAAATGGACGCAACAGTCCACCATCAGAAAACAATAGTGTGTGTGGTTAAGGAGGTTACTCAGAGGGGTAACGAATTAAAAATTTTGTTGTAACTGAATAATGACGACTCGCTGCGGAGCTAACTAAATAATTTTGTTTTGATTCGAGAAATAGGTGCAGTAGATGTTTAATATACTGTGTTTATCATATCTTATAAATGTATTAGTTTATGGTGTTAGAGGTAAGGATTGATAAAATGTGTAATTTGTATAATTTTGAAGTATGTCAATAGTAAGGTCATTCACCTTGCCAAGAAAATCAGCTGATTGCTGGAGTTAGATATGTAGTGTATCACTTATAAATGATTTGCAAATTTTTGAATATAACTAATGTTTGAATAATGATTTCAATGTGGTTAAAAGATTTTAATTTAAATGATGGAAATAATTTGAGGGAGTTAAGAATTTTAAATGGTTTGTAAAAGATGGTAAATATTAGAAGTTGGGTGATTATTATTTTGTTAGGACATGCAGATCAGTCCATGTTGAGATAAAAGGGGTACTAGAGAGAATAATATTGTTGTGAATTAATGTAATGTAGAATTTGAATATTGATAGTGACACAGTAGCTATGGGTAAAATATTGTTACGACGGTCTAGTTGATCGTCGTAGGTACAGTGGAAACAAAATAAGTACAAGACACCAATTAAGTTACTAATCACACCTTTAATTGTTATAGTAAAACAGTTCGTAATTAACAACACAGTGTCTACAACAAATCAAATGAAATTGTTCATATGCAATAAAATGTCCACTAATATTAAAACTCAACTGTATTACAATTATACCGTCCGAATATAAAACGCAACACTTCACTAATAACTACTTGAACGTACACCGTAATAACTCGAACCGCTCTGTAAATATATCGCACTAATACTCTCGAACCGCACAGTCAAAAATCTCGCATTGAACTCAAAACTAAGGCCGCGACACGATGTATTTATAGTTACGCTCACACACCAGAAGCTTCCAAACTGCGCCTTATCTCTCGCGAACTACGTAATTGCTACAGCCTTGACACAGTCCGAGCACCCGAGCGAAGCCTGGCACAGTCGAGAAAATTCTCGCAAAATGCGTCTAGTAGCACGTACACCACATGCTTACATCGAGATCTTTCTGGCGCATTCGATAAACGTGTAGATTGTTCTGTGCTGTCGTAGCAATATGTAGAGTAATGATTGATATATTGATGTAATAAGTAAAAGGAGATATTTGTAGATGAAAGTGATGTATTGGAAGGGTAATTAGTTGATGGGAATTTTGTAAGGGGGGTGGTGTGATGAGGAGTCCGCAACGAAAGGTGTTGGGACGGGAGGGGACCGTTTAGCGCTGGAAAAGGTTGCCTAGGGAGAGTCCAGGGACCAGATAAGGGAGTGAGCTTTGGGAGGGGAACACACATCCTGAGTACAAAGGGGTAAAGAGTATTTTTTTATATAAGGATAGAATGATGCGAATTGAGGTTGAGTAGTAAGTGGGTTTAGAGAATGTTTGATAGATGTTTTTGACAGAGAATGGGTGTCATGTTAGTTAAAGCTGTTAGGGACATTAGAGTCAGTAGGGGATTAAGAGAAAATATAAATGCCAAGTTGTAAATCAAGTTATTATGAATAATTAAATCACCCAAACTAATAGAGATCGAGAATGTTAAAGAAAGTAAATCATAGTTAAAATAAAAAATTAATTGAAACCAGTGACAAATTTTGATAGAATTTGAGAATAATGTGAAGCTATAAAATGTGTAAATTTGAGTCAAGTTAAATGTGAATTTTATTGTTAATTGTAATAATACTATGTTAATTTTAAATGTCTTATTTTATTATGTTGTATTGTGTTTAAAGATAAAAATTTTTGAAGATGTTCTATGTACTTTATGATGTAGTCTGTGTAACATATGTAGGTCAAGGTCGTTGACTTGAACCAGTTTGATCAGCTGATGGTTGATGTTATAGGCAAGACCTGTTTCTGGCAATTGATTGATGCAATCTGGTTGCTTAAGTGAATTAAATGATTTTGATTTTTTCCGAAATTGGTAAAATTAATATTTTGATAAATTTAAATTTTTTTTGGAAAAAAAAATTAAATTGATTTTTTCCGTCTGTCAGATAGGTGATGTTTGAATTTCAAGTGTATTATTGTTTATGTGTATTGCTAGTTTTTTATTGAATTATATTGTTTGGAATATATGTATAAACAAATGTTAGAGTAAGTAAATTCATGTTTAATAAGGTATTCAATTTGTTTTCTTTAGGGTTGTTATTAGTATTGAAGAGAATTAATAGAGTTGATGAATTCATGTAACAGATTTTGTTTTTTTGTTTTGAGGAAGTAACTTAAATGATTTTTTAATTTAACGATAAAGATTTTCTGAAGTTTTAATAAAAGAATGTATTAATGAGTATATGTATGCGCCCAGTACTTGCTAAAGGCAGCCCAGTGTGCATGGTAAGGGGGAACATATCGGTTGAGGATCTGACATGGAATAAGGCCAGGGATTTGGAGTTTGGGATGGCATGTTAGAAGGTTAGGTCCACTGTGGTGCGTGTCTGTTCGATTTTATGGTGTTGGGGTCTTGTATAGAGAAGTCCAGTAATATCGTTCAGGTGCAGCCATAGTCGCTGAGCTAGGGGGGTAGTTTACCCATGATGTATAAGAACTAATGGGGGGTTGTTGGCACCATATCCTCACCGATCCTCTTAGGGGTTTAGCAATGAGATTTCTTCTGTTTCGGCAGAAGATCTCTCATTGGGGGGTATTGTAACGGGGCTAAAAGGAGGGGCTTTTTTATTTTATTAAAAAATCATAAATTTGTTTTCATCGGTGTGGCCAGCCACATGTTAAATAAACGCTTGGGTCAAACAAAGGAACAGTAAGGTGTAGCTGTACAATGGAATGTGTCGTGTTGTCCACAACGGTGGAATTCTCAGAACTTTAATACAGTGTAACGCGCACAAACACCTGCGGGGCGTGCAACTGACGCTGAGAAGCAAAAACAACTTGGCCTGATGGTGAATTCTGTGTGCCATGTGCTCAGAAACATGACGGAAACATAACTAGAGACCACACCTTTTCCGTGACGTAAACCAGTGGACACCAGATTTCGTCGACGTCCAAGACACACAAATAACACGTGTTGTGGGTGCAACTACTAAGACTTTGACAACGAAGGCTGGGAACAGCAATGAAATTTGTTAGCAGATAAGGCAGTGATGTCCGGCCTCATGTATGTTCAGTCGACTTACCGACACGGCGTCGGCCTGACGCTCGCTAAGGTTCGTGGGCCCCAATTAAATTTAAAGTTATGTAGATTAAATTATGTAGAAGTGTTGTGTCCGGTATATAGAGGTGAAACGAATTGGAGGAGTGAGTCGGTGAAGTGGACGGAAGGTGGAAGAGTGAATTAACTGTTTCGGACTTATTATATGGCCATGAGAAGAAGGACACCGGTGGGGTAATCCATAAAAATAAAATATAATTTCTTTTTTTTTTTTTTTATATATATATATATATAAAAGGGGTTTTAAATTGAATGAATGTGTGTGCAAGCAGGCAGGGCTGTTTTGTTTAATATAAGAGATATATTTTAAAATTTGTTTCTATGTTCTGTTTTAATTGTTTTAATTTGTCTTAAATGGGAAGTAAACCTATTTACGTCACAATATAAAATGTGTTAGTCTAGTTATTACACCACAACCACTTCCTAGTATTCTGTGCTGATAAACTCGTCTAACGTTTTCGGGGGTTTTCTGAATTTTAAAGGGTAGTCAGATAGCGGGATTTTTATAAGGGCAAGAGTGTTTAAGTTTACATATTTATCTAAAAAATATGTTGGCGACCTGGGCAGTTTCTTTTAAGGTAAGTTTGACGGGGACAATGACGGTAAGTAAAATTCTGGCAGCGGTGAGTATTATATTATGAGTGTAGTATTTTATTAAAATGGTAAGAGGGAAGTATCTTCACAAATTTGGTTACTTTTTCTTGTTTTAAATTAAAATTTGAGTCATTTACGGCTTGGCGTCTATTTGTCTCGAGCTTCAATAATGGACTCACAGTTTCTAATGGAATATTCATAAATAACGTCTAGTTGTTATGGCAACAGGTCGCCTCTCATTGGCTATTCATGACTTAAGCCCATTGTTATAATATTTGAATTTTATTCAGAATGACTAAATATCTTCTGATTGCTATTATTCTTCGGTCTTCTTATTTAAGTATGAGATATTATCACAACTGTTCATATTTTCTTTCAAAGATCATTTTGACATCCCTCAAAGCTGGGTTTGCTTATGTATTAATGTTTTGACAATTATGTTGATATTATCTAATTACATTTCTTTCTTATTTTATGTCCTTAATTTAACATTTACATCTTAATATGATCCACTAATTATCATTAACTAGCTACTTGCCTTGGATTTGCTAATATAATAGTTAATTTCTTACAATTTGTTGTTTTTGGTTTTATACAGTTAGGCATTTCATAGGCCTAGGTAGTAATTGGCTATATTTTCTTATTTTATACAAATTAAATATTATTTTACCCTTATACATGTTTTGTTTTGTGTCATAAATGATTTGGTTACTTGTTGAATTGATTTGGGTCTGTTTTATAATAATTGTATGTTTTCATTATTTTACATATTATGGTTTGTCTATTATTTTCTAACTGCTTTTCCAATATTATTAGGTTTGTATGAATTTATCTTTTTTCTTATCTATATTGCCATTGTTTATAATTTGTCTATTATTTACTATTTTCTATAAAATATAACACAACATATAGGCTTATGGTCTGTATACTTCCTTCAGCCATATTCCTTCTCATAAACTTAATTGAACAAATCTTTAACAGTTATTATGCTACTCTTGTTTACATTTTGTTTATTCTTATTTATTTTTTGGTGACAAACATCATCACATCCTTTACTTTATCTAATTAACTATCCCTTTGAACATAGGATGTTTATTGATTTTGCATTTATATTCTTTACCAGATTTTTTCTTTTCTAAACTTCACTATCTAACCATGGTAACACTAACATTTTGACTCTCCATGGGATTTTTCCCTGAATACCATTGTATTCCTATTCTACAATTACTCTTAATCCTAATAATAACAATATTCTTATTTACTAGCACTTTTCACCATTAACCTTTAGTGTTTATCACTGGTTTTTAGGTGTCTATATCTATCAATAGAGTTTCTATTTATTTTGGGGGTTTACACTGGCACTTTGCACTTTTTTTATGGTATTTAAGTGTTACTAGTGGGTATTCCCTAACATTAAATTCTCTTTCTCACTTAATCATGTTCACTATCTATCTATCTCTCACTTCACAATGGTTAGTTATACTGTTAACAAGTTTCATACCATTATAGAGTTATTTATATCATTTACTCTCTATTTACTTGGTTAGTGTACTTTAGTTTGTCATTACTTTATTGGATTTTAATAATTATCATTTACATTGATTAATTAGTCGATACAAATAATTATCATTTACATTTATTATTTATTGGTTTCTTTTTCATTACTTTATTTGAGTGTAACATTTCTCCTTTTCTGTTCTATATTATTCGTTTGTGTCTTTTCATTTCTTCTCGTTTTATTTCATTTATACTTTGTTTGTTTCCTTTTCATTTACCTTCTCATTTGATTTCATTTTATTTCATTTTATTGAGTCAATCACTTGGGTTGGGTCATAGTCGTTTGTGGCGTCATAGTCATTATATTTTCATTAGTTATTTAACAATTTAATATAATTGATTCATAGTTTTTTCCCTGGTATTGGTGTGGCTTTTTGTATTGTAACAATATGAATAGAGCCAAACTATTTTTGAAAACAAATGCTATAGAATGGATAGCGGACTTAACAGGGAGCGACAGCGTGCCGTCAGACCGAACAATCTATCACCTTAAACAATGTCGAGATAGCGAAGAAATTCACATGAATGACGTATATTATATGAAATGGACAATGAACAACTGTGGAACGAGAAAATCAATGAGATACGTAAGTTCAAGAGGGAGAAGACAAACGCCAAACTAACTGAAGGACAAGTGGAACCGCTCATCAGCGTGTACAGTCATTACCGACACGTATTTTCAGACATGCCCGGCAAAGTAAGGGATTATCAATGCGAAATAGAATTAGAGAGCCCATAAACTTCAACAAAAAATCGTACCTAATCGCATACTTGCTAAAGGAAGCAGTGGGGTCGGAAATCAACCAACTGATAGACGAAGACATAATCGAACCAAGCTATTCCCCTTACACCAGTCCGATATTAGCCGTCCCAAAGAAAAACGGGAAGGTACGAATCTGTTTAGACGCACGAGAAATAAACAAAACCATAGTGAACGACCGAACATCCCCGGGAGAGATCGAGGAAATACTTAAGAAATTCCATGGGACCAGATTCATTAGCATATGGGATACCGTCTACGGCTATTGGCAAGTCGAGTTACATCCGAACAGCCGGAGGTACATGGCGTTCATTTTCATAGGGCGGAACTACCAGTTCAAATGGCTACCCTTCGGACTTATTAATTCTGTAGCTGTATTCGTGAAGATAATGGACCAGATTCTCGGACCAGATGCACTCCAATTTACAACAGTCTACGTGGACTATCTATTAATTACATCAAACAGTTGGGATGACCATTGTCGCTGAATAGAACATGTTTTGAAGAAACTCTTGGATAACAATATAACGCTCAAACTAGAAAAGTCTAAGTTCATTGCGGACAAGGTGCAATTTTTCGGATTTAACCTATCGGAACACGGGATTACTCCATCCCAAGACAAAATTGAATCCATACAAAAGTTTCCTACGCCAAAGAATAAAAAGGAACTCCAATCTTTCCTTGGCCTGTGCAACTACTATTGCAAGTTCCAGAAGAACTACTCAGAACTGACATCAAAATTCTCCAAGCAATTATTATCATCGCAGGACAAGTGTACGTGGGGAGCAGAACAGGATATGATACTCCAACTAATTAAAACCAAATTCCTTGAGTCAGTAATGCTGCACCATCCTAACTAACTACATGAACTACGACGCCAGTGACGTCAGCTTAGGATCTGTCTTATACCAGGAGGATGACGAGGGAAATCACCGCGTGATTAGCTTCGACAGCCGAGTCCTGAATAGTAGTGAAAGGAATTATAACTGGGAAGAATCCCAGAATGTTTATTATCTTTTAGTCGCACTATAACTACTTTAAAGTTTTTTGATGATTGACTGTAGAATGATCCAGCAATCATATACCTGAGCAGACGATACGTTCCTCTGAACTCAGAAGGTGTAAGATGGAAAGCGGTGTAAAGGAGCCAAAATCGCCCACCCGGCTGGTGCCCACACACATGATAGGGAAACTAAATATTTTAAGGGATGAAACACTAAGAAAAAGATAACATACTAAATAAAACGAGGAGATAGTGAATTGCATGAAGAAGATAAGGGAAAATTATAAGAGATCAAAGAAGGAAGCTCAAGTAAAGAAGTGATTAAACAAATAAAATGATTGATAATTTCATCAACACCTGCACAATATTTTCTGAAATGATCAATTTTAGCAATGGGGCAATATGTAACAGTACATATCTTCACCATAAAGTTAAGAAAACCTAACACCAGAACACCTAAGAAAGGAATGATAAATAAATAACTGTGTACCAAGTATTATATAAGGTTCAAGAACTAAGTAAACAAGTGATATAATTAACTCAGCAAATGAAGGATAATAAATAGTGATAAAGAAGAAAATATAGAAGACAACATAATAATGTGATTAACCAAATGACCCAATAGATATGGTAAGTGAGAGGATAAAACTAACGTAGAATGACATTCAGTATTAACAAGAGACTGTAGAGAATATAAGTAAACACAAGCAAGGTAACAAACACAGAAGAATTAACAAATGTGCCTTGTATATGTATTAATAGAGAATGAAACTAATAAAACAAGGAACCTACAGGAATAAGAAGCAGCCAAGAGACACAGACATAGACAAACCACGACAAAAACTCTTTATTCTAATAAAAGAATATGATTAAATAAACAAATCAAAACAATTAAAGAAAATAATGAATGATAAGAATGAATTGATTATATTAGTAAGAACAGTATACCATGCATGATTTTAATACAGGCAAATCCAAATAAATTAACTAAAAGAGAACCTAGTAATCACATGTAGACAGGTAGAAATCATAAAGAAATAATAAATAATAATTGACAAGAGTAAAAGTGTCAAATAATAACCTGTAAAACATTGAAACAGAAAGCTAAAACATAGACCATTGTTGTCTAACAAAAGAGGTCCCAGGTAACATCAACTCGGTTACAAATCTGCTTGTAATTAGCATAAATTAAGACCAAAATGATGTAAACTAGTGTAAGTTATAAAATAATGAAAGTAGACATTATAAAGACGAACATAGTAATACAATTTTGTTAATTAAAAGTGGTATGCATGGTGTTTAATGCAAATACACGACTGAAATTGGACAGAAAGATGTACACATTAAACACACTCAGAATTTCTATAATATTGTACACCATTGAAGAACAATGACATAGATGTGCAATATAATATGTATTACCACTAATATAGTATACAACGATTATATAATGAAAAGCTAATTTAACCAGAGTTAAGGAATATTGAGGTAACTGTCTGACCACACTAGATGCAAGAAGTATTAGTGAATTATTATCAATATCACATATAATTATAAGAGAACAACCATTGCAAAACAATCTTTAAACTGTAAAGACAATTTAGATCTAAAAGAACCACATAAAAATGGATATATCAGTAATTAAGAATTAAATCATAATGACACATGGCATACTAAGGGTATGAACAATAAATGAGACTAAAAACAAGTAAATAATTGTATTCTAATGAAAACTAAGCTGTCCAGAAGTTGTAATGGACATCTTAGAATATCTGTATCAGTCAGGGGTGCCCATCCCCCCAAGACCTAATGCGCAAATTCTCCCCCAAAAGTCTCAGCACCCCCCCAATTGAAAAGACCCCCCCCCTGCCCGCTGGTCTACAAGCTTAGCACATGCACACATTTTTACATTAAAGATTTATTATTCACGTACCCTCTGACTCACTGACAGGACGTTGCTGCAGGCTGCCAGGGTCAGTTTTCCAATTTCCAAAACAAAATTTACTACTAGTTGTACTGGTACCTTTATGCCGCCAGTTCGTTAAAACAATCATAAAGATATGCAATTGCTTTAGTTTTTTACTAATAGCTTTGTTTGTTGCACAAAAACGGTAAAAATTTCCATCAATGTTGATTTAAAATGTTATTCTTGAAAAAATCTCCCCCCAAAATCCTTAAAATACACCCGAAAAATCCCCCCCAAAAATTCTCAATGCACAACTTGGCTATGATCCCCCCCTGTGTATCACTGTCAAAAAGTGGACAGGACAAAATATGTGGACGGTAGCGTGATAATTTCACTTTGTAGGTTGGCTAATCTGCTTACTGCTTTTTCCGATTATTCATGTTGAAACTTTGTACAGTTCGTCTCAAACGCTAGCGGCGGTCGGTCCGCCCAGCTGTCTTGCTGTCATTCATTCTTGTCGACATTTAATGTAGGCCTTAGGCCAGCACATTTCACTTATGGCCAACTAGGCCCGCTATTACTTCAATTTAAAAATTTAATACTTTCTTTAGACAACACGCTCATTAGCCAACCTTATTTAAATAACTGCTAATCATGTAATGTAAACTTGGAACTTCCATTAAAATGAATTTAATACAGTCCACAATATTCATCATTTCTGATACCTAATGAATCAATGCACGCATTACAAGCTATATTCTTTACAAAAGGTTTTTGGTACACGCCGACCGGATTCACCACATTTGTTGGATCACTCACGTCACTAAACATTTTTTAGCCCACTCGGGCCTGATACTCAACATTTTTTGGTCACTCCGGACCTGGATTTTCCATTTAATATTTTTCTGCCACTATTTCTGGCCATGACGGGCGAATTGGCACATCAGCTGATACGACCGTGGCGTGATTTTCTTCAACATTTCGCTCGTCATCTTGGAGCCTTCTGATAACATCTTAGCAAGAGCCTGCTAGCTACAGTGCTTTACACAAGGCGGTCATCTCTACGAGCTGTGTTTGCCATCTTCACCAAGGCGTCGACGCTGCAGGACATCGCCAACAAGGTATCACCAACAACAGTGTAACAAGGTGCGTACAATGGCTGAAGAAGGCCTCAAGGTGTTGACCAGAAAAAGAGGCGGCTTAAAGTCCGCAATAGTGCGAATACAATCTGCCATAAATAACTTTGATGTAACTACACATACAAAACATTTTTTAACTGTAAGGCTGGAAAGTCTCAAAAGCTTGGTCTCGAAATACGATGAGGTGCAGTCTGAAATAGAACTCATTAGTAAAGACATGAGCGCTGCTCAAGAAGACCGAGCTGAGGTCGAAGAAATGCTATATTCGACTGAAGCAAATATTTTGCAATTACTTGATACATGTAATGGTCAGACTGTACCTCCCGTATTATCGACACCCATGCAATTAAAACCAATAAGTTTGCCTTGCTTCTCAGGCAACATATTGGAATGGCAATATTTTTACTCAATTTTTACAGACTTAGTGCATACAAGATCCGATTTAACACCAGTGCAAAAATTGCATTATTTACATTCTTCTTTGAAGTGTGAACCTTTAGATCTAATTAAGTCATTACCTATCTGTAAGGAAAATTATCCAATAGCTTTGAGTTTGCTGTCCGAAAGGTATGACAACAAGCTCATACTAGCAAAATACTATGTGCAAAACTTACTTCAAGTCAAGTCGACAATAAAGGACTCTGTCCAAAGTTTGGCAGAGTTCACTAACACAATAACGTCTTCCGTTAATCACTGGCAGCAATGAAGCTGTCAGTGAATTCATTTGAATTTATCACTATACAGTTACTATCCACTAAACTCGACCCTATTACTTTCAAACTATGGAAGGAGTCAATAGACCCTGACAATTTACCTAGCTTTCAAGATTTCACGCATTTTTTAAATACACGTAGACAGCTGTTAGAAAATACACTGCCTATCGAACCCGGACAGCAACTCAACAAACCTAATGTAAGACCTAACAATAAATATGATAAATGTAACTCAAGAAACACTGCTGGCAGCACTACATTTAAGAGCTATCACTCAGCGGCAAACCATTATTCATGCGTGTGTTGTAAATCCAATCACCTGCTTTACATATGTGATAAATTTCGTACATTAAGCACCGCTGAGCGGGGACAATTTGTTTCAAGTCATAAATGTTGTAGCAATTGCCTTAGATCAGATCATCTTATAGCTAGCTGTAAGAATAAGCAGGTGTGTAAAATCTGTTCAAAACGACACCACACATTGTTACACGCAAATTACGTGCCGAACTCAATAGCTGCCAGCAGTAATTACTGCTCGCTCAAATTACAATGCAAGAACAATGTTCTCTTATCCAGTTGTATATGTCATTGATCAGTATGGCAACAGACATAGGGCTAGAGTTCTTCTAGACGCCGGTTCACAAATAAATTTTTGTACAAAACCATTTGCAAAGAAGTTATAGCTCAAATTAACTAAATCCAACATACCAATCACCGGCATAAACAATACAGCGTGTTACGCAACTGATATTGCGTCTATACGCATTATTTCTCGCTATCAAAGATATAGCTTCGAGGCGAAATGTGCCGTCTTATCTACGTTAACTCACAATCTGCCTGCAAATTCGTTTGATATCAATCAATTCCACATTCCGAACAAGATTTTCCTGGCTGACCCAGATTTTAATATATCGTCGCAAATCGACATACTATTAGGGGCACAATTTTATCTGGACTTGATCTTAACAAATAAATACATACGCGGCCCTAATTTTCCCATCATTCAGGAAACAAAGTTGGGCTACATTTTGGCTGGCAACTTGCCCAAACACTGCCGCAACGAGGGTCCTGCTGTTTCATTCCTAGCAAGGAACAACGACAGTCAAATTCTGCAATCTCTCGAATTTTGGGAAGCAGAAACTATCCCTGACAACACCCCTGATAACGAGTCAGCCTGTAAAGAGCATTTCGTGCGCTCTACCCAGCGCAACCACGAAGGTAGATTTGTGGTTTCACTTCCATTTAAGCCCGATAATCTCCACTTGGGGGAATCCTACACTAGTGCTGAATCAAGATTCTTAAGCTTAAAGAGCGTCGATTTAGGCGAGATGCTAAGCTCGCGCGCGACTACGCGGACTTTATCAAAGAATATAAGGATCTTGGGCACATGACACTCATCGATGATGGCGCTATCAACTCAGGAGCGTCAAATATTTACTACCTACCTCACCATGCCGTATTTAAACAGTCTAGCTTGACCACAAAACTGCGCGTCGTTTTTGATGGTTCGTCCAAGACTACCAATGGCCTCTCTCTAAATGACATATTGTTAGTAGGCCCAAATGTTCAACAAGACCTTTTTTCCATTCTTTTGCGTTTCCGCATACATAAGTATGTTCTCATTGCCGACATCGAGAAGATGTATCGACAGATTCGCGTGGCTGAAGGGGATTGTCACTATCAACGCATTCTGTGGCGTGATTCTCCCCTCGAACCACTTAAACATTTCGCATTGCGAACGGTAACCTACGGCACGGCTAGTGCTTCGTTTTTGGCCACTCGCTGTCTTGTACAAATTGGTAGGGACAATCAGGCTTCCTTTCCTCAAGCGGCGTTAGCTATAACAAACGATTTTTATGTCGACGATCTGCTTACCGGTTCGGACACCATCCCTGATCTGACCAAGCTGAAATCCGATCTAGGTGCGTTACTAAGTCAATATGGTTTTACGTTGCATAAATGGGCATCAAATGAACCCACAGCGGTCGCAAATCATGACAATTTTTCGCGCCGGCTAAACAAAAAGGAAAATGTGGGTAAGCTAGGCATTCTTTGGAACAATACTGCCGATTCATTTTTGTTCGACATCAAATCATTTCCCGTTGACTCAAGCATTTCCAAGAGAAAAATTCTTTCGATTATTGCTGGAATATACGATCCTCTTGGTATAATCGGTCCAGTTGTCTTTTTGTACAAACATTTTATGCAGCGACTTTGGCTTTGTAAGCTTGGTTGTGATGAACCGATCTCCGGCCAATCACGTTCGGATTGGCATTCTTTGTGCGACAAATTGGGTCTGATTAGCAAAATTGTGGTCCCACGGTCTATTCGTTGCAAGCGTGAGGCAACTACAGTTGAATTGCATGGTTTTTCGGATGCTTCTGAAAGGGGGTTTGGCTGTTGTATTTATGTCAGAGTCATTTATCAAGATTCTTCTGCCTCCTGTCACCTCTTGTGTTCCAAATCTCGCGTGGCTCCCTTACGACAGGTGTCATTACCTCGCATCGAACTCTGCGCTTGCTTGTTGTTATCGCGACTCGTATCTAAGGTCATTCCTGCTCTTTATTCGTTTATTGATAATGTACATTTGTATTCTGACTCTATGGTGGCTCTTTACTGGATTCATGCCCAGTCTACGCGGTGGAAAACATACGTCGCTAATCGGGTTGCTGAAATTCAGCATCTTACGCAAACTTATACTTGGCATCACATCAATTCAAGACACAGTCCTGCTGATATTATCTCAAGGGGGTGTCTCCCTGACGTTTTGCGCGATTGCTCGCTTTGGTGGCACGGTCCCAGCTGTCTGTCTCAATCGTCAGAGTCTAATCCCTTTCCATCCTTCATACCGTCCACTCCGTCGTCTTCTGAAGTCACTGCGGAAGAGAAACATACCCATAACCTTTCTCTAATGTCTACCCTGGCTGTCGACCTCTCTTTGGACTTTTCCTCGTTGCATCGTCTAACGCGCGTATACGCTTACTGTTTTCGGTTCATCAGAAATATTAGACACTCAAGTGCTGACAAATGTACGGGCGATCTTACCCCTGTAGATTTTTTTCTTCATAAAAAAATCGCAGTCGATCCACTTCGCAGCCGAAATTAATTGTCTTCACAACGGATCTTCTGTTTCCATTAGGAGTAAGTTGGCTTCTCTCGACCCGTTTCTTGATGATTCTGGAGTGATACGCGTAGGCGGACGATTACAGCATTCCCAATTACCTTACGACTCCAAACATCCTATTGTATTACCCCCATCGGCGCATATTACACGCCTTATCATTGAACGTGAACACATTCGTTTACTTCACGCTGGTGCTCAACTCGTGCATCATTCACTGCGTCAACGTTGGTGGATTGTTAATGCCAGGTTAGTCATTCGCTCCATCATTCGAAAATGTGTAAGGTGTCTCAGGTTTAGTGCCAAACAGCAGGTACAGAGGCTTGGTATTTTACCATCTCCTAGAGTCACTCCTTCAAGGCCGTTTCTATTTTGCGCGGTTGACTATGGTGGTCCCTTCATGATTCGTCATGGCGGGCAGAAATCTAGAACTCTTTCTAAGGCATACATATCTTTGTTTATTTGCTTAGCGTCTAGGGCTATTCACATGGAATTGGTTTCAGATCTTACGGCCAGTGCGTTTATAGCCGCATTACGTCGTTTCATGGCCCGTAGGGGCATACCCAGTCAATTATACTCCGATAATGGCACAAACTTTAGGAAGGCCCGCACTATCTTACATGATATCTACAACTTTTGGCATAATAAGGATGCCATCTCATCGATCAAGTCATTCACGTCCTCTCAGGGGATATCATGGTCATTTATTCCGCCCTCCTCACCTCATTTCGGTGGCCTTTGGGAGAGCGGCATAAAGAGTTTGAAATTTCATCTGCGCCGCGTGGTAGGCAAATCTACACTCACCTTCGAGGAGTTCACGACAGTTTTGTCTCAGATAGAGGCCTGTCTGAACTCTCGACCTTTATTTGCTATTTCTTCAGATGTTAACGACCCGGTGCCACTCACACCTGGCCATTTTTTGATTTGCGCACCCTTAACGGCGATTCCGGATCCAGACTTATCCCACATTCCTATTTCTCGTCTTGGGCGTTGGCAACTTCTACAAAGGTTTGTCCAAGGCATATGGAAGGCATGGTCTCGTGACTATTTGCACCAGTTGCAGCAGCGTCACAAATGGAAGTTCGCCAAGGATAATGTTTCCATTGGTGACCTAGTTTTGCTTATTGAGGATAATTTACCTCCATTAGCCTGTAAATTTGGCGTAATTATCGCCACATTTCCCGGCCCAGATAACTTAATTCGTGTCGTGGACATTCGCACACCTACTGGTGTTCTGCGAAGACCAATCCACAAATTATGCTTGGTCCCTACTAGGGACGAACAATAAAGAAAAGGATTTATTCCCTTTGTATAATTTTAAAGACACATAAGTCAAATGTTCCAAACTTGTTAGTTATAAACACTTGTTTTAGCATAAGCTTTAATTGTTTTTTGAGTCAGCAACTGTTTGTTTTACTCAAGCAAGTATTGGTTTAGTTAATATGCAAGGGTTTTATTATTATTTGTATTTTCGTATATGCAACATTTGATTTATGCCTCATGTCTTACTCACTATTGTGTAAAAATTTTGTTATTTTCTAAACTTATTTTCAATTGTTTTATGTTTGTAATCACAGTATTGTATCTGTTATTTATGACATTGCAATTATTCATGTTGTAATTAACTAAATTGTTATTATTGTATTCATATAACTTGCGTTTATGTAAAACCTATCGTTTTTGCGTCTACCGCATGTAACTGCCACGTCTAGGTTTATTTTATATTGTATTTATTTTGCGATTAAGCATGCACAATTATTTTTACTTAAATTATGACATACATGTCATATTTGGGCTTGCATTCAGTCAGCTATCTAGCTTGTTCATACATTATTACACATTGTAAGTTCCTGAAACTTCAGGAACAGCATGACTTGGTCAATACATGCCGCCATGCTGAATATACGCTTGAACATGTAATTGTGACAATTTTGTTCATGTAATTAATTCTCTGGGTCCTCAACTAATTTTACGGTAACCATCTATGACATGCATAGGGTTACAAACTATCGGTCCATTATGTGATGAGCTTCCGATCATACATTATTAAGCATTGTATAATTATGTATTTTTTCATGTTTTATAATGTTCTATACTGTACACATGCATTATGTGACGGCAACATTTGTCAGAGCAGACATTCATATTCATGTCTGAAAACAGCTGTTCGCCAGCCTTGGCTTACAAACGCTTATCTTTAGGCTTATCTTATGCATGCTTATCTCTAAACTATTGACCTACTGTCGTTATCTAATCTCATAACTCAAGGTTCAACTTAGCCTTGAAACTAACTCTTATTATTATGAAAACTGTATCTTTTTAATTTAAGTGACTAGATGTATAATAATTTACTAAAAAATGGTAAAAAATCAGTTGATTTTGACGGGCAGCTTATGGACGGTAGCGCGATAATTTCCCTTTGTAGGTTGGCTAATCTGCTTATTACTGCTTTTTCCGATTATTCATGTTGAAACTTTGTACAGTTCGTCTCAAACGCTAGCGGTGGTCGGTCCGCCCAGCTGTCTTGCTGTCATTCATTCTTGTTGACATTTAATGTAGGCCTTAGGCCAGCACATTTCACTTATGACAAACTAGGCCCGCTATTACTTCAATTTAAAAATTTAATACTTCCTTTAGACAACACGCTCATTAGCCAACCTTATTTAAATAACTGCTAATCATGTAATGTAAACTTGGAACTTCCATTAAAATGAATTTAATACAGTCCACAATATTCATCATTTCTGATACCTAATGAATCAATGCACGCATTACAAGCTATATTCTTTACAAAACGTTTTGGTACACGCCGACCGGATTCACCACATTTGTTGGATCACTCACGTCACTAAACATTTTTTAGCCCACTCGGGCCTGATACTCAACAATATGTCAATAAATAAAGTAAATCAAACTGACCATGCTCTAGGCCATAGAAAGCATGGGTCAAATATAGTAATTTTAGACAATCATTGTACTAGCTATTGTCATAAATGAACTTCAAAGGAACCACATGATGGAATGTAATCATCATTTGGTCAATTTTAATAATTAATCATATAAAACTATAAGAAAAATGTAATAGTCATTAAGTAAGGAATTAACTTTCTTATTATTAAAATCACACGTCTTGTGAAGACTCATTTTAAAGAACAGATTAATTGTAATAACATAATGTGATTACATTAAGCATAACTCATATAACAAGGACGTTAAACCAATTTTAAAGGAATTATATTTATTTTGGGAAAGACGAGAAGGCAACAAACGAAACTCTCCACCTCAAAGTCGTTCACAATTTTCTGTAAAATTAAATAATTTGCAAGGGGGGTGACCTCGCTGGATGGAATGTCAGCCTTCTTAACCAATGGAATCGATCAAAATCGACCGGGGGGTATGTGCTCCTGACATAGGAACAGCGAAGAAGAAAAATAATTGTATAATTCTACCTCAGACTAGCGACGCGAGACGACGGCAAATTTCTGTGCGTGGATACAGTTGTTTTCAAGATATCAGCTGTGCGGTTATAAACGTAAACAGAAGGGGGCATCTTAACCCCGAAATTTTTAGTGTCGAGTGATTAAATAAAATGCTTGTATTATAGTGAAATGCAATTGCACAGTGCATAATAAAGTTGCAATTAAGGTGTATTAACAGGAAGTATAGTGTTAATTGATGATTAATTAATTAAAAAACAGAGATTTGAAGATTGTAATTTTTTTGAAACATGGAACCAACCATAAAATATTAACGAGGTTCATACAATAAACAAAATGACTAACAGTAATTCACAAACATTGATAAACCTGATATAATTATTTTGTAGAAATAAATAATAAATTTATTACCGATATTACAAATATCGAACCAAGTCGAACTAAACAATGAATAATAAAATCTCGAAAAGAGAGGTTATATGAACTGTTGAATTCAATTGGTATCAGACATAAACAACCAATTAATATTGTGATGAACACTGATTAAGTAACAAATCATAATTGTTTGAATAACTAGTGTGTACATACAATGGATATAATAATAATTGACAAACATTAAGTGAAATTATTATTTTAAATACTGATGTAACTTTTTTGATATTTAGATTAAGCTGATAGCAGATATTTTGGAATAGTTAATAATTTATTGCAATTCAGTATGCCGGAAGTTGTTCTCATATTGACAATAGTCAATTTAATAACCATGTTAATAATAATATAAGCTTTCGATGTTCTTTTGTTATTAAATATTTGAATCAGTAGGCCTATGCCTAGAGGCAACTCAATGTTGGTAATAGTCAATGTTACGACTATAGGTTAATAATTTTGAAACCATTCCAGATAATTTTTGTTCTAAAGATTAATTTGTTACGTGTAAAGCAAATGTAAGGTTGACCATAGTCGATGATATTTATTCCATGGTAATGATTTATGAAACCATTTAATATACTTATTGTTTATAATAATTAACTCCCCCTACTAATGTTAAACAGTAGCGCAGACATTTTTTCTTGTTTTTGTATCTTGCAGGCTCAAAGGAACCACTGAAGAATTGTAAACATAATGAACCAAGGTTCAAGAATTATATTGTAAATTTTATGTTGAATAAGTTAAATAATTTTTTATACCCTGAGATTAAGAGCAAAATAGAAAGTAAAGTCAATGACTGACTAGGCAAACAGCCGGTGTTAAATTCTAAAGTAATGATTTGCAAATATTATCAAGATTCGTTAATAAAATTAAAATTCATAACAGAAAAACAAAGAGTTGACGACTTTTTATTACACAGACAGTACAGTCTTGAGCCAGATTTTTAGCAATACTTTCACAGGTGGCACCGTGTAACACTGACCTATGAGGATCGAGTTACCAATTCAATTGTTTACGAATTGGTCAGTCGACAAGAACTTCATACACCGTAAGTAAATAACTTGTTTTTTTAGCCGAATCATAATCTGCGACGATCTACGAACATCCACGGACGTCTGCGAGAGAACCATCAACAATTCGTCGTCAGTCTTTTTCACTACAGACTCTTTTCATTTTACAACTTTAACCAAACAACTAAAATTTAACTTAAACTTATTAAATTCTACAACAGAGGAGAATTTGTAATATATACAATATATTGCAATGGAACATCGCAGAAAGGGTATCTGTAGCCAGGACTACATGCTTTTATACCAATTTATGACGTTGTAGACATGTTGAAAATTGATTTTGTTTAAATTTTGTAAAGTAGCTATAAGTTTTGAATTAAGAAATGGGTAATTAACTGTTATGTGTCAAAATGCCCATAAATTTATTTTCTGTCATGTCAAGTGCGAATTTAGTGTGCGAGTGCGCGTGCTATTCGTATTTTATGTGAATAACTGGTTAAAATTAACTTATTGAATTGAGACTTGGACATGACAGACTTGAATTGAGACTTGGACATACATCTAAATTAGCGCTATATTTTTCTTTTGTCAAAGACTCGAAACAGATTATTTTAATATATATTTTTTAGCAAAATTCATCTTTCTATAGATTCCTTATCTTCTAAAAGTAATAAAATTTCTAGATAAAATCTATACCTGCTTCTGCAGCTTTTTGCCAATTTGTTAAGGAGTTATATCTATCAGTTTAACCCATCAATCACGATTGGGGTTTCGACCAATCAGCGGCCCCAATTTTCATTAAGATTGGGCCTCCGTCAAGGAAGTTTCAGGCAGTTCCATCTACCAGCTCGACCTAAACAGATGTTCTCATTGTGCGAGCTTTTCGTAGCAGAATACGTTCTTATATAAGGGTTACGAGTAGGGAATCTTAGCGACGTGTTGCCCGTTTGTTATTATCCTATTGGTACAAGAACTCAGATAAATAAAATTAAAATAATCATAGTTGTTTTGATAGTTCATCTTCTTTTTTCACAGTACTAAATTAATATAGAATATTGAACTTTCACTTGTGAAACTTACTTGTTTTCTCCCATACGCATTTCGGCATGATGTGCGCCTTTATCTGCGCATTGAGACAGACTGCCAGTAACTCGTAACGGTTTTATTTGGTAGGTTGAGTGGGGGCGGTGTGTGGTGGAAGGGGATTAGCGCGGGGATCCGAATTATTGTTTGTTTTATGTATAATTGTGTCAAAAAGTGTGTGATTTATAGTGTAATTGGTGGTTACTAAACACAGCAGAACAATATGAAATATACAAACACTACACAAGACAACCAAACAGCATACTTAACGACCAATTACACTATAAATCACACACACTTTTTGACACAATTATACATAAAACAAACAATAATTCGGATCCCCGCGCTAATCCCCTTCCACCACACACCACCCCCTCTCAACCTACCAAATAAAACTGTTACGAGTTACTGGCAGTCTTTCTCAATCCGCTGATGAAGGCGCACATCATGCCGAAACGCGTACGGGAGAAAACAAGTAAGTTTCACAAGTGAAAGTTCAATATTCTATATTAATAAAATAATTAATTTAACTAGTGCTAGTCTCGCGAAAGCCAAGATATCCGCTTAGGGAAGGTATATCTACCGAGATACACCTGTGTAAACGCGAGGACACCTCAAGATGCGGGAAGGTGTATGTTCAATACACTGTATCCATATTAATTTAAAGTACAACCCAGTTTCGAGCCCTGAGTTAAGAGGTAACCGCTATCGGTGTGTTAGCATGCGTGCGTGTGAGCTGAGTGTCCACGTGTCATCAGTGTTGCAGATATCAGCTGGCAGCAAGGTGGCAGATTCAACAGACCGCAACAGGAGCAGTGTGACGGATCAACAGTATCAAAAGGGAATTCAACGAACAAGTAAACATAGACATTTAAAGCAAGAAAGTCTCAAATCATTAATAGACATTATTAATCTAAAATAAATAATTTTGTTAAACTACAGACCATATTTAAATTTGTTTAAATATACAACCTTACTCCAGATAACAGACTCTATTATTATTGTGTTAAAAATACTATGCTTAATAATTGTTTTGTCGCAATATATATATTTTTTGTACTATAGTAAACTTCTAATTATTGGAACTTTTATTTTTAGAAACCTGGGTTATTGAAAATGGCTGATGAAAAATAAAAAAATAGTTAGAAAATTGTGTATAGTAACATATTATTTACCACGAAATGCAGCTTGAGAGAAATAACTCCTGTTTATTGTCTTCATTCTCATAATCCCCCTTCCATTATCTGGAATATGTTTGTCACTAGTCAGTCAGTGCAATTTAACAAGTAAACAACTGCAGTACACTTGTTCCTTATTAGTTTAAGGCTACATCTTAGCCTTAGTTATTTAATTCAGTGTTTACTATCATGAGTTTGAATTTTGTCAGCATTTTTTAATTTAAGTGTATTATCTACAGTTTTATTGCATAGCAATTAGAGAATGTTTTTGAAACGGTGAAGAGTGGTGATAACGAACAAACACTTGAGGCAGTAAAAAGAGAAGAAAACTGAACTTTCCTGTACCACTGCTGTTGATTTAGTGATTTAGGAGTAGAAATTTCTTCAATGTTGATTTGGGTGAAATTTAAATAGGAATGCTATATCAGACCCAGTTTTAATAGAGAAAGCTTTGTGTGATGAGAAGATGTCAGGAGACTAAGTGTATCATCAAATACTTAATGCTGATGAAATGGGGCTTAATTTCAAAATGTCCTACACCCATCTCCTATGTGAGGTTCAGTGATTACTTCCAGGTCTCTGCCCATCTTTCCTATGGTATCCCTGGAATGTGACAGTTCTGTGATTACGCTCTCTGATCATTTTAATTAATTGCTTGGATTATGTACCAATGCGTGGAAACTGAATGAAGTAATAATGATCTCAAAGCCTGGCAAACCTCTGCATAATATACCATCATACACCCCATGATCATTATTGGCCATCTTTATGAATTTACTATCTGAGAATTTACTTTTAAACAGCCTCATCAAATCTGTTATAAGGAGAATTAGATTCCATATCATCAGTTTTGGTAAACACTTAAAATCAATCAAGTACATAGAATTACCAGTGTCTTCATTGAAGAAAATTTGCTCCACAATATTCCTAGATAAGGAACAAGCTTTTGGCAAAGTATGGTACTGCAGATCCAACAAAACATTATAGAGATTTACTGAAATCCTACATTTCAGGCAGACACTTATGAGTAAGGAATGACAACAGTTATTATGAAATCTTGGCTGGTGTTCCACAAGGTAGTGTGTACTGAGTATCAGTACATGTTTATATCTACTGTACATGAGCAATGTATCAACCTGGGAAGTGGCTATCTTTGCAGATGACACTGCTGTCATCACAGCAGGCAACTCCCCTGAAGAAGCAACTGTGGAAATATGAAGTGCCACTGACAAAGTAAACTGTTGGACTCTAAGGCTACAATTAAACCAGGGAAAGTCTGTGCAAGTCAACAGGAAAATCAAATGCTTGTCTATGGTTTATCACATGAAAATGGTGCAAATATTAGGTATGGTGCTAAATGCAATATTGTACTGTACTGGAAAGTACATATTAAAAATAAAAGGATTAAACTTGATCAAAAATTCAAAAAAATAAATTGTGTCTCAACTGACATTCTGAGCTATCACAATACTGTATGTAAATAAACCCTAAAACCTGTTTGACAGATGGTGTACAACTCCAAGTATCATAAAGAAAAGTAACAGAAAACCATAGATATTTCTCAAGAAAGTAGTAAGGTATAGTAAACTCATATGAAAATATGACTTTCTGAAGGACGACAACTCCAAGAAATGGTGTAAGGTGTTACTGCCTAGCAGTGTCCTGAATTGACCTACTGCTTGATACACCATCCTACTGTGCGTAGTCATTGCACTAGATCTGTTTGTTAACATGTATGTAAAATTCAAAACACCCTCTACATGTTTAACAATATTTCAAATAGCAGATTTCAATGAGCAAACGAATTAACATTAAATTTTGCTTTAAACTTGGAAAAATGTTTATGGAGAAACATAAACAAGTTGATGAAACTTGTTCAAAAAGATTCATAAACTTGTATGATGAAGCAAGTTTATAGTGCATAAGATGGGCATGTTGTTATGATTGGTTTAAGCACAATGGTCAACAGTCAACATATGATGACCTGTGATGGGGGCAGTCCTCAAAGTCATCTGACAACACTTATGTTGAAAAAGTTCATAATAACACGCACGCTGATAATTGTGGACAGTTTGAGAAATAGCAAAAATTGCAACATATCATTATGTTAATGTAATTTTTACAGAAAACGAAAAGTTCACTGTGTAGCTGCAAAGCCTGTGACAAACAAAGATTCCAGATATACAAGCAAAGAGACAATTCCATTGTCGTATGTCAACAGCTTCTGGATGGTGCTAGAAAACTAAGAAGTTTTCTTAAAGTAAGATGGTGCTTCTTCCTAAGAAGGAAGAAAACTTAATGAAAAGAATTGTAGCAGAAAATGCAAAATGGGTGTATTGATTTGATGTAGAAAAAATATCCAGAATTCACAATGGCTTGGAAAAATTCTTGAAGGCCAAAAAGGCATTGTACGTCAAAGTCCAACAAAAAAATCATGTTTACTGTTTTCTGACACAGATGGTGTTGTGTAACATGAATCCCTATATCAGGAGAAACTTTAAATCATTATGTTATCTAGAAAAGTTGAAATGCCTGACAGAAAATGTTCTGAGTTATGGAAAAACAATCCATGGAGTTATGATTTTCCATCATGACACTGTTCCATCACTGAGACTAATGTTCCATGACTTTTTGACCAGTATCATCCTACTTGTGCTTCCTCAATCACCCCACCCACCTGACCTGGCTCCAGCAGACCTTTTCTTTTTGCAAAATTGAAATACACTTGGAAGGAAAATGATTTTAGATGACTGAAGGTTTTAAGGGAAAATTGCAGATGGGCATAGCCATAACCACAAGAGAGGTCTATCAGAGGGGTTTCCAGATGTAACAACAGCACTGGTAGTAGTAGTGCACTCATGCAGAAGGGAGTACTTTCAAAGAGATAACAGTTCACTATATTACAATTATTCAAAAAAATTTATTAAAAAAGTTGCAACATTTTTTGAACAGACAATATTACATCATTTGTTATATTATTTTATTACTGACCAATAAGTCTTACTATGGAATATCAATAATTTTTGATTCAACTTTTGCTCCGGGCGCCATCATTACAAGCAATGAAATTTTTTACTTACCTTTAGGCCAGAATTCGTTTAAGCGAAACTCAAAGTAGCGGAAAGTGTTATTTGAAATATGACACTTGGTTGAAATGTTTACCATATGACATTACCGTTTAATAATATTTTTAATTACACAACATGTGATCCGTGCGAAATACGCACGCTTCTATACACCCAACAGGTGTTACGTCATGAGACGCCGTTACATCAAATCAAAAATTCCCTTAAACATTTCTCCAAAATACATAATATTAAAATGTTGTTAATATATATTATTACAATGTTAAATATATATATATATATATATATATATATGTATATATAAATTTACGTAAAAATGGTCACAACCCAGCACTTGTTAATAGTATCTGATAATTATACACTCTCTTTCTCTCTCTCTCTCACTCTCTGGTACAATTATTATGAGCTCATTATAAAAAGTTAGTTCGTTATTAAATTGTCATTTATAATTTTGAAGTTATATTGTTTGTTATAATGAAATATTAGAATTTGTTGTGGCCAACGGTACTTAGCTGCAACTTTTGTCGAACATCGAACACTTCGATTTCACTGATTCTGGACCGTCATATCGTCTTCAGGCACACGCTCTCTAGTGTAGCATCCCCCCTGGATCAGACTTCTGCCAGATTCTTTGGCAGCACTTTGTGAATTGCACTTTGCCGATGTTCTACCGAAAAACTTTAACTGTTACTGTACCACAGTTATTAACCCACTTTTGGTGGTGTAAAATTTAAATAACTACACTTAGTGAATACGCCGGCCAGCTCGGTTCACTATCTGGATGAGAATGACAGTTTCACTGCTGCGTATTGCAGAGGTGGGGCAAAAATACGTCACTGGCTCTTTGTTCGAACGGCCAAGCCCCGTTTGTTTACAAAAGTATGTATTACGTCTTGCATTCTTTGGGCTGACGTAATCATGGGTTGGTCTTGTTTACCCGTTATTGTGACACTGTTTTTTGTCACATTTGTAATTTTCCACTGAATTTGACATAAATCCTGTTAACTTAAATTTGCATTGTTCACGATTCTCACCAAAACTCTTATAGGGAATACAAAATAAAATTATTATTATTAAAAATTGGTTAGAAAATAAAATACAATAATTATGTTTTACAATGGAACCATAGGTTTACAAAATTATTATGGTACCAGAATTGTACCGTCACACATTCACTTGATAGTTTGAGAGAATTGGAACTTTTTATGCTACATTTACTTAATGTATTAAAGAACTTAAAAAATGTTTACTGAGGTAAGTTTCTGAAAATGTTTGAAACAATTGAAAATTAATATAGGGAGCCAGCAAATCTCCCAAATTAATTGATTTCCAATAAACATACACCTACAGATAAAACAACAGTGATTGTAAGTATTCACAAACAGCTTCATCAATGACCGAGATATATGTAAGCCATTCAGTTATTGATATAATAAATTAGTTTATTAAACTGTATATTTACTATTAGGAAGCAACAGAAAAATAAGAAAACAACATCTTGAAAGACATGTATCACCATATTTATTAAAAAGTTCTATACTATACATAACAGTTAAACATATTTAAACTTTAATACAGTATTATCATATACAATTAAGGCTTTAATATTCACAAAAGCACAAGCACAATTGACCCATAAAGATTCAAAAAATATGCTTTCTTAAAAAAATTTACCACAGTCAACAATTACAGTAAATATTTTATTCAAGTCTACAGTTACAATGTATAAATACTACCTGCATACCTGCATCACGATAAACAATTAACATTTTATATTAACCATACTTCAGCTTCAAATGATTTTACCACTACAAATCTGATTTATATCTTAATTAAAAACACATGATACAAATTTCATAAATTCATTCAGTTGCTGTAAGAAAAAAACCTGACAGTAATGTTTGATAAAAACAAAAAAGTGAAAACTGTTGTTTCAGTTTTATAATTTTTAAAAATAAAATCGGATGACTGTTTCTGCAGTCATAAAATAAAGTCATGAGCTCTTTCTTGTACAAGAATTTGTCTAATACAAGAAGTAAGTACAAGTTTTAAGTCCATTGCTTTTAGATGTATTTTCATCAAAATCTTTTAGTTTCATATCACAGATTTAGCTACACATTAACATGTATCAATTAAGTATTTTAAATAATCTCTTTGGGTTTCATTAAGGTCACCATCTTTGGGCTACAAAAGGAAAATGCATTAAGTAACTGCTGCTTTGAACATAGGCAAATAAGACGAGAGCAGCAGTCCGCAAAATACTACACTGCTTCTTTAGTCTGTTTAATTTACTTTTCAATTATGCAAATTTTACTAACAGAATTGTATATACTCATTGGCACTGGATGAGGAAGTCAAATAAAATGGTCTAACATATTTCATGGTCTTATGTAACATAAATACTCCTTCAAATAGCAAAATTATACAGGAAATCATTTTGATAGTTGAAATAAAATACATAATTTCAATAGACTTGTTAAGGCACAATAATATTGATTTAATTGTTTATTGTATTATTTACAAGAGTAATAATTTTGTGTAAAAATTAGTATACAGTTTTTGTAACCTATACAATTTTAACTATACACGGCTAATACATAAAAATTTAAATAAGTTTAATGAAACCACACAAAACGCTACAAACATATAATTCATTGGTAATGTATACTAACCTCTATTCCTCTGGTACAAACATGTAAAGCAACAATTAAGACAAACGAACAATTTAATGAATCAAATCACTTATTAATGTAAAACATAATATGAGAAAACTCCTAAAACTTACAGAACAAAAGTATCATACAATCAATAAAAATACCATATGTAAAAACATTGACAGTACAGAATAGTACATGCAAACATGCAATTATATCAAAATTTAAGTAGTCAATTAATACATATAGTACACCAATGTATATGTATTTATTCTACTACAATTCTACTGTACTATTTTTACAGATATATTAAAATGTCCTACTGAAATGCTGCCATATAATTTAAAAAATTGCATTTACATTTAAACCTCACCATTTTGAAAATAGAGCTTTTAATTACCAGTTTCTTATAACGTGTGAAGCACAACATATCACGTATCTAAGAAAGGAATCCTTTTGTTTTTTTTTGTTAACACTGGTAATCCAAACAACTGTCAATGACTTATGTAAAAATATGTTAAATTATAAGGTACGTGCCAAGTTAAAAGAACATAGAAAAATTCTCTGAATGTACAGGCTTTCGTACAAAACTCTATTAGCTCCCTCCCATTGCAAAAGATTATAGAAGAGTGCTATCGTAGATAATAAGATTACTTTATCACAGAAATTGTAATGATATTCTGTTCTATGAATCAATAATCTACATCAAGAGCTAATGACAGTTTTCTCACTTTTTAATAATCTTTTTTAAAAAATATAATAAACTCATATTTATAAAAAAAATAATTTTTAAAAAGTATACTATTAAAAATAATTTAATTAAACATTGACATCTATAATAGATATTGTATTTTCTTTTTAACTTCTGAAACCCTAAGATTACAATATTAACAGTTTCCAAAAGTCAAATACAATCCTCTACAGTTTAGAATTTTACAAACTAAAGAGTCAAGTTCTTTCTGTCAGTCTAGAACAGTGAGGTTATTATACTACTTTATATTTTTTTTTAATATCCTGATGCACAAGACTGGCTGGCTTCCATAGCAACATACTTAAATTTTATAACCTGTTTACAGCAAAAGTAAATTTTAAAATATAATTTCAATGTACAGCTAAAGCAAAACTGATCATTCTTTAATAAAGATTTCTAAATTACACACCTATGTTCCATTAAAAATAATTTACAATAGAAATGGTGCTTAACACCATATTTAACATTAAATACATATGTAAATCTTCACAAGAAAAGAGATAGCAACAAGTTAATTTAATGGCAGAAATTTAAGTTTCATCTAAATTAATCAGGTTTCAATATTAATTATAATAATATATATAAAACTTTCACTTATGAACTTACTATTCGTTGTCACTTTCCCAAACGTTTCAAGGTGATGTACCTCTTCTTCAGTGGGAGTATACTGAATGTCGATTACAGAATAACCGTTACGGAATTAGTTGTGTGTGGTGGGGGTTGATGGTGGGAAGGGATTGGTGCTGAGGTTCGAATTGTGTGTATGGATCAGTGTATCGAATAGTGTATGTGATTTATAATGTAACTGTTCATTTAATATGTTGTTTGGTTGTAGTGTGTGACATCTGTATATTTCAAATTGTTCAGCTGTGTTTAGTTTTCTACTTTTAGGTAAGTAGTGTAATATTTCCATGTTGTTTCTATGTTTGTGTAACTGTGGTTTTCGTTATGTAAATGTGTGGCAAATGTGGAATGTATGTAGTTTGTGGTGAGGGCTTTTAAATGTTCAGAAAATCTTTTTCGTCCAGATTTTCTGAACATTTAAAAGCCCTCACCACAAACTACATACATTCCACATTTGCCACACATTTACATAACGAAAACCACAGTTACACAAACATAGACCACAACGTGGAAATATTACACTACTTACCTAAAAGTAGAAAACTAAACACAGCTGAACAATTTGAAATATACAGATATCACACACTACAACCAAACAACATATTAAATGAACACTTACATTATAAATCACATACACTATTCGATACACTGATCCATACACACAATTCGAACCTCAGCGCCAATCCCTTCCCACCATCAACCCCCACCACACACAACTAATTCCGTAACGGTTATTCTGTAATCGACATTCAGTATACTCCCACTGAAGAAGAGGTACATCACCTTGAAACGCTTGGGAAAGTGACAACGAACAGTAAGTTCATAAGTGAAAGTTTTATATATATTATTAAATTAATAAGTGAATGAAGAGGATGAATCAACAAGATAATTAATTATAAAATTAATATTTAATCTAACAGAAACAGCATTACTATTATTATAATTCCTACTAATAAAAATCAATACAATATTAAAGCTATAAATAATCAGTAATCTTACAACATATTACTACAATAACAATTCACAAAATGACAATTCATATATTTACAAAATAGTAACTACAAAAAGTAAGTAGCAGTAAGTATAGAAAATTGTTAAGTAACTGTATTGTGTAACACTAACCACATACAATCTGACCTGTACATCTACAGTCTTAAGTATGAACACATATTTAAATACAGGGTGGTTATACCTCTTACAGTACTTGCCAATAAACATACAATTAAAGGTTATGGTGATAGGCTGGAAGCCTAATTGCACTTTTAAACATTCAGGGAAAGCCAGAAAATTTGCCAAATCCATCTCCTGAGAAGTAGCACACTTTTCATAACACACATGCACGCATAGAGAAAGCAAAACACCATTTTATGAAACATTTTGTGGTGACTCAGTTTTATCAGTCATGTGGTTACACAACACACAAAGAAAGCTTCACAGTGGTTCCACAGCTACAAAAATGAGTCTTATGCTCATTCATACTTCTTGTTCACCTTAACCTTAACATAAGGTCAGCACTCTATACAAAGTATGTTGACAATTAGTTGGGCCTAATTACACTGAAAATCCACGCTGATACTTGCAAAACCTATTACCTGGGGGAACAGCTGTTTTCAGAATTAACACACACACACACACACTTGTTTGACATATTTCACAATGGCATAAAGACAAATAGTGTGCAAGAAATGTTATTTCATTATGTAAAATATAACTCCATGAATAATGAAGATACAAGTCAGTGAAATGAATATACTTCTACATGTGTTCACAAAACATTGCCTTTTTCTAGATGATGGATTTTGTCAAGTTGCTTGCTTTCCATATAACTACAAGACATCAATATAGGATATAATTTGGCTCAGTATTGTCTAACTTAAAAAATATAGTAAAATTATAATTAATACTAACATACGTTACTTTAACATAAAAAGATTTTTCAGCAAAGTAGCACATCATCATCACATCTGTACACAAAATGTCTCTGACTCCATGACTTCAGGGGCCAGAAAACTGAGAGGATCAAGTTTTACTATCACACACTACCAGACTTGGGAAAGTTAATAAAAATTTTCAACTGAATCAAGTTAAAGTTAGTGCTCCCCAAAATTAACTGAGTTAAAGTTAATGTGTGAAAAAAGTAACTGATTAAAGTTAAAATCAAATTAGCTGATTAAAAGTTAAAAATTTGTTTTATTTTTTTGTTGCTTTATTGAGCAAGCTGCTTTGGCTGTTGAAATAATTAAAATCATCTTAAATAAATCCACAAATTAAGCTTTTTCAAAAAAATGTAATAAAATTTTTGATGCAGAAAAAATTACTTAAACTATTCAGGATTAAAAAATTCAATCATTAATAATTAAAAGTCATAGATTATTTTATTATAATCCTTAAATTATACTAACATTATTTTAAATTGCAGCAGGTAATTAAATATTATTTGTCTATTGTATTTTTCAGTTCACAGTACTAACTACTGATATTGTATTGTGGTAATGTAGTATTAAATGACTTAACAGAACGAACAATAATTACGCTACTTTGATTGCTTTTATAATATATTAATTGGCTTACCTTTGTGTGTCTTCAAATTACTGACACTGAAGTCAGCGATGTTTTAATATGTTTGTCCTTGGGCACACACATCAAGCACTTAAAAGTTAAGTTGAGACTGTTTACTTTCTAAGTATGTTCATAAAATCTAGAAATTTATGGCCAAGGTTATAAGACGAGCCATAATAATATAAAAATAATAAATTATACGGAACAAAAATAAATTAATGGAAAACAAAAATACATAACAGAAAACTACTCTGTTTACAAAACAATTAACATGGCACTGTAGAAACACAACAATAACAATTACCACTACGCTGACTGCACTAATAAAAAAATGACAACAAGCATATGAGAACGGACAGTGAACAGTAAATTTGTGGAATTGAAAATCTGTTTAATTAACCTCCTTTGTGATATCTGGGTAATAGGAGGAGTAGAATTTGGCGTTTTTTGGACTAGCCAATCATTGCTAACATTTATTATGCATTCGTCCAGCAGCAGATGACGTTGACGGTTCGTGTCACCAAATGAACATGTGTAACATTCAGTGCATGCAACACAATTTCGTTTTAGATCTCAGCATGTCATTAAAATGTACGTTAGCAACACTGCATTCGCACTACTTCAGATGTCCAAACAGAAGTTGTTTGTTGTGTACTTGTCTGGGGTAGTTATGCGAATAATTTAATAAAAGACAAAACGATCCTTGCCACCTAGACGTTGAAAACAAGGAAACAAAGGAAACCTAACGGTGCCATGAAGCAAAACCAGTCCGTTGTCTGCCAACGGATTAGGAATTGGCCTACCTAGAACAAACTTTCTTCAACATTGCCTTCAACAACTACAGTAGACTCTCAACTATCCGGCCTATTTTTGAACCTTAAGTGGGCAGGCTTTATCTGCTGATAAAGAGGCTGTACCTTTATTCAAAGACTATCTTTTTAAGCTTGTTGAAAAGGAGGGAATTTCTGGGGAGCAGTTGTAAAACTGCGATGAGACTACTTTAAATTATAAGATGCTCCCTAGAAAAACGCTTGCAGCAAAAAAAGAAGCCGCTGAACCAGGATACAAAAAAAACAAGGAATGAGTCACCATCTTCGTTTGTTTGCAGTAATGAAACCGGCAACCACAAGCTTAGGTTGACTTTAATAACAAAATCAAAGAAACCTAGAGCTTTTAAGAAACTGGAAAATCAAGAATCACTATCCCTATATTACACACATCAAAAGAAAGCATGGATGAATTCAGATATCTTTAAAACCTAGTTCCAAAATCAATTCGTACCGACTGTAGAAAAACATTTGAAAGACAACAATTTGCCAACAAAAGCTTTTGCTAATTCTTGACAACATACCTTCGCATCCGGCCACTGACGAACTCACAGATGGAGACATCAAAGCTTTATTTTTACCAGGCAGTGTGACAGCTGTTTGTCAGCCGATGGACCAGGGCATCCTTGAAATGCTAAAGAAAAAATATCGCCGTCGTCTTCTCAGTTCGTTGATATCAGCGATTGATAATAATGAAGACTACTTAACCACTCTGAAAAAGATTGACATGCTAGATGTCATAAGATGGTTGGCCGAAGCATGGGAAGAGATTCCAAACATATCACTTGTAAGGTCTTGGAAAATTCTTTTGGACCATGAAGGTGGACATTTCAACCATGAACCCGTGTGTGAAACCAAAGTGGAAGATGAAAAGGATAAACTTGTTTCATTGCTGGAAAAAGTACCGGGCTGTGAAAATGTCACTGAAGAGGACATTAGAAAATGGATGGCAAATGATGAAGTTGATGAAATAACTGACGATATTACGGAAATGGTGACACATGGAGAAGAAATAGAAGAGGAGGAGGAAGAGGCATCTTTAGATGACAGGAAAAATCTCATCCCACATTCGGAAGGGTTTAAGACGATTGAGGCAGCGCTGCAATACATTAGTCAGCAGGAGGAAGCGACGCCAGCATGAGGGCTAAAAGGGAGAAGGAGTCATCTATCAAGGACTTTTCAAGAACTAAAAACTGTAAGTTTTGACTCTTTTATCTTAGGCCTACCTTTTCACATTTGTGTAATCATTTATCAATGAACAGTAAAATAAATTTAAATAATTTTTTTAAGAATTAGGCCTACGTTTTACGTTAACGTTTTGTTTATTTTAAAATTGTATGTATTCGTACTGTACAGTGTACATCATTTCATGTTTCCTGCAGTTAAGTTAGACACTATAAAATTTATCTTAAAATGTGTATACAGTATTTTTATTCTTGGACTTCCTTTTCCTGTAATAAATTTTTAAAACGTACAGTACAGTACATAACAAACATTTATAAAGTACTGGCCTGTACTAAGAGGTCAGAAAATATGAATAAGAGCGGGTTTTGGTATAAAAAGTGTGTTTTTAATGGTACGGGTGGGGCAGGAAGTGAGTAATTATAGAACTCCGGCCTATCCGGCTTTTTTGTTATCCAGCCTGCCCTTCCGCCACATTAGGCCAGATAGTCGGGAGTTTACTGTATTTTGGCAACGTTACTCTTGGGCAGCCAAAATAATTTAACCATTAATGATTAAAGTTAACCATTTTAAAATTTAATGATTAAGTTAAAAAGTTAACCAATTTTTTAATGATTAATTTAATCGGTTAATTTTTTTAATCGTTAATCCCAAGTCTGCACACTAGTAATTAACACAATGAATATAATAAAATGTGCTTATGTAAATAAATGACACTTAAACCAGTTTTATTTCTGTAAAACAAAATTAAATTCTACTAATGCCATCAAATATCTTAACAATATTTTATACAAATAAATTACAAAAACGAGCTGTCAGGAAAATAAGTACATTTTACTTTAAAACATTCACCACCATTAACTTATGGAGATCTAATTTCTGGTATAAAACACCTTTCAAAGACATAGGTTCTTTTTTTGTCTCAAAATCATTACTTACAAAAATTAAACACTTCTATTTGTTTTATCACAAAAAGCAATAAATTGTATTATCAATTTTTTGTCCTGAAAAAATGTAGCAAAACATACTTTGCTGTTCCAGTGGTCTTAGAACACTGGAAAAAAATATAAGTACAGGCAACACACAACTGAACAAATAACAATACTGAACATAAGCATGTAAAACTATAAATAATCATATGTCTGACTGTTAACTATTTTTTACTTAATGAAATTAATCTCTGTATGTATATTTTAAGTAAAAAAGCTATTACTAAAATTACTGTTTATATAAAATAATCATTCACAACATACGCATTCAACAAGTGTCATACAATGGCAACAAATGTTCAGCTACAGTTCAGGAACATCGTATATGATATATACTACAGTGCCTTAATTAAGAAACTGCAGAAAATTGTATGAATAGCTTTTTAAAACAATCCTAAAACTGTGCTGATTTGAACAATACTTGAAATTCACAATAGTATGCTTTTACTCACTAAAACAGTTACTGGCAAACAAAACGGGTGTCATAAAAAAGCTGACATCGAGATATGAGAAGTCATGTTTGATTATTACACTGCAGCAAACCTTATTTTAAATAAGCAAATTGATCAAACCTAGTGACTCAGAACAGATAACTAAAAACAAAGCCACCTCACATTCAACAGCTGTGCAAACTGTTCAAATAAAAATATTTTGCTTTCACTTCAAGCACAACAAAATGAAAATTAAAAGATTCATTAAAAAAGAGAAAACTATAGGCAAAATACATAATTTTAATGGAATCAGTTTCACAGTAGTATTAAGTGTACACACGAATAATAAAACAAATTACACCAAATGGACTACTAATAGAGAAAAAAAAGAGTTACAGGAATAAGAGAGAAGTTCCTACTTCATCAACTTTTCAACATTAAATAACATATACAAGTCTGGTAATGTATTCACTCATCCAGTATAAGAAAATTACTGGATTTCAGTTCCCCTCAAAAATTTGCAAATACTCTTGACATATGCTGATGATTTCTGGTACAGGTAAGTGAAGTCAACTTGCAGAAAGAAATGTGCACAAATTGAATGTTAGGTGACACAATATTTTATATAAATTGAAGTGTTTAAATTCTTCTTTTTAAATTTACATTTCTATAGGGCCATAATATCCACACAGTTTCTGTAAGTTTTTTTAACAAATTTTATTTTTATTAATGGCATAATGTATTATGATTTTCTAAAGTGTTATGTTCTTTATTATCTAAATAATATGTTACTTTGTTTAAAAAAAATCAAACAAGCCACTAACACATACTTTGATTTTTGTGTCTGTTCAAATCTCGTAATGGGACTGTTAATAACCTTATCTTTAAGACACTACAGAAGAAATGGCAGTAGAGTTGTTTTCTCTACTGCTAAAAGTATGTACAGATGAGTGAAAACAATTTATCAATCTGCCAAAAAAAAGGACCAACACAAAAAACTGTAAGGAACGTACATGTCATAATGACAAGAATCACAAACAAGATGATTATGTAATTATGATTACAGAAGATACAGATGTATATTGGAAAATGACAAAAGTGTAGCACTTGAACTGTTTTGAATTAGGTGAACCCAATGCAAGTAATATGAATGTAGAAATGAGACAGATTTTTGCAAAAGCTTTTGTTTGGAGTACCTTGCTTTACAGAGATGAAGCCTAGAAACTAGGCTAGAAGTGGGATAGATGTAGGTATGGAGAAGATGAAACAAACAAGTTGGATGGCAATGGAAAGGTTGTAATTTTTTATAGGAAGTTAAGGAGAAAAGAGGAGAGGTCAGCTGAGAACAGAGCAATTCTAATTATTACAGTAAGTAAAACTTAGCTCAAAATGGAGCCTTTGAATAATACAACCGATTAATTTCAAAAACTGCATGATTTCTGAATTTTATACTGATACTCCACAAACAAAATGAACGAACTCTTACTTATTCAAGCACAAAATAAATAATATACGTAGAAAAACTGTTAATAACATGTCAGCAAAGTCCCTATCAACTGACAGACACCACATGTGGCTCACTACGTTAATATCTAACTTTATAATGGCTATTTGTACACCCTGTATGGCCATTTACTAATTATGCAGCTTTCAGTTATACTACAAAAACATAAGACACAGAAAATTAGAAAAATTAAATTTTCTATGATCATAGCAAGTATCGTGTGTGACAATAAGTTCCATGCTGCTGATCATAGTTTGAGAAACAGTGTATTAAAGTGAGGAGGAAGGCTAAATATAATGTACTAGCCGATTTACCCAGCGTTGATTGGGTTCATAATTTATTCATAGGCACCTATTCTTGTTCTAACGTTATATTACTTCTATGTTGTATAATCTTCCTTATATTGTTACGTTCGCATCCTCACTGGAGGAATACTCTGTAACGCACCTGTTTAAGAACATGTCATAAACTTTATTCTTATATCTGGAGCAGAATTATGTTGCGCGTGATGCTCCTGCTCGATTTCTAACTCTGGGAGAGGGCGAACAGCTAAATTAGTTTTCAATAAAATGTCTACAGTACTTGCACACGCTGCGTATTTAACTGTTGTTTTATAATTCACTAATGTTGAAATAAGGTATTTGTTAAATTAGTGTCTCGTAAACTTATTCTAACAATACAATACCTCTATAGATTTCAGCTTATCAATTTTTAAATTCAAACTGAAGCAAGCGCATTTATATTGTCTGAACACTACGATCTGAATACATTCGCTATCAAAACGTTGGTTTTTATACTTGCTTATAACTTACTTCGATCTTAACTTATCCACTTTTAAATACAAACTGAAACAACTCTGAATTCACGCACTATTAAGAAGTTTCTTAAGATGCATACACCACCTTCGATATCATAACCTATATCTTTATTTATAAGAACCGTGGACTCTGGCCCCCGCCATCTTTCGCGGGATCCGATCTAAGACTCCCCGGGGTTCCGTGGACGGACTCTGGGGAAGGCCCGTTGGACGACTCCCATGCTATTCCCTACGCGGGAGGCTTCCACCTATGCCAGGACACCGCCTGCTTTTCCGGCATCCAGGCCGGCCGAACTCCCGCGCAAGGTCTTGGTCAGAGACCTCCCCGGGGTACGGAATATTCTCCGAAGCCCGGGAAAGCCGTTGTCATGCTGGGCGAGGAGCTGGGACTCTGGCCCGGCCGTCTTTCACGAGATCCGACCTAAGACTCCCCGGGTTCCGTGGACGGACTCCGGGGAAGGCCCGTCGGACGACTCCCGTGCTATACCCTACACGGGAGGTTTCCACTGATGCTATGGCAATCAGAATGTATTCTATTGGGTTGCCATGGTAACCAGATCTAATAGTTTTTTTAAGACCCCAAAGGACCCGCCAGAGGATCGTATCGAAAAAAACACCTGTCCTATGTTGGTTCTCCCGTTGCGTAAAATATTTGTGCCAAGTTTGGTTGAAATCGGTCCAGTGGTTTAGGAGGAGATGTGGAAGACCCCAAAGGACCCCCCCAAAGGATCGTATCGAAAAAAACACCTGTCCTATGTTGGTTCTCCCGTTGCGTAAAATATTTGTGCCAAGTTTGGTTGAAATCGGTCCAGTGGTTTACGAGGAGGAGATGTGGAACGAACATACATACATACATACATACATACAATGACTTTTATTTATATTAAGATTACTGCTTAGTGATAAGGTAAAAGTTACTTAAACTAACGAGAAAGATGGCATCTACGTTCATATTTACATGCATTTTAAGTGCAAAAAGTCATACTCTTAATTTGCAAACACAGTTAAAATATTTTATCTGCATATGTTAATGTACTGTTACAGCCAACACAGTATGAGACCAATTTCCAATCTAAAAATGTAATTTTTTGGACTAACACTTTCCCTTTCAAAGGAATTAACTTCGAAGAAACTTTAAAAATTATAATACAAAATTACACATGTGGAGACTGAATACAGTCCATGGCATACGAGCACATACACGAAATTACACATAAAACCCTGACACTGTAGAATATCTTTTTACTTTACATTGTGAAGCGATTCACACATTTCTGTTACATATAAGATGTACATTAGTACTGTTTAAACAATGTACTTTTACATTACTTATTATATTAAAAAAAGTGTTTGTAAAAAACTTAATACAACACTGACTTTTCAAAAAATGCTTTGCACTGTAAATAATATTAAAAAAATTTGTAAACTGTGTTCATACAAGCATTTTACTAATTTACACAAGTCACATATCAACATAGTACATTCACAAAACACTCATTCATACATGATTTAATAATTTAACCACTGTTGCTGAAGTGGAATGCTATTATTAAATGATGATTCAATTTGCATATTCATAGTCGTGACGATTCAAATGATGGTGTTGTTTCTAATGGTGTTGATTCCTGTTTCCTTTGGTAAGACTGCAACAAATAAAAAACAAATACTTTGAATAAGCATTTATTAAGAGTTTATTTCACTTATTTTGGTGCATATAATTTTGTATGCACAGGAAAAACTGAGATGTCCACGAATTTACATATTGTAACGGGGCAAAAAGGGGAAACAAAATTTTAATCATTATAAAACCAATCAGGGTACTGTTCCATAACCATCAGAAAATACGCATCGAGAATTGTGAACAAGCAAATTACAGTGAATAGACTGTATAGTCAAACCGCTGTGTTTGTAGTACAGGAATGCAGTTATCGACGTGAGGGGTGCGCTTTCTCAATCACACGCGCACACAGGCGGCGAACTTTCCCATGCTTGAGTCACGTTTTAAGAAATTCTTTCGTGGTGTGCGCGCAAAAATCTATGTCAGTCGGCTAATAACATCTCAACACAACGGACGCGGGCAGTGTGTGCATTCGCCGGCTGGACACACTTTTGATATAACCAGCATATAGAAATGTAAAATAACAGTGTCCGGTATTACATAACGGTGGCTGCGACCGGTGCAAACCCCGGAGTCCTCACGAGCCGAAAGAAAATAATAAAACTTAAAATGTGTGTTTTTAATAGTAAATACAGTGGAGCAGGAGGTATAACAATCGTAAATCATCAGTGATGTAAAAACAAATTGTAAGAACTACTTTTGGACAATTAATGGGAACCATGTGGAGACAGTACGTGGTCAACAGGAGCAACGTGAGACGTAACCGTATTCTGTTCATTCAATATTAATGAAAATTAAAACTTTTAAATTATAACAGAGAGCTCGAAATAAAGTATGATGGGGTAATAACTGAATGAAAGAGTGTGTGTACAAATACTGGGTTGTGTTTTTTTCTTAAGTAGCTAATAAATATTAATTAACCTAATTAATATATAGGTAGAAGTGTAAGGGTTTTTATATATCAATGTGGCCGTAGTTTTGTCAGATGGGATTGACATTCCAACATTAATTGGTTCATAAAAATGTAGAGAAGGATGGAAGTAATAATTAATAAATAAATAAGATTTAATAAATGAGATCTGTTTACAGCATATAACCATGTGTTAGCGTAGTTATTTCGCTGTGAACCATTTCCTATTCTGTGCTGAAAAATTCGTCTAACGTTTCCGCGAATATTCTGAATTGGGGGAAGTCAGACTGCAAAATTATCCCATTTTAATTAAGGTAGAGTGTAAAGGTTTCCATATCTATCCTGCAAAGATATTGGTGGCGACTCTGGTCTTCTGATTGGAAATTATAAAAAGGTAAGTCAGCGAAAAAAGATCGCAGGTAAGGTTCTGGCAGTTTTTATTTAATTTATTTATTTCTAATTTGGATGTTTCTTAACAATTGTCGACCCTGCCAGGATCCTGGTATAACTTTATACGAGGTAGACATATTTTAAGCACAGAAAATAGGATCTGCGTAACGACGTAAGTTGTGAAATTACCATATATTGTAACGAGAAAACGTGTGCGTACCTGTTAAAATGTGTCACACTTGTTTATTTGTGTATTAGTGTGAATGTAGTGTGTTTGCCTCACACCGGTCGGTACATAAATCGACGTCACTACTGGAGTCTGTAGCATTGTGAATATTACCAGTACAACCTACCTGTTAGTTCATAGGGGTTGCGAATCCCGGGTGGCGCCAAATTGTTTCTATTAAAACAATTAAAATAATTAAATTCTAAGATGATACGTGTTATTAGCATGGACAGCTGGAGCGTTCGAATGGTTCCCGCCGCTATACAGGTTGCCGTCTCGACCACTCGTGATGAGCGCTAGTTGGTTATTGAATAAAGCTTGCTAACACACATATACTCTACAACGTCCTATGAAATAAAAAGATAGTAATACTCGGTACTTTGATTTTAATACAAATTTGGTCATTAATTAATATGATAAATGAATTATAAATAATTTGATAACAGATTGCTCCGGCTTATAGCATGAAACACAAATATCTCAGAGTTGGCAAAATTGATTTTAAAACACTTTTCATTGCCGAAATGGCTTCAGTTACATATAAAATATTACCAGGTTTAAAATCTGAGGTTCTTTGGATTATGAAATAAGACATAAACGTTGGTTACACTAAAAAAGTACACTACCATACCTTATACGTACTTATAAAGTATAATGTGTTTTTATAAATTGTTCGGTAATGTCGTATTTCTGTTACAAAATGGTGCTCTTAAGCGAGGTTATATTTTGATTAATAAAATGTTTTTATGTAAGTAAATTATGCATTAACACCTTTGAAAGAAAATAATATTTGTTCAATAGTGAGAAATTTTATCATTTGGAAAAATATTTAAGGTAATTTGGTTTTTTGGGATTAAGGAATTTATTCGATACTTATCAGTTCAGATATCGTTGATGTGTAGTCATCGGGGTAGTGGATATTCTTCAAATTTGGGCTGGTTTTAAGCTTCGAACATCTTTTTCAATTTTGTCTTGGGTTTTTGATAATTAATTTATTCAATTTGGTTCCTGGACATCGTTAATTACTTGTAGGTCGACATCTATTCGTCTTTGGTCATCTTGGTTCACTTTCGAAACTTTTTGTAACTATTTAAATTAAAAATTTTATCATTCCAATTTTGCGTGCCGCTTACCCACGCGTCGTTATTTCGAGTCTCATATATTTAACGGAAAATAAGCCTTCAACGGATCGTTACTATGGAAACAGCAATACTGGGATTGGTTAATTACTCTTTCAAAGACATTGTTAAGATATTTGAATTTTTATTCAAGTTTATTAAGTATTTTCCTAATGGTTTTATTCCTTTATAGTTCCTTTGGGGTAATAAATGATATCACTATTATCTTTCTTTCCTTTCAAAGTTTACAATGATACCTCATAAGGTCATATTCTGTTATACATTAACTTTAGTCTAAATATTTGACATTTGATAAATTACATATCTTTCTTAAATTAAACTTTTATAATAACATTTCTGTTTTAAAATGATTGACATATAATTACTGGCCATTTACTGGTCTTAGATTAGTAAGGTTTCTTATGAAATTGCTACAATTTACATTTGAGTGTCTTTGACAGTTAGATGTTTTCATAGCCAAGATTAGCCATGATGGTTTTTTGGTGTATTTCTTGTTAAATTACATTTTGAATTCAGCCTGATGGGCTTCACTTAGTTATCATATTTGTTTGTGTTTTAACTACTATTCAACATACATTTTCATTACACATATTTTAAAATATAATAATTAGGTTTATGGACTGTAGGTTCCCTTCAGCCATATCCCCTTCATAACATTGAACCAAACTATTTTTTATAAGTTAGTTACTAGTTATTGTTAGTTCCAATATTGATTTCTTTCCTTTGTTACTACCTAGAGTGATAAACATCATCACTTCTTGCAAAATTATGATAAGTTAATTCCCCTTTCAACATGGGGTGTTTTATTCATTGTAGTCTTAATTTTAACAACAAAACTTTATTTCTATTCTACCATCTCCTCCATACCATGTTAACACAATTTGCTTTTGTCTGGGCTTTCTCCCTGAATAACATTACATGCTTCCTTTATATTTATTTGGAATACTATTTTTAATTGTTTTTAGTTATATAAATGAGTACAAGATCACTCCAATCATTGATTGTTCATCAATGTTTTATAAAGTGTTTTCTTACCTATCATTACATTTTTAATGCTTAACATACACTTTCACTATTTTTAGGGTACTTACACTTGACTATGGCACTTCACTTTGGTTCACTGTTTGTATTGAGTGTTATTTAATGGGTAATCCCTATACTTTCTCCTATTATTTCTCACTATTTCTCTCTAGCATAATATTTATTATTAATAATATAAGGTTAGTTATTTTTTGTGAAATCTAACCTTTCTAACTGTGTTAGTGTACTTTTTCTACACTACTTTACTTTACAATCGTATTGTCTTTAAAATGGTTACATAAGTTAATTCAATTATAACAATAATATTTGTTTATCAATAAATAATTATTTGGGGTTTATTCACAGTATTCTATCCTTGAGTATACTATTTTTCCCCTTTATATGTGTGTTAGTCTCCCCGTGGGTTTAACCTGTCTCCTCTTCATTCTTCCTCTTCCTCGTCATCTTCATCTTGGTTCGGTTCTCCTCTTCTCATCTGATTTGCCTTCTGTTTTATTGTAGGGATCTGTTCTCTTCCTTTGATTCTTCTTTAGTTTTGGGTTCATATCTTCCTTTGTTAGTTTATAATTGTTTGGTCCATCACCTTTTTCCTTGAGTATGTTTCGTGGTTCCCTTCTTTGTGTTTATGTTGTTGGATCAATCACTTGGGTTGGGTAATATCGTTGTACGTCGTGTCATAATATTAATATTTTATACATTTTTAAACATTTTATTTTATATAAGTATTTTTATATTAAGAATTATCTTTTTTATCACTGGTACGGGATTTGGCTTAATTGTATCGTCACATAATGCCTCTCCTCTAAAATTGATCATTTTAATAAAACACTACCACAGTATTTTATGAAATTATCAGTTATAGATAACCTTTTTCCTTTTCTTTCTTGTTTGTTTCTCCATTCTTCATTTCTCTTCTTACTTAATTCATTCCATTTTATTTGGATCTGTTTTTATTCATTTCCATTGGTGCATTTTCCCTCATACACAATATTTTCCCTAACTTTATAGCAGTTGGTTTCTCCCATTACTACTCATTTTTCTGAGACCAGAGGCACATCATCTCTGCTCAGTTTATTTGGATTGCTGGACTTTTCAACAGTCAATCTTAAATACCTTCTTTGTCAACTTGTGACTTAATAATAATAATAATATACTTTGGGATTGTCCACCTTGTGGTTTGTTTTTTAGATCACTTTGGCCCTTTACTCATTCTTCCTTCCACTATACCTTAACTATACACTATCATCTAATCATACACTTGGTTGTTTTTATATTTATTCATATGTTAATTTCATCATATCATTATTTTGTTTTCAATGCTCGTTGTGATCATTTTAATTGTCTTAGACATTTTTTATTCTTTTCTTAGTCATTTAGCAAGATTCTGCTTTAGCCATATCTGTATATTTGTTTTATATACAATTTCTCTCTCTCCTTGTACCAGTTAAAATTTTTATTTTTATTTTTTTCTTAGAATACTTTTGATTCAGTATAATTTCAGGTATTTATCTCAGTAATTTGAGCTTGATTTTATTTTTTGGTTTATTTCATTCTGCATTAAATATCATTTTTGATAATTCTTTGGTAAGTTAATTGTCTTACCTTAAAGGAATGTTTGTAGCGTATTCCTTTTTAGTTATTTTTTGTTTAATTATAATAGTAAGTTTGTGATTCTTACATTTTTATTATATAGGAATGTGTGTAACTTATTCCTTATTATCTCACTTTTTACTTCATACTTCATATCTCAATCTTTTATTAGACTGTAAATTGATTTAAATTGAAAGGAATTTGTGTAACTGTTTCCTTTGTTTTTTTTTCATTATTTTTTTAAACATTTTATTATTCCGCATATATCATCTAAATAAGGTAGTAAGCTGCTCTTACAATCTTTTTTGGAATTTTGAAATATGTTTCATTTCACAATGGTTTTATTCTTCTTCGTAAAACTTTTTTATCGAAGTTTGGTTATAAACTCCCTTTATTTTTCTTGTATTGATATTGCTTATCTGGTAAGTATTATTACCATTATCTTTTGTGATGATATACGGTTATTTATTGTGATATACATAATTGTTCTATATACAGGACCTTGTTATTATATTTTTGTAAGTTGACTTCTCCTTTTCTTTCCTTTATTATTGCCTTCTCTTTTGTTCGACACTTTGTTATTCTGCACCTCTTCTCCTTCAAATGTTTGATAGTCACACTTATTCTGGATAATCATTAAATTCATGTCATCACCACCTTACTACATGTTGGGGCCATACCCTCTCTCCATAGCTTAAATCATCTTCTACATTACTTTCATTTCTGTGGTTATCATTTGGTTTTTGGCTAGTTTCTGCCCTTATGTTGTTTACTTGAGCTGTCTGGGGTCCTTCGTCATTACTTGTCGTATCATGCAGTATTGAAAAACCCGGATTCTCATGGACTGTTACCCAATTCCCGCTATTATTTTGGTTGGTGTTGGGTTCCTGTCGGTGGTTATCTTCACTGCAAGGTGGTTCATCGTTCCTACTCTCTGCTGGTGGATTATTATTATTATTCGATACGTGGTAATAGCAGTTTGGACGCCAGTTCGGGCTATGTCTTCTATGGTTATTCTGCCTTTGCCCACGGATGAAGTTTACCCGACGTCTGTCGTCGCTTCTATTCTGATTACCCCCGGGTCCCCGGTTGTACTGGTAACTGGGATTATACCGGTTGCCGTAGTAGTTATGGTCGTTGGGGTGACCATTCGTGCGTTGTTCCGGTCCAGCTCCTCTGTAATTGTCATTTGGTCGGTTATCATTTGGGCTGTTTCTATTGTTGTCTTGATTCCCTGAATGATGGTTTTGTTGACCTCTGTTACCCGGTTGGTTATTCGGAGGGTGATGCTGGGTATTTCTATTGAATGTTTGTTCTTCATTATTATTATTATTGTTTCGGCCCCAGTTATTCCGATTATTGTTTTGTGGATGATTGTAGGGTACATTGAAATTAGTTGTACTATTATGTTCATTCCACTTGTTATACCTTTGGTTCGTGATCCTGTTTTTTCGATACTGGTTATCATTCTCCAGGTCCTCCAATAGACTAACCATTCCTTGAATTGTTTTTATTTGTCCTTGCCTTCTGTATGGCTTCTTCGTAATGATAACCCAGCTGTATTACCAAAGACTCCTCGGGTATCTTGGGTTCCAAATTTCTGGCTATGCATACTTTTCCCAAAAAGTAGGATGTTAATGTGTGTCCTCCTTGTGACTCGTATCTTCCATTACTGATATCATTGCGGACCACATTCTGTGTGGACTCGGACCAATATTTCTCCCGGAATTGTCTCTTAAACTCTTGGGTGTCACTGATCTTGGGTCGAGTGGCCGTCCACCAGTTGTCATGGGTGTCTCGGAACATTTCATCGATCATACTTCTCACACTGGACCACCTGGTTTCTTTATTCTTCTCTATCAGCTCTTCTACCCGCTTGAGGAATTCTATCGGGTTCTTTTGGTAGCTGCGGAAATTAATCATTTCTCGAGTTTCACTGGTTATGAACTGTGTGTTACTATGAGGTTTTTCTCTTAATGCATCTAATTCTTCTGCATCTGTTTCTCTCGTGTACTGATCCCCTGGATTTTCTCTCTGTTTTCTCTGGTCATTCCGTCTAGTTTATTGATGACAGTGTACACCTTCTCCACACGATTAGTTATATCTTTTTGTATCTTTTGGTGTCTCTCCTCCAGTTCCTTGACCACCTCCTGTTTCTTCTTCTGGCATCCTTCGGTAAGGACTTGGTAGAATTCGGTCGCTCTCAATTTATTTTCCTCCTCGACATCGATGATTTTATAGTTCATTTCTTCCCGGACTTGTAACAAGGCTTTGTTGGTCTCCGCTACCGTTTGCCTGGTCTCCTCTCGATATTCGACCAATTGTTGCTTCCATTCCTCCTTAGTTTTCTCACTTTCTTCCTCTATCTTCCGTTGGAGAATATCATGATTATTTTCCATCTTTTTATTTACTATTTCTAGGTCCTTCTTGATCTGTTTCTTCAGCTCTTCGCTCTTCTTTTCCAATGTCTCCTGACTTCTTTTCAGGTCTGCATGGTTGTTCTCTATTTTGTTGTTCAAAAATTCTATGCTCTCCTTCATTTGCTTCTTCAATTCTTCACTGTTTTGGTCCAGTTTTTCCAATATTCTATTCAAATTTTCCTTCTCCTGTCTTCTCTCTTCCTTGTCTGATTCTAATTTTTTATTTGTTTCCCTTGAAAGTCCTGCTATGAAATTCATCAGGTCTTGTATGCTCGGACCTCCCTTTGCTGTTTCATTATTCCCATCCTGTTGTTCTCTCTCATCGTCTTGAATTGGTTTCTCAAATGGGTTGTCGACTATTACCTCCGCTTCCGGTTCTGGTTCAGGTGGGTTTGGATTTTCCATTTGGTCCTCCTGTGGATTCTCTTCCAACAATTCTCCAGTCGTTTCCTCAACTTCTACTTCCTCAACTTCCTCCATTTCGTCTTGGTTTCCTTCTTGGTTTAATGCTGCCTTGCCTTTGCGCCTTGTAACCATACCGTGTCTATTCATAACCGCCGCTAGTTATTCCTTCTAGCCCCACGTTGGGCGCCAATATGTAACGAGAAAACGTGTGCGTACCTGTTAAAATGTGTCACACTTGTTTATTTGTGTATTAGTGTGAATGTAGTGTGTTTGCCTCACACCGGTCGTTACATAAATCGACGTCACTACTGGAGTCTGTAGCGTTGTCAATATTACCAGTACAACCTACCTGTTAGTTCATAGGGGTTGCGAATCCCGGGTGGCGCCAAATTGTTTCTATTAAAACAATTAAAATAATTAAATTCTACGATGATACGTGTTATTAGCATGGACAGCTGGAGCGTTCGAATGGTTCCCGCCGCTATACAGGTTGCCGTCTCGACCACTCGTGATGAGCACTAGTTGGTTATTGAATAAAGCTTGCTAACACACATATACTCTACAACGTCCTATGAAATAAAAAGATAGTAATACTCGGTACTTTGATTTTAATACAAATTTGGTCATTAATTAATATGATAAATGAATTATAAATAATTTGATAACAGATTGCTCCGGCTTATAGCATGAAACACAAATATCTCAGAGTTGGCAAAATTGATTTTAAAACACTTTTCATTGCCGAAATGCCTTCAGTTACATACAAAATATTACCAGGTTTAAAATCTGAGGTTCTTTGGATTATGAAATAAGACATAAACGTTGGTTACATTAAAAAAGTACACTACCATACCTTATACGTACTTAGAAAGTATAATGTGTTTTTATAAATTGTTCGGTAATGTCGTATTTCTGTTACAAAATGGTGCTCTTAAGCGAGGTTATATTTTGATTAATAAAATGTTTTTATGTAAGTAAATTATGCATTAACACCTTTGAAAGAAAATAATATTTGCTCAATAGTGAGAAATTTTATCATTTGGAAAAATATTTAAGGTAATTTGGTTTTTTGGGATTAAGGAATTTATTCGATACTTATCAGTTCAGATATCGTTGATGTGTAGTCATCGGGGTAGTGGATATTCTTCAAATTTGGGCTGGTTTTAAGCTTCGAACATCTTTTTCAATTTTGTCTTGGGTTTTTGATAATTAATTTATTCAATTTGGTTCCTGGACATCGTTAATTACTTGTAGGTCGACATCTATTCGTCTTTGGTCATCTTGGTTCACTTTCGAAACTTTTTGTAACTATTTAAATTAAAAATTTTATCATTCCAATTTTGCGTGCCGCTTACCCACGCGTCGTTATTTCGAGTCTCATATATTTAACGGAAAATAAGCCTTCAACGGATCGTTACTATGGAAACAGCAATCCTGGGATTGGTTAATTACTCTTTCAAAGACATTGTTAAGATATTTGAATTTTTATTCAAATTTATTAAGTATTTTCCTAATGGTTTTATTCCTTTATAGTTCCTTTGGGGTAATAAATGATATCACTATTATCTTTCTTTCCTTTCAAAGTTTACAATGATACCTCATAAGGTCATATTCTGTTATACATTAACTTTAGTCTAAATATTTGACATTTGATAAATTACATATCTTTCTTAAATTAAACTTTTATAATAACATTTCTGTTTTAAAATGATTGACATATAATTACTGGCCATTTACTGGTCTTAGATTAGTAAGGTTTCTTATGAAATTGCTACAATTTACATTTGAGTGTCTTTGACAGTTAGATGTTTTCATAGCCAAGATTAGCCATGATGGTTTTTTGGTGTATTTCTTGTTAAATTACATTTTGAATTCAGCCTGATGGGCTTCACTTAGTTATCATATTTGTTTGTGTTTTAACTACTATTCAACATACATTTTCATTACACATATTTTAAAATATAATAATTAGGTTTATGGACTGTAGGTTCCCTTCAGCCATATCCCCTTCATAACATTGAACCAAACTATTTTTTATAAGTTAGTTACTAGTTATTGTTAGTTCCAATATTGATTTCTTTCCTTTGTTACTACCTAGAGTGATAAACATCATCACTTCTTGCAAAATTATGATAAGTTAATTCCCCTTTCAACATGGGGTGTTTTATTCATTGTAGTCTTAATTTTAACAACAAAACTTTATTTCTATTCTACTATCTCCTCCATACCATGTTAACACAATTTGCTTTTGTCTGGGCTTTCTCCCTGAATAACATTACATGCTTCCTTTATATTTATTTGGAATACTATTTTTAATTGTTTTTAGTTATATAAATGAGTACAAGATCACTCCAATCATTGATTGTTCATCAATGTTTTATAAAGTGTTTTCTTACCTATCATTACATTTTTAATGCTTAACATATACTTTCACTATTTTTAGGGTACTTACACTTCACTATGGCACTTCACTTTGGTTCACTGTTTGTATTGAGTGTTATTTAATGGGTAATCCCTATACTTTCTCCTATTATTTCTCCCTATTTCTCTCTAGCATAATATTTATTATTAATAATATAAGGTTAGTTATTTTTTGTGAAATCTAACCTTTCTAACTGTGTTAGTGTACTTTTTCTACACTACTTTACTTTACAATCGTATTGTCTTTAAAATGGTTACATAAGTTAATTCAATTATAACAATAATATTTGTTTATCAATAAATAATTATTTGGGGTTTATTCACAGTATTCTATCCTTGAGTATACTATTTTTCCCCTTTATATGTGTGTTAGTCTCCCCGTGGGTTTAACCTGTCTCCTCTTCATTCTTCCTCTTCCTCGTCATCTTCATCTTGGTTCGGTTCTCCTCTTCTCATCTGATTTGCCTTCTGTTTTATTGTAGGGATCTGTTCTCTTCCTTTGATTCTTCTTTAGTTTTGGGTTCATATCTTCCTTTGTTAGTTTATAATTGTTTGGTCCATCACCTTTTTCCTTGAGTATGTTTCGTGGTTCCCTTCTTTGTGTTTATGTTGTTGGATCAATCACTTGGGTTGGGTAATATCGTTGTACGTCGTGTCATAATATTAATATTTTATACATTTTTAAACATTTTATTTTATATAAGTATTTTTATATTAAGAATTATCTTTTTTATCAGTGGTACGGGATTTGGCTTAATTGTATCATCGGAATATTTACGTTAAATAAGGTTATGTTTTGGTAGTGTTATTGTGTTTACTTTTACTTTTGATAACGATTGTGTTAAGGATAATAGTGGGTTTTTATATATATAATCGTTTTGTTTATAATATAAATAAAAATAAATAAATTTTGTTTAACATGACACAAGTAAACGATATAGATTTCGCGTGGGATGAATGGGAAGGCGAATTCAGAGGGATTGTGGATAAAATGACAGACGAGGAGTGGGGTAAATTGGATGATAATTTGACATGGATGGAAGAACAAGAAGAGGGAATATTCGCCGAAATTAAAAAGCATAGTGATGATATTATTATTGGTAGTGAGATGACAAATAATAAAGGTAAAATAGTTGAAGTGATAGGAGTAGAGAATAAGGCAGTGAATAGGCCTAATGATAAGGATGACAGTGTGGGGGTGGTAGAAAAAGAGTATTCACTGGATGATATGATGAATCTTTTGAAAACAATGTATGATGAACTAAGTGGTGCTATTAACAAGGGGTTTGACGAGATAGACAAAAAGTGGAAAAGAGATAGATGTAAGCTACTAGAAAATAAAGAAAGTGACCTAAACCAGGTGAGTAGTTTTGATAGTGGAGGTAAAAATGATGACACTTTTACAAAAAATAATACTAGTTTAAGTGCGGTGGAGATAAAAAATAAGGTAAGTGAGGTCAAAACAAATGATAATCAGAATGGGGTTAGTTTAAATGTAAACAAGGAAGAAATAATTAACAAGGTGAGTAATAACGATAATTCTAATAATGAATTAATAAGTAGTAGTGATAAGATAGTGGAAAATGAGCTATTTAAAGGTGATATAATGAAAATAGATAGTGATGAGGTAGTAGTTGTTAATGAGATTGAGAGAGAGGGTGAAGAGAGGTTAAGTGAGTATGGACGGCAGAGGGCAAATTTTCCCTGTGGTATAAATGGAGTAAAGACTCCACATGTGTTTTATAGGACGAAGGTTCCTCCAGTGGTTATGTGGGAGACATGGTGTCTCCAAAGGGTCCCTTAAGTTTTTGTGGTGATGTATCTGGTAAAGCCAGTAAATATTTGAGTGACTTTATGTTGCCCTTTGCATGGAATGAGATAGTTCAGGGGGGTTGTGAGAGAGAGAGAGAGAGAGAGAGAGAGAGAGAGAGAGAGAGAGAGAGAGAGAGAGAGAGAGATTTGAGATTAATAGAGGTTATGAAATGTTAGTGCAGAGTTTAGATATTGAGAGAGGAGAGAAAATTGACTTACCTTGTGAAATAGAGATGGATGATTATTTTGATGATACGGTTGTAAATGATGAAAACTTACCTGATGTTGTGATGGATATAGTGGAGGAATATGCGGATAGAATGTACCTTATGTTAACCAAAAATACTGATGGAGACTGGACTAAAATTACCAATGTAGACGGGCTTTATGAATTAACGGGAGACAAAAATGTAGTTAATTACTGTGTCAATATAATTAACAAAAGTAGTCATTACAATAATAATTATAATGTAATGTATGTCGATAAAAATGAATTATGTTATAAATACATCAGACTATTATACGATGATGGGGGTTAAATAAAAAATCAGTGAATGGACATTTTAATTATTTTAGTTTATGGTAATGACCTGGCTAGATTATGAAATGAGGTGTGGTAAACAAAAAATTAATGACAAAGAATTGTAAATAAAGTTATAGTGAAATTAATTGTGTTTGTGTTGTAAAATGTTTTATGTGAACAATGTGTGTAGGTAGTAGAGATTGATTTAATAATAATAATACTTTATACAACCATTATTTATAAATAATGAGAGTTGGTACTAGATGAATTGTAATTATTTTGGAGTAAGGTAATTAAAATAATTTGTGTTTTGAACAATTGATTGAATTAAAGAATTTGAGATTAATTAATTAATTAATGTATAGATGAATTTTGATAATGAATTAAAATAATTTAAACTTGATAATAAATAGTAAATGAATAAATATAAAATGTGTTTATAGTTGTGGAATCATATTCTTGTTATAATGTTTCAGAAGGTACATATGATTGTACATGATCTGGTGGTGATAAATGTTTATAATTTTGAGTCAATAACAGGAATCATGTGTTTTGAGTGGTGTAATGTAAGTATGAATTTTATAATACAAGTAAATAAAGTAAAATGTTCAATGTTTGAATAGAATAATAAATTTTAAATGAGTTTCAAAGGTTTTAAATTAAATAATGAAATTAATTTGAGGTAGTTATAAATTTTCTAGTGTAATTTTCAATGGTTAACTTAATGTAAAACGTTGTAAAATGTTTGGGTGATAATAATTATTTCAATAATGCATTTAAGTTGGTCAAAGGTAAGTTTAAATGGATGTTAGAGAAAATAAGAATTTTGGAATATAGGTAACACAGAAACAGGGCAATAGTAGTGACACAGTAGCGATAATGTACATATGGAGAGCAATGAGAATGATATAATTGGAGAGTAAATAATGATGGTGATATTTTGTAAAGAGGGTGGTGTGGTAAGGAGTCCTTAACGACAGGCGTTATGGCGGGAGGGAATAGTTTTAAATGGGGTTTGGCGGAGTTACTTGGGAAGGAACCAGGAACTAATAAGGGAATGAGTATAAGGGAGGGAACACACATCCTAGGTACAAAGAGGGTAACAGGTATTTTGTTATAAGAGTAGAATGAGGCATGGTGAGTTGGAGTTAGAGAATTATTAGTAAATATTTTGGACAGATTGGTGTCATACTGTATAAGTCCGTAAATGGTTGTTAGAAGGAAGAAGGGGGGTAAGGTTATATTTAAATACCCATTTGGTAAATCGAATTATGATGAATAACAGAGAATCGCTGAAACCAATTAATGATGAAAATGCTAAATAGAAAATCATAGTTAAACTGTAATAATAAATGAAACAAGTAAAAGATTTAATAGAATTTGAAAATAAAATTAAAGCTGTAAGGTGTGTAATTTTGGTCAAACTTAAATGTGAATTGTTTATTTTAAGGTAATAACAACAATGTTCATTAGGAGTGTACTATGTATTAAGTTGGTGTGTAGGAAAATTAAATAATAAAATAGCCAAACATATAAGGGTTTACCATCTGAGAATTGTAGTAACAGTGTAAGCGTAAACCTTATATGTCTTTTAGTAGTTTCCCTAACTTTCGGGCGGTCATGGCTTCACCGAACCCTGACCGTGGATTTATAATGTAAATATATTCTAAATTGGTGAACTTAGAAATACAACGGGGGGTAACTCAGGGGAATCTACTTAACTATGGAACAGCGGCTATCATCGAAGGTGGTGGTAGTGCCGTATTAAGGGTGTGTGAATCATTATAGTAGGATTACTGGTGTCCTCGGACATCAGTAATGCCGAATTTTTATATAACGCTGAAGCAAGAACGGGGTAGGCAGCGTCTAGCCCTAACAACCTTCCGTTCTTGTGGAAGCAACTGGGCGCCACAGTCCAGTGGAGGGTCATAGTGTGTGTGGTAAGGAGGTTACTCAGGGGAGTAACGAACTAAAATTTGAAACTTAATGATGATGACTAGCTGATAAGCTAAATAAATGATTTTATTTTTGATCCAAGAAATGATTACAGCAGAGAATTTGTTCAGAAGTAATTGATTTAAATATGTTATGCTCTGTATAATAATGACTACTGATTTTGAAAAGATTGTTTGAGGAGAGATCGTTTTTGTTTATTATGTTTTGTTAGTATGCTTTATTATGTTAGTATTTTTACTATGTTAGAGTGTAAGAATTATAAACACATGTTATGTATTTTTCATTGTATAATTTTGTGTAGCATATTTAGGGTAAGGTCATTCACCTGACCCAGAGAGATCAGCTGATGACTGATGTTAGACATGTAGTAGATGCCTTATAATTGACTCACAGTTTTTTTTATCAATCTAATTAAGTTAAATAATTGAATGTTAAATTTTATGGACGAAGTAAAATTTTTTTTCTAAAAAAAAAATTTTTTAAATTGGTATTTTGCTCGAAGTACAAATTGTACAAATTGATGTTCAGTATATATTGTTGATTATGTGTATTGTGATTGTATTAATTGGTGTATATTGTGTTGTAGACAAAGGTAGTGATAAGGGAATTTATGATTTAATAAGGTGTTCAGTTTATTTTGTTTTTTAAGATTGTTAGCAGCTAGTTAAGAAGTGTTGAAAATTCATGTAAAAGATTTTGAAATTTTGAGAGTAAATAGCAAGAGCTGATCAAATTGATGGTAATATGAATCTTTGATATTGGACTTAGATTAATTTCTCTAGGTGAACAAATTTAAATGATTTAATCTGATTTGTTTGATTTATTTTGATTTGAAACCGTAACGTCCAGCCAAATAAATTTAGAAATGAAATCGAAAATATTTTGGAATTTGATATCAAGAAGTAGAATGTAAATGTGTGTTCAATGTAATAATGAGTATGTGTACGCACCCAGTACTTGCTAAAGGCAACCCAGTATGTATGTAAGGGGGAACATATTGGTTGAGGATCTGGTATGGTATAAGGCCAATTTTGATTTTTGGATGGAGTGATTTGAGGTTAGGTGGTACTATGGTGTGTATCTGTCCGACATTATGGTGTTGGGATCTCGAACAGAGAAGTCCAGTAATCTCGTTCAGGTGCAGCCATGGTCGCCGAGCTAGGGGGGTGGTAGTTTACCCATGATGTGTTAAGAATTAAAAGGGGGGTTGTTGGCACCATATCCTCTCCAATCCTCTTAGGGTTTAGCAATGAGAGTTTTTCTGTTTCGGCAGAAAACCTCTCATTGGGGGGGTATTGTAACGGGGCAAAAAGGGGAAACAAAACTTTAATCATTATAAAACCAATCAGGGTACTGTTCCATAACCATCAGAAAATACGCATCGAGAATTGTGAACAAGCAAATTACAGCGAATAGACTGTATAGTCAAACCGCGGCTTTGTAGTACAGGAATGCAGTTATCGACGTGAGGGGTGCGCTTTCTCAATCACACGCGCACACAGGCGGCGAACTTTCCCATGCTTGAGTCACGTTTTAAGAAATTCTTTCGCGGTGTGCGCGCAAAAAACTACGTCAGTCGGCTAATAACATCTCAACGCAATGGACGCGGGCAGTGTGTGCGTTCGCCGGCTGGTAACACTGTTGATATAACCAGCATATAGAAATGTAAAATAACAGTGTCGGGTATTACATAACAGCGGCTGCGACCGGTGCAAACCCCGGAGTCCTCGCGAGCCGAAAGAAAATAATAAAACTTAAAATGTGTGTTTTTAATAGTAAATACAGTGGAGCAGGAGGTATAACAATCGTAAATCATCAGTGATGTAAAAACAAATTGTAAGAACTACTTTTGGACAATTAATGGGAACCATGTGGAGACAGTACGTGGTCAACAGGAGCAACGTGAGACGTAACCGTATTCTGTTCATTCAATATTAATGAAAATTAAAACTTTTAAATTATAACAGAGAGCTCGAAATAAAGTATGATGGGGTAATAACTGAATGAAAGAGTGTGTGTACAAATACTGGGTTGTGTTTTTTTCTTAAGTAGCTAATAAATATTAATTAACCTAATTAATATATAGGTAGAAGTGTAAGGGTTTTTATATATCAATGTGGCCGTAGTTTTGTCAGATGGGATTGACATTCCAACATTAATTGGTTCATAAAAATGTAGAGAAGGATGGAAGTAATAATTAATAAATAAATAAGATTTAATAAATGAGATCTGTTTACAGCATATAACCATGTGTTAGCGTAGTTATTTCGCTGTGAACCATTTCCTATTCTGTGCTGAAAAATTCGTCTAACGTTTCCGCGAATATTCTGAATTGGGGGAAGTCAGACTGCAAAATTATCCCATTTTAATTAAGGTAGAGTGTAAAGGTTTCCATATCTATCCTGCAAAGATATTGGTGGCGACTCTGGTCTTCTGATTGGAAATTATAAAAAGGTAAGTCAGCGAAAAAAGATCGCAGGTAAGGTTCTGGCAGTTTTTATTTAATTTATTTATTTCTAATTTGGATGTTTCTTAACAATTGTCGACCCTGCCAGGATCCTGGTATAACTTTATACGAGGTAGACATATTTTAAGCACAGAAAATAGGATCTGCGTAACGACGTAAGTTGTGAAATTACCATATATTGTAACGAGAAAACGTGTGCGTACCTGTTAAAATGTGTCACACTTGTTTATTTGTGTATTAGTGTGAATGTAGTGTGTTTGCCTCACACCGGTCGGTACATAAATCGACGTCACTACTGGAGTCTGTAGCATTGTGAATATTACCAGTACAACCTACCTGTTAGTTCATAGGGGTTGCGAATCCCGGGTGGCGCCAAATTGTTTCTATTAAAACAATTAAAATAATTAAATTCTAAGATGATACGTGTTATTAGCATGGACAGCTGGAGCGTTCGAATGGTTCCCGCCGCTATACAGGTTGCCGTCTCGACCACTCGTGATGAGCGCTAGTTGGTTATTGAATAAAGCTTGCTAACACACATATACTCTACAACGTCCTATGAAATAAAAAGATAGTAATACTCGGTACTTTGATTTTAATACAAATTTGGTCATTAATTAATATGATAAATGAATTATAAATAATTTGATAACAGATTGCTCCGGCTTATAGCATGAAACACAAATATCTCAGAGTTGGCAAAATTGATTTTAAAACACTTTTCATTGCCGAAATGGCTTCAGTTACATATAAAATATTACCAGGTTTAAAATCTGAGGTTCTTTGGATTATGAAATAAGACATAAACGTTGGTTACACTAAAAAAGTACACTACCATACCTTATACGTACTTATAAAGTATAATGTGTTTTTATAAATTGTTCGGTAATGTCGTATTTCTGTTACAAAATGGTGCTCTTAAGCGAGGTTATATTTTGATTAATAAAATGTTTTTATGTAAGTAAATTATGCATTAACACCTTTGAAAGAAAATAATATTTGTTCAATAGTGAGAAATTTTATCATTTGGAAAAATATTTAAGGTAATTTGGTTTTTTGGGATTAAGGAATTTATTCGATACTTATCAGTTCAGATATCGTTGATGTGTAGTCATCGGGGTAGTGGATATTCTTCAAATTTGGGCTGGTTTTAAGCTTCGAACATCTTTTTCAATTTTGTCTTGGGTTTTTGATAATTAATTTATTCAATTTGGTTCCTGGACATCGTTAATTACTTGTAGGTCGACATCTATTCGTCTTTGGTCATCTTGGTTCACTTTCGAAACTTTTTGTAACTATTTAAATTAAAAATTTTATCATTCCAATTTTGCGTGCCGCTTACCCACGCGTCGTTATTTCGAGTCTCATATATTTAACGGAAAATAAGCCTTCAACGGATCGTTACTATGGAAACAGCAATACTGGGATTGGTTAATTACTCTTTCAAAGACATTGTTAAGATATTTGAATTTTTATTCAAGTTTATTAAGTATTTTCCTAATGGTTTTATTCCTTTATAGTTCCTTTGGGGTAATAAATGATATCACTATTATCTTTCTTTCCTTTCAAAGTTTACAATGATACCTCATAAGGTCATATTCTGTTATACATTAACTTTAGTCTAAATATTTGACATTTGATAAATTACATATCTTTCTTAAATTAAACTTTTATAATAACATTTCTGTTTTAAAATGATTGACATATAATTACTGGCCATTTACTGGTCTTAGATTAGTAAGGTTTCTTATGAAATTGCTACAATTTACATTTGAGTGTCTTTGACAGTTAGATGTTTTCATAGCCAAGATTAGCCATGATGGTTTTTTGGTGTATTTCTTGTTAAATTACATTTTGAATTCAGCCTGATGGGCTTCACTTAGTTATCATATTTGTTTGTGTTTTAACTACTATTCAACATACATTTTCATTACACATATTTTAAAATATAATAATTAGGTTTATGGACTGTAGGTTCCCTTCAGCCATATCCCCTTCATAACATTGAACCAAACTATTTTTTATAAGTTAGTTACTAGTTATTGTTAGTTCCAATATTGATTTCTTTCCTTTGTTACTACCTAGAGTGATAAACATCATCACTTCTTGCAAAATTATGATAAGTTAATTCCCCTTTCAACATGGGGTGTTTTATTCATTGTAGTCTTAATTTTAACAACAAAACTTTATTTCTATTCTACCATCTCCTCCATACCATGTTAACACAATTTGCTTTTGTCTGGGCTTTCTCCCTGAATAACATTACATGCTTCCTTTATATTTATTTGGAATACTATTTTTAATTGTTTTTAGTTATATAAATGAGTACAAGATCACTCCAATCATTGATTGTTCATCAATGTTTTATAAAGTGTTTTCTTACCTATCATTACATTTTTAATGCTTAACATACACTTTCACTATTTTTAGGGTACTTACACTTGACTATGGCACTTCACTTTGGTTCACTGTTTGTATTGAGTGTTATTTAATGGGTAATCCCTATACTTTCTCCTATTATTTCTCACTATTTCTCTCTAGCATAATATTTATTATTAATAATATAAGGTTAGTTATTTTTTGTGAAATCTAACCTTTCTAACTGTGTTAGTGTACTTTTTCTACACTACTTTACTTTACAATCGTATTGTCTTTAAAATGGTTACATAAGTTAATTCAATTATAACAATAATATTTGTTTATCAATAAATAATTATTTGGGGTTTATTCACAGTATTCTATCCTTGAGTATACTATTTTTCCCCTTTATATGTGTGTTAGTCTCCCCGTGGGTTTAACCTGTCTCCTCTTCATTCTTCCTCTTCCTCGTCATCTTCATCTTGGTTCGGTTCTCCTCTTCTCATCTGATTTGCCTTCTGTTTTATTGTAGGGATCTGTTCTCTTCCTTTGATTCTTCTTTAGTTTTGGGTTCATATCTTCCTTTGTTAGTTTATAATTGTTTGGTCCATCACCTTTTTCCTTGAGTATGTTTCGTGGTTCCCTTCTTTGTGTTTATGTTGTTGGATCAATCACTTGGGTTGGGTAATATCGTTGTACGTCGTGTCATAATATTAATATTTTATACATTTTTAAACATTTTATTTTATATAAGTATTTTTATATTAAGAATTATCTTTTTTATCACTGGTACGGGATTTGGCTTAATTGTATCGTCACATAATGCCTCTCCTCTAAAATTGATCATTTTAATAAAACACTACCACAGTATTTTATGAAATTATCAGTTATAGATAACCTTTTTCCTTTTCTTTCTTGTTTGTTTCTCCATTCTTCATTTCTCTTCTTACTTAATTCATTCCATTTTATTTGGATCTGTTTTTATTCATTTCCATTGGTGCATTTTCCCTCATACACAATATTTTCCCTAACTTTATAGCAGTTGGTTTCTCCCATTACTACTCATTTTTCTGAGACCAGAGGCACATCATCTCTGCTCAGTTTATTTGGATTGCTGGACTTTTCAACAGTCAATCTTAAATACCTTCTTTGTCAACTTGTGACTTAATAATAATAATAATATACTTTGGGATTGTCCACCTTGTGGTTTGTTTTTTAGATCACTTTGGCCCTTTACTCATTCTTCCTTCCACTATACCTTAACTATACACTATCATCTAATCATACACTTGGTTGTTTTTATATTTATTCATATGTTAATTTCATCATATCATTATTTTGTTTTCAATGCTCGTTGTGATCATTTTAATTGTCTTAGACATTTTTTATTCTTTTCTTAGTCATTTAGCAAGATTCTGCTTTAGCCATATCTGTATATTTGTTTTATATACAATTTCTCTCTCTCCTTGTACCAGTTAAAATTTTTATTTTTATTTTTTTCTTAGAATACTTTTGATTCAGTATAATTTCAGGTATTTATCTCAGTAATTTGAGCTTGATTTTATTTTTTGGTTTATTTCATTCTGCATTAAATATCATTTTTGATAATTCTTTGGTAAGTTAATTGTCTTACCTTAAAGGAATGTTTGTAGCGTATTCCTTTTTAGTTATTTTTTGTTTAATTATAATAGTAAGTTTGTGATTCTTACATTTTTATTATATAGGAATGTGTGTAACTTATTCCTTATTATCTCACTTTTTACTTCATACTTCATATCTCAATCTTTTATTAGACTGTAAATTGATTTAAATTGAAAGGAATTTGTGTAACTGTTTCCTTTGTTTTTTTTTCATTATTTTTTTAAACATTTTATTATTCCGCATATATCATCTAAATAAGGTAGTAAGCTGCTCTTACAATCTTTTTTGGAATTTTGAAATATGTTTCATTTCACAATGGTTTTATTCTTCTTCGTAAAACTTTTTTATCGAAGTTTGGTTATAAACTCCCTTTATTTTTCTTGTATTGATATTGCTTATCTGGTAAGTATTATTACCATTATCTTTTGTGATGATATACGGTTATTTATTGTGATATACATAATTGTTCTATATACAGGACCTTGTTATTATATTTTTGTAAGTTGACTTCTCCTTTTCTTTCCTTTATTATTGCCTTCTCTTTTGTTCGACACTTTGTTATTCTGCACCTCTTCTCCTTCAAATGTTTGATAGTCACACTTATTCTGGATAATCATTAAATTCATGTCATCACCACCTTACTACATGTTGGGGCCATACCCTCTCTCCATAGCTTAAATCATCTTCTACATTACTTTCATTTCTGTGGTTATCATTTGGTTTTTGGCTAGTTTCTGCCCTTATGTTGTTTACTTGAGCTGTCTGGGGTCCTTCGTCATTACTTGTCGTATCATGCAGTATTGAAAAACCCGGATTCTCATGGACTGTTACCCAATTCCCGCTATTATTTTGGTTGGTGTTGGGTTCCTGTCGGTGGTTATCTTCACTGCAAGGTGGTTCATCGTTCCTACTCTCTGCTGGTGGATTATTATTATTATTCGATACGTGGTAATAGCAGTTTGGACGCCAGTTCGGGCTATGTCTTCTATGGTTATTCTGCCTTTGCCCACGGATGAAGTTTACCCGACGTCTGTCGTCGCTTCTATTCTGATTACCCCCGGGTCCCCGGTTGTACTGGTAACTGGGATTATACCGGTTGCCGTAGTAGTTATGGTCGTTGGGGTGACCATTCGTGCGTTGTTCCGGTCCAGCTCCTCTGTAATTGTCATTTGGTCGGTTATCATTTGGGCTGTTTCTATTGTTGTCTTGATTCCCTGAATGATGGTTTTGTTGACCTCTGTTACCCGGTTGGTTATTCGGAGGGTGATGCTGGGTATTTCTATTGAATGTTTGTTCTTCATTATTATTATTATTGTTTCGGCCCCAGTTATTCCGATTATTGTTTTGTGGATGATTGTAGGGTACATTGAAATTAGTTGTACTATTATGTTCATTCCACTTGTTATACCTTTGGTTCGTGATCCTGTTTTTTCGATACTGGTTATCATTCTCCAGGTCCTCCAATAGACTAACCATTCCTTGAATTGTTTTTATTTGTCCTTGCCTTCTGTATGGCTTCTTCGTAATGATAACCCAGCTGTATTACCAAAGACTCCTCGGGTATCTTGGGTTCCAAATTTCTGGCTATGCATACTTTTCCCAAAAAGTAGGATGTTAATGTGTGTCCTCCTTGTGACTCGTATCTTCCATTACTGATATCATTGCGGACCACATTCTGTGTGGACTCGGACCAATATTTCTCCCGGAATTGTCTCTTAAACTCTTGGGTGTCACTGATCTTGGGTCGAGTGGCCGTCCACCAGTTGTCATGGGTGTCTCGGAACATTTCATCGATCATACTTCTCACACTGGACCACCTGGTTTCTTTATTCTTCTCTATCAGCTCTTCTACCCGCTTGAGGAATTCTATCGGGTTCTTTTGGTAGCTGCGGAAATTAATCATTTCTCGAGTTTCACTGGTTATGAACTGTGTGTTACTATGAGGTTTTTCTCTTAATGCATCCAATTCTTCTGCATCTGTTTCTCTCGTGTACTGATCCCCTGGATTTTCTCTCTGTTTTCTCTGGTCATTCCGTCTAGTTTATTGATGACAGTGTACACCTTCTCCACACGATTAGTTATATCTTTTTGTATCTTTTGGTGTCTCTCCTCCAGTTCCTTGACCACCTCCTGTTTCTTCTTCTGGCATCCTTCGGTAAGGACTTGGTAGAATTCGGTCGCTCTCAATTTATTTTCCTCCTCGACATCGATGATTTTATAGTTCATTTCTTCCCGGACTTGTAACAAGGCTTTGTTGGTCTCCGCTACCGTTTGCCTGGTCTCCTCTCGATATTCGACCAATTGTTGCTTCCATTCCTCCTTAGTTTTCTCACTTTCTTCCTCTATCTTCCGTTGGAGAATATCATGATTATTTTCCATCTTTTTATTTACTATTTCTAGGTCCTTCTTGATCTGTTTCTTCAGCTCTTCGCTCTTCTTTTCCAATGTCTCCTGACTTCTTTTCAGGTCTGCATGGTTGTTCTCTATTTTGTTGTTCAAAAATTCTATGCTCTCCTTCATTTGCTTCTTCAATTCTTCACTGTTTTGGTCCAGTTTTTCCAATATTCTATTCAAATTTTCCTTCTCCTGTCTTCTCTCTTCCTTGTCTGATTCTAATTTTTTATTTGTTTCCCTTGAAAGTCCTGCTATGAAATTCATCAGGTCTTGTATGCTCGGACCTCCCTTTGCTGTTTCATTATTCCCATCCTGTTGTTCTCTCTCATCGTCTTGAATTGGTTTCTCAAATGGGTTGTCGACTATTACCTCCGCTTCCGGTTCTGGTTCAGGTGGGTTTGGATTTTCCATTTGGTCCTCCTGTGGATTCTCTTCCAACAATTCTCCAGTCGTTTCCTCAACTTCTACTTCCTCAACTTCCTCCATTTCGTCTTGGTTTCCTTCTTGGTTTAATGCTGCCTTGCCTTTGCGCCTTGTAACCATACCGTGTCTATTCATAACCGCCGCTAGTTATTCCTTCTAGCCCCACGTTGGGCGCCAATATGTAACGAGAAAACGTGTGCGTACCTGTTAAAATGTGTCACACTTGTTTATTTGTGTATTAGTGTGAATGTAGTGTGTTTGCCTCACACCGGTCGTTACATAAATCGACGTCACTACTGGAGTCTGTAGCGTTGTCAATATTACCAGTACAACCTACCTGTTAGTTCATAGGGGTTGCGAATCCCGGGTGGCGCCAAATTGTTTCTATTAAAACAATTAAAATAATTAAATTCTACGATGATACGTGTTATTAGCATGGACAGCTGGAGCGTTCGAATGGTTCCCGCCGCTATACAGGTTGCCGTCTCGACCACTCGTGATGAGCACTAGTTGGTTATTGAATAAAGCTTGCTAACACACATATACTCTACAACGTCCTATGAAATAAAAAGATAGTAATACTCGGTACTTTGATTTTAATACAAATTTGGTCATTAATTAATATGATAAATGAATTATAAATAATTTGATAACAGATTGCTCCGGCTTATAGCATGAAACACAAATATCTCAGAGTTGGCAAAATTGATTTTAAAACACTTTTCATTGCCGAAATGCCTTCAGTTACATACAAAATATTACCAGGTTTAAAATCTGAGGTTCTTTGGATTATGAAATAAGACATAAACGTTGGTTACATTAAAAAAGTACACTACCATACCTTATACGTACTTAGAAAGTATAATGTGTTTTTATAAATTGTTCGGTAATGTCGTATTTCTGTTACAAAATGGTGCTCTTAAGCGAGGTTATATTTTGATTAATAAAATGTTTTTATGTAAGTAAATTATGCATTAACACCTTTGAAAGAAAATAATATTTGCTCAATAGTGAGAAATTTTATCATTTGGAAAAATATTTAAGGTAATTTGGTTTTTTGGGATTAAGGAATTTATTCGATACTTATCAGTTCAGATATCGTTGATGTGTAGTCATCGGGGTAGTGGATATTCTTCAAATTTGGGCTGGTTTTAAGCTTCGAACATCTTTTTCAATTTTGTCTTGGGTTTTTGATAATTAATTTATTCAATTTGGTTCCTGGACATCGTTAATTACTTGTAGGTCGACATCTATTCGTCTTTGGTCATCTTGGTTCACTTTCGAAACTTTTTGTAACTATTTAAATTAAAAATTTTATCATTCCAATTTTGCGTGCCGCTTACCCACGCGTCGTTATTTCGAGTCTCATATATTTAACGGAAAATAAGCCTTCAACGGATCGTTACTATGGAAACAGCAATCCTGGGATTGGTTAATTACTCTTTCAAAGACATTGTTAAGATATTTGAATTTTTATTCAAATTTATTAAGTATTTTCCTAATGGTTTTATTCCTTTATAGTTCCTTTGGGGTAATAAATGATATCACTATTATCTTTCTTTCCTTTCAAAGTTTACAATGATACCTCATAAGGTCATATTCTGTTATACATTAACTTTAGTCTAAATATTTGACATTTGATAAATTACATATCTTTCTTAAATTAAACTTTTATAATAACATTTCTGTTTTAAAATGATTGACATATAATTACTGGCCATTTACTGGTCTTAGATTAGTAAGGTTTCTTATGAAATTGCTACAATTTACATTTGAGTGTCTTTGACAGTTAGATGTTTTCATAGCCAAGATTAGCCATGATGGTTTTTTGGTGTATTTCTTGTTAAATTACATTTTGAATTCAGCCTGATGGGCTTCACTTAGTTATCATATTTGTTTGTGTTTTAACTACTATTCAACATACATTTTCATTACACATATTTTAAAATATAATAATTAGGTTTATGGACTGTAGGTTCCCTTCAGCCATATCCCCTTCATAACATTGAACCAAACTATTTTTTATAAGTTAGTTACTAGTTATTGTTAGTTCCAATATTGATTTCTTTCCTTTGTTACTACCTAGAGTGATAAACATCATCACTTCTTGCAAAATTATGATAAGTTAATTCCCCTTTCAACATGGGGTGTTTTATTCATTGTAGTCTTAATTTTAACAACAAAACTTTATTTCTATTCTACTATCTCCTCCATACCATGTTAACACAATTTGCTTTTGTCTGGGCTTTCTCCCTGAATAACATTACATGCTTCCTTTATATTTATTTGGAATACTATTTTTAATTGTTTTTAGTTATATAAATGAGTACAAGATCACTCCAATCATTGATTGTTCATCAATGTTTTATAAAGTGTTTTCTTACCTATCATTACATTTTTAATGCTTAACATATACTTTCACTATTTTTAGGGTACTTACACTTCACTATGGCACTTCACTTTGGTTCACTGTTTGTATTGAGTGTTATTTAATGGGTAATCCCTATACTTTCTCCTATTATTTCTCCCTATTTCTCTCTAGCATAATATTTATTATTAATAATATAAGGTTAGTTATTTTTTGTGAAATCTAACCTTTCTAACTGTGTTAGTGTACTTTTTCTACACTACTTTACTTTACAATCGTATTGTCTTTAAAATGGTTACATAAGTTAATTCAATTATAACAATAATATTTGTTTATCAATAAATAATTATTTGGGGTTTATTCACAGTATTCTATCCTTGAGTATACTATTTTTCCCCTTTATATGTGTGTTAGTCTCCCCGTGGGTTTAACCTGTCTCCTCTTCATTCTTCCTCTTCCTCGTCATCTTCATCTTGGTTCGGTTCTCCTCTTCTCATCTGATTTGCCTTCTGTTTTATTGTAGGGATCTGTTCTCTTCCTTTGATGCTTCTTTAGTTTTGGGTTCATATCTTCCTTTGTTAGTTTATAATTGTTTGGTCCATCACCTTTTTCCTTGAGTATGTTTCGTGGTTCCCTTCTTTGTGTTTATGTTGTTGGATCAATCACTTGGGTTGGGTAATATCGTTGTACGTCGTGTCATAATATTAATATTTTATACATTTTTAAACATTTTATTTTATATAAGTATTTTTATATTAAGAATTATCTTTTTTATCAGTGGTACGGGATTTGGCTTAATTGTATCATCGGAATATTTACGTTAAATAAGGTTATGTTTTGGTAGTGTTATTGTGTTTACTTTTACTTTTGATAACGATTGTGTTAAGGATAATAGTGGGTTTTTATATATATAATCGTTTTGTTTATAATATAAATAAAAATAAATAAATTTTGTTTAACATGACACAAGTAAACGATATAGATTTCGCGTGGGATGAATGGGAAGGCGAATTCAGAGGGATTGTGGATAAAATGACAGACGAGGAGTGGGGTAAATTGGATGATAATTTGACATGGATGGAAGAACAAGAAGAGGGAATATTCGCCGAAATTAAAAAGCATAGTGATGATATTATTATTGGTAGTGAGATGACAAATAATAAAGGTAAAATAGTTGAAGTGATAGGAGTAGAGAATAAGGCAGTGAATAGGCCTAATGATAAGGATGACAGTGTGGGGGTGGTAGAAAAAGAGTATTCACTGGATGATATGATGAATCTTTTGAAAACAATGTATGATGAACTAAGTGGTGCTATTAACAAGGGGTTTGACGAGATAGACAAAAAGTGGAAAAGAGATAGATGTAAGCTACTAGAAAATAAAGAAAGTGACCTAAACCAGGTGAGTAGTTTTGATAGTGGAGGTAAAAATGATGACACTTTTACAAAAAATAATACTAGTTTAAGTGCGGTGGAGATAAAAAATAAGGTAAGTGAGGTCAAAACAAATGATAATCAGAATGGGGTTAGTTTAAATGTAAACAAGGAAGAAATAATTAACAAGGTGAGTAATAACGATAATTCTAATAATGAATTAATAAGTAGTAGTGATAAGATAGTGGAAAATGAGCTATTTAAAGGTGATATAATGAAAATAGATAGTGATGAGGTAGTAGTTGTTAATGAGATTGAGAGAGAGGGTGAAGAGAGGTTAAGTGAGTATGGACGGCAGAGGGCAAATTTTCCCTGTGGTATAAATGGAGTAAAGACTCCACATGTGTTTTATAGGACGAAGGTTCCTCCAGTGGTTATGTGGGAGACATGGTGTCTCCAAAGGGTCCCTTAAGTTTTTGTGGTGATGTATCTGGTAAAGCCAGTAAATATTTGAGTGACTTTATGTTGCCCTTTGCATGGAATGAGATAGTTCAGGGGGGTTGTGAGAGAGAGAGAGAGAGAGAGAGAGAGAGAGAGAGAGAGAGAGAGAGAGAGAGAGAGAGAGAGAGAGAGAGAGAGATTTGAGATTAATAGAGGTTATGAAATGTTAGTGCAGAGTTTAGATATTGAGAGAGGAGAGAAAATTGACTTACCTTGTGAAATAGAGATGGATGATTATTTTGATGATACGGTTGTAAATGATGAAAACTTACCTGATGTTGTGATGGATATAGTGGAGGAATATGCGGATAGAATGTACCTTATGTTAACCAAAAATACTGATGGAGACTGGACTAAAATTACCAATGTAGACGGGCTTTATGAATTAACGGGAGACAAAAATGTAGTTAATTACTGTGTCAATATAATTAACAAAAGTAGTCATTACAATAATAATTATAATGTAATGTATGTCGATAAAAATGAATTATGTTATAAATACATCAGACTATTATACGATGATGGGGGTTAAATAAAAAATCAGTGAATGGACATTTTAATTATTTTAGTTTATGGTAATGACCTGGCTAGATTATGAAATGAGGTGTGGTAAACAAAAAATTAATGACAAAGAATTGTAAATAAAGTTATAGTGAAATTAATTGTGTTTGTGTTGTAAAATGTTTTATGTGAACAATGTGTGTAGGTAGTAGAGATTGATTTAATAATAATAATACTTTATACAACCATTATTTATAAATAATGAGAGTTGGTACTAGATGAATTGTAATTATTTTGGAGTAAGGTAATTAAAATAATTTGTGTTTTGAACAATTGATTGAATTAAAGAATTTGAGATTAATTAATTAATTAATGTATAGATGAATTTTGATAATGAATTAAAATAATTTAAACTTGATAATAAATAGTAAATGAATAAATATAAAATGTGTTTATAGTTGTGGAATCATATTCTTGTTATAATGTTTCAGAAGGTACATATGATTGTACATGATCTGGTGGTGATAAATGTTTATAATTTTGAGTCAATAACAGGAATCATGTGTTTTGAGTGGTGTAATGTAAGTATGAATTTTATAATACAAGTAAATAAAGTAAAATGTTCAATGTTTGAATAGAATAATAAATTTTAAATGAGTTTCAAAGGTTTTAAATTAAATAATGAAATTAATTTGAGGTAGTTATAAATTTTCTAGTGTAATTTTCAATGGTTAACTTAATGTAAAACGTTGTAAAATGTTTGGGTGATAATAATTATTTCAATAATGCATTTAAGTTGGTCAAAGGTAAGTTTAAATGGATGTTAGAGAAAATAAGAATTTTGGAATATAGGTAACACAGAAACAGGGCAATAGTAGTGACACAGTAGCGATAATGTACATATGGAGAGCAATGAGAATGATATAATTGGAGAGTAAATAATGATGGTGATATTTTGTAAAGAGGGTGGTGTGGTAAGGAGTCCTTAACGACAGGCGTTATGGCGGGAGGGAATAGTTTTAAATGGGGTTTGGCGGAGTTACTTGGGAAGGAACCAGGAACTAATAAGGGAATGAGTATAAGGGAGGGAACACACATCCTAGGTACAAAGAGGGTAACAGGTATTTTGTTATAAGAGTAGAATGAGGCATGGTGAGTTGGAGTTAGAGAATTATTAGTAAATATTTTGGACAGATTGGTGTCATACTGTATAAGTCCGTAAATGGTTGTTAGAAGGAAGAAGGGGGGTAAGGTTATATTTAAATACCCATTTGGTAAATCGAATTATGATGAATAACAGAGAATCGCTGAAACCAATTAATGATGAAAATGCTAAATAGAAAATCATAGTTAAACTGTAATAATAAATGAAACAAGTAAAAGATTTAATAGAATTTGAAAATAAAATTAAAGCTGTAAGGTGTGTAATTTTGGTCAAACTTAAATGTGAATTGTTTATTTTAAGGTAATAACAACAATGTTCATTAGGAGTGTACTATGTATTAAGTTGGTGTGTAGGAAAATTAAATAATAAAATAGCCAAACATATAAGGGTTTACCATCTGAGAATTGTAGTAACAGTGTAAGCGTAAACCTTATATGTCTTTTAGTAGTTTCCCTAACTTTCGGGCGGTCATGGCTTCACCGAACCCTGACCGTGGATTTATAATGTAAATATATTCTAAATTGGTGAACTTAGAAATACAACGGGGGGTAACTCAGGGGAATCTACTTAACTATGGAACAGCGGCTATCATCGAAGGTGGTGGTAGTGCCGTATTAAGGGTGTGTGAATCATTATAGTAGGATTACTGGTGTCCTCGGACATCAGTAATGCCGAATTTTTATATAACGCTGAAGCAAGAACGGGGTAGGCAGCGTCTAGCCCTAACAACCTTCCGTTCTTGTGGAAGCAACTGGGCGCCACAGTCCAGTGGAGGGTCATAGTGTGTGTGGTAAGGAGGTTACTCAGGGGAGTAACGAACTAAAATTTGAAACTTAATGATGATGACTAGCTGATAAGCTAAATAAATGATTTTATTTTTGATCCAAGAAATGATTACAGCAGAGAATTTGTTCAGAAGTAATTGATTTAAATATGTTATGCTCTGTATAATAATGACTACTGATTTTGAAAAGATTGTTTGAGGAGAGATCGTTTTTGTTTATTATGTTTTGTTAGTATGCTTTATTATGTTAGTATTTTTACTATGTTAGAGTGTAAGAATTATAAACACATGTTATGTATTTTTCATTGTATAATTTTGTGTAGCATATTTAGGGTAAGGTCATTCACCTGACCCAGAGAGATCAGCTGATGACTGATGTTAGACATGTAGTAGATGCCTTATAATTGATTCACAGTTTTTTTTATCAATCTAATTAAGTTAAATAATTGAATGTTAAATTTTATGGACGAAGTAAAATTTTTTTTCTAAAAAAAAAATTTTTTAAATTGGTATTTTGCTCGAAGTACAAATTGTACAAATTGATGTTCAGTATATATTGTTGATTATGTGTATTGTGATTGTATTAATTGGTGTATATTGTGTTGTAGACAAAGGTAGTGATAAGGGAATTTATGATTTAATAAGGTGTTCAGTTTATTTTGTTTTTTAAGATTGTTAGCAGCTAGTTAAGAAGTGTTGAAAATTCATGTAAAAGATTTTGAAATTTTGAGAGTAAATAGCAAGAGCTGATCAAATTGATGGTAATATGAATCTTTGATATTGGACTTAGATTAATTTCTCTAGGTGAACAAATTTAAATGATTTAATCTGATTTGTTTGATTTATTTTGATTTGAAACCGTAACGTCCAGCCAAATAAATTTAGAAATGAAATCGAAAATATTTTGGAATTTGATATCAAGAAGTAGAATGTAAATGTGTGTTCAATGTAATAATGAGTATGTGTACGCACCCAGTACTTGCTAAAGGCAACCCAGTATGTATGTAAGGGGGAACATATTGGTTGAGGATCTGGTATGGTATAAGGCCAATTTTGATTTTTGGATGGAGTGATTTGAGGTTAGGTGGTACTATGGTGTGTATCTGTCCGACATTATGGTGTTGGGATCTCGAACAGAGAAGTCCAGTAATCTCGTTCAGGTGCAGCCATGGTCGCCGAGCTAGGGGGGTGGTAGTTTACCCATGATGTGTTAAGAATTAAAAGGGGGGTTGTTGGCACCATATCCTCTCCAATCCTCTTAGGGTTTAGCAATGAGAGTTTTTCTGTTTCGGCAGAAAACCTCTCATTGGGGGGGTATTGTAACGGGGCAAAAAGGGGAAACAAAACTTTAATCATTATAAAACCAATCAGGGTACTGTTCCATAACCATCAGAAAATACGCATCGAGAATTGTGAACAAGCAAATTACAGCGAATAGACTGTATAGTCAAACCGCGGCTTTGTAGTACAGGAATGCAGTTATCGACGTGAGGGGTGCGCTTTCTCAATCACACGCGCACACAGGCGGCGAACTTTCCCATGCTTGAGTCACGTTTTAAGAAATTCTTTCGCGGTGTGCGCGCAAAAAACTACGTCAGTCGGCTAATAACATCTCAACGCAATGGACGCGGGCAGTGTGTGCGTTCGCCGGCTGGTAACACTGTTGATATAACCAGCATATAGAAATGTAAAATAACAGTGTCGGGTATTACATAACAGCGGCTGCGACCGGTGCAAACCCCGGAGTCCTCGCGAGCCGAAAGAAAATAATAAAACTTAAAATGTGTGTTTTTAATAGTAAATACAGTGGAGCAGGAGGTATAACAATCGTAAATCATCAGTGACGTAAAAACAAATTGTAAGAACTACTTTTGGACAATTAATGGGAACCATGTGGAGACAGTACGTGGTCAACAGGAACACCATGAGACGTAACCGTATTCTGTTCATTCAATATTAATGAAAATTAAAACTTTTAAATTATAACAGAGAGCTCGAAATAAAGTATGATGGGGTAATAACTGAATGAAAGAGTGTGTGTACTAATACTGGGTTGTGTTTTTTTCTTAAGTAGCTAATAAATATTAATTAACCTAATTAATATATAGGTAGAAATATAGGTAGAAGTGTAAGGGTTTTTATATATCAATGTGGCCGTAGTTTTGTCAGATGGGATTGACATTCCAACATTAATTGGTTCATAAAAATGTAGAGAAGGATGGAAGTAATAATTAATAAATAAATAAGATTTAATAAATAAGATCTGTTTACAGCATATAACCATGTGTTAGCGTAGTTATTTCGCCGTGGACCATTTCCTATTCTGTGCTGAAAAATTCATCTAACGTTTCCGCGAATCTTCTGAATTGGGGGGAAGTCAGATTGCAAAATTATACCGTTTTAATTAAGGTAGAGTGTAAAGGTTTCCATATCTATCCTGCAAAGATATTGGTGGCAACTCTGGGCTTCTGATTGGAAATTATAAAAAGGTAAGTCAGCGAAAAAAGATCGCAGGTAAGGTTCTGGCAGTTTTTATTTAATTTATTTATTTCTAATTTGGATGTTTCTTAACAATATTAGTTCTTCAATGAATTCTTATTTTTATAATTTGGCACATGCTAAATTTTTGTTTCAGTCAGTATATATTATCTTTATTTAATTATTATTAATAATTATTCATTTACCCAACTGTTGAATGAATTTATTTATTCTATATTTATACAGACATGATTTTTATTGTTTTTTTCAGTACATATCTATTTGCTTTTGTCTAAGTTTTGACAAACACTGTAACAATACCGTCAGATCATCAATCAAGAGGATTAAATGACACTGGAGGATTTAGAAACACGTACAAACACTCACACTTTAAAACATGTATGCCAGACCAAACTGTCGGTGATTTTCAAATTTATGAAAACTACAAAAAAGACATCTACATATTCTGCACATCTGTGAGATCTCAATATCATTACTCATGGTATCTAGCAACTTTAAATATCTTAAGACGAACACGGCCTTGATGTAACTTGACAGTCTGTCAGAACAGTCATGTGCTGAAACGTCATGCTCTTGTATGACTATGAAGTTGTCAGTGAGTAAATTTTTGTACTGTGTGACAAATTACACTGGAAATGGCCAAGCAAGAAGATTAGCAAATCTGCATCAAGTTTTGGACACGTGCATGGGCGTAGGCAGAAATTTTGTTAGGGGGGGCATACACAACATTGATTTATTCATTTACTCAATCAAAGTAAACCCAGCATAACCATTGTTTCTCCTTTAGGTTTAGGTACTCAATGAAAAAAATTCAGACACATTTAATCGCTTTATTAATTGCTCTTAAAAAATGATATGAAAAAAACTGAAACTTTGAAACTTATAACACTAGCCGTCTTGGATTCTCGGAAAATCTTTCTATAACTTCCATCTCCAACTCTTTCTTCTTTTCCAAAACCAATTTCTTATGGACACTCATTAAGCACAATCCGTTTAAGCGGTTTTCTGTTACTGTCGATCTCAACCATGTTTTAACACGTCTTAAGGTGCTAAATAACCTTTCAATAGTACTCGTGGAACAAGGCTGCGCTATTGAGATTGTTAGGGCAGTTTTTATGGCAGGAAAGAATGTGTTGGCTTCTTTAATCACTTCGACTATTTCCAAGTCTTTTAACGCCTGCCGATCAAGGTTTTTTTCGCTCCACACATTATACCACAATTCAGCTTCAGATTCATACCCGTCCAGTTCGTAAAAATCAGCAAAACATCTCGCTCTCTGTTTCAAATCTTCAATGGTCGAATCTAGCATGAGGAAGGGATGTAGAGATAGTATGGAAAATGCCGGTACATTGTCCTCAGAAAATCTGTTCTCCAATGCTGATGTAAACGAGTCAAGGTATGGAATAAGTATCGATTGTTTCCAGTACTCAGCAGGTGAAGCTGCAGGAGGATTCAAACGGTGCTGCTGGCGTTCGACAACTCTGGGTGGCTGAAGTTCTACTGTTATTTCCGCTGCAGTGGCATGGGCAGAAACGAGAAGATCTTCCATAATGGCATCAGCAGTTTCGCGGTGAGCTTTCACTACGGCCAGAATTTTCTTAATGTGGTTCGCACATTGAAGAAGATCTAAACTTGTTGACTACAGAATATTTGCAACAGGTTCTAGTAAAGTGGAGTACTTGGCTATAATGCAGGTAGAGATAATAAATACAGGTTTCGTGGCAACACAGTGCAGCTGAAAGGCTGTCTTTCTTGTAGCAGTGTTTCCTTCTTGTGCCAGTCTCTCCAGACCCTGCACAATTCCCACAAAATTATTTTTGAAGATGGAAATGCGTCTGTATTTCTGAGACCACCTTGTCTCGCACAGACTCGGTATGTTCTCGGAAAAAGCTTATAATGTCCTTTATAGTGGACACCATGTTACGGATTTCAGCAACGCGATTCAGATCGTTCACCACCAGGTTTAACCGATGGCTTGCACAATGAAAAAAACAGAGCTTTCCTGTATTCTTCTCTTATTATTTTTTGCACACCACCATCTTTCCCTGCCATAGTCGCACAGCCATCGTATCCTTGTCCGACACATTTTTGTGGATCTAGTTCTTCTCTTTCTAGAAATTTGTCGATTGTATCCGCTATTGTTTTAGCATCCATAGCTTTTAATTCTTCAAATCCGAGAAATTCTTCACATACCATCATTTTTTCTTCATCAAAAAATCTTACTCCGATAGATAACTGTTCCTTTCCTGATATATCGGCTGTCTCGTCCGCCAATATAGAATACGCACATGATTTTTTAACGTCTCTGAGTATGAGATCTTTCACAGCTCTACCACACAAATTAATTAGTTCGTTTTGTATTTGCGGAGACATATAGGTAGCATTCTTTTTACCCTCTATATGTCGCTTTAACTCATTGTCACCACTATCGATTCTCATTTGAATCAAGTCTTCTAAAATTCTTTCGTGTTGCTCTTTGCCTCTTAAGGGTAAATCGTGAACTCCACAAAAGATTATGGTTGAGATTATTGACGCCATAATTTTTCGGTTTTCTGCTATTAACTTCTGGTGCGCAGATACCAACTGAACATCTATGGGTAATTCGTCCATAAAGGATTTTGCTGCTTTGGTTGCCGCCAAGTGCCACCGACTTTCAACATGGTTCTTGCAATATTCATGCATATGTTTGTATCGAGTAAACGGTCTTACAGCGAAGGAACCCTGGACCCCCTGTACAGTAGTTGGAGTAAACATCACACAGTACAGACACAGAGATCCCTTCAAGTGCTTAGAATATGCCAGCCACGGAGAGTATTTTTCAAGCCAGCTGTATTGAAAACTTCATAAAAAAGACAAAAATAGCTTACCTTTACTTCCAAAAAATCTTCTTATGTCCGTTTTAACACTACACACATTACTCTGCAGTAAGTACTAAAAATAATTGACTGGAGGCAATTTGTATTTGTAACGGAGTCTACGTAATAAACAAAACAAAACTCGTAAAATTGAAGTGCATAATATAAACTTCCAGCACAATCTTTGCAACGGTCTTGTACCTACAGTGCCCCAGTGGAGATGTCGAAAACATTCGAGTGGTGTATAACTGCACAGTGAACGTCATTTAGCAGACCCCGAAGGAACTAGGAGTAGGTAGTAGTTACCTTTGGTAGCTTTAGGTGGTGCTAGTATGTCTGAGTCGGGACATATTTATAACGTATAGCGGCCTAAAATTCAGCGCCCTCCTGGGAAATTTTCAAATTTAGGGGGCCACGGCCCCCCCTGCTCCTCGCTGGCTACGCCCATGGACACGTGCACATTGGATATATTTTATACAAATGATTATGAAAGTATTTCCATATGACTCAGAAGCTGAAACCCACACCAAATGACAACATTTTGTACAGGAATTTGGTCATCATGTAGCAGCCCAGATGTTGTAACAGTGTTAGGGAGAAGTATGTATGAGTGACACACACACACACACACACACACACACACACACACACACACACACACACACACACACACACACACACACACACACACACACACACACACACACACACACACACACACAGTGTAGTTATTAAATACATTAAGTCTGATAATATAAAATTTAATTGGCCACAGTGCATCTGTTGTGGCTTCTCTGTATGAAAACATAATGTTGCTATATTGATGTCATAATATTGACAGCTCTATTGTTAGTTGCTGTGTACTTGTAGGCCAGTGATATTTTGTTTCTGAGTGAAATACTATTAGCGTCTTTGTGTGTTTAAGTACACTGCTGCTGGAAGAATGTCACTGAATGACTTACACTAAATTATACAGAAAAAACATCAAATTTTTTATTTATCTGGGCAATAATGTAAATGAAATTAACAATTTCATTAATTAAATTAAAGCTAAGCTATCTAAAGATTCTATTTAACACGAAAGACTTCCAAAAGTGACTTGAAAGTATAGGATAACATTCACCACAATAATATAGACATTGTTGACAAGGAGTCTTCAGGTTTTCTACTGTAAAAAGAGGGATTAGTGCCTATTATTTAATAAAATGTCACTATCTTGTGAAATAATAAAGCAATTTTATATAAGTCGAGTCAAGAGTCATGAAAGGTTATGGTAAAATTAGATGCCATTCAGGTTGCTGCATGTTAAAATTATGTTGCTTCATTTTGCAAAAATTATTTTTAAAATTTCAGTTTTGTTTGTTTTCCTATAAAGTCTGCAAAATTACGGTTATAAGGTTGTTTCTCTTGAACCATAAAAGCATATGTTAACATCCGGATTACAATAATTTTAATAATTTTTTCATATGGATTGCAATTTTTTATTCAGTTCATAAATTGTCATCTCAAGTTTTTGTAACTACAAGTTTATGGAAATAATACTGTCACAAAAACATCAGTTTACATATGGGCAAAATAGTTTTCTGATGACGAGAGATGTATATGAGCAAGCAGAACTGATGATAATATTTCAAAAGTTCATCAAATTATGTGAAAAGTATATATATAAAAATTTTCAACTATCAGAAGCATAGCAGAGCTGGTAGGTAGTTAAGAAAATCTTAATACGAGTAAGGTTTTTGTAAAAATGAGCATGGTTTGGTACTGATGAGCACCCTCAAACTCCGTATATTATTGCATAATTGCCCCCTTTAGGTTTTTGAAATTCAAAAAGAGGAAATTAAATTATGAATCACATATTTCCCTCCCCTGGTAAATGATCACTGGAAATTTCCTTAATCAGTTGTAGTGACAGTTGTTTACTTAGTTTCACATCCTGTTATGACTTCTTTGTGTGCAGGCCCACCCCGCGTCACAAAGGTGTACTGACAGATCACTTAACAATTCATACATGTTGCATTATGGTAAATGTTTCCAAAGCTGAAAACCGATTCAGCGGTTTTGTAGTATACATTGAGCTGTTACAATGTGTTAATGTGCGTGTAAATACTTAAGTTGAAATGCCGAAGTACAGTAACTATATCGTACAATTTAAATTAAATCTGTTATCCTTTGCCGATTGAAATAAGAACAGAAGCAACAGAAAGACATTTCTCTATTCATCCTAATTTGATTTGTTACTACTAATATGGAAAAAGAAAAACTCATTGTTGCAAAGAAAAACACAATCTTTCTGTAGACCTAAAATTGGAAAATTTCCTGATATCGATAATGGCATGATGAAGTACATACGGCAACTTCATGATGATGGTTGTGCTGTTCCTATAAAATGATACAGAACAAAGCTTGGGAAACAGCTAACAATCTAAACACCAGTGACAGTCAATTCAAAGTGAGTACTGGTCAGTTAATTTGTTTTATGAGAAGACCCAATCTAAGTCTGTGACGAATATAAGACGATGATATTTTCCTTAAAATGCCCTTCCAAAAACCATACTCATCTTATATGCGCAACCTAACATTTAAAAATTTCGTGTCAAGTGCCTAGCGTATTTTGTTAACATTCGCCAGTTGGACAGGTATTGCCATACGCGTAGCATGAATCAACACATGCGTTTTATAATCAGATCAAGGTGAAAATCCCAAGCATACTTTCACCACTGTGCTGAATTACCCTACTGTGTCACAGATGTTAAAAAATATAAAATAAAAATACAGAATTTAACAAAGTATTTAATTTATTGATTAACTAGCTGAACACAACAAATCAATAAAATTTACTAACAGTTTAAGAGGTTTCGTCATATAAAGCTGTGTTAAGACTTCATATATATTCTTACCTCTGCTGCTTTACTGTGTAATAGCTCTGCAGAAAGTCTGCCAGTTTGTTCAACCATGCTGTACAAAACACTGTCCTTATTTTGTAGCAGTATGTGTGGATGATCAAATTCCTAAAAACAAAACGGACAAAGATTATGAACTTATTCTACTAATAGTTTTTAATAAATGATCACATGTCAGTAATATCAAAACTATTTTAAACAAGTTAAAAAAAGAAGTTTTACTTTGAAGTATTCCTTTCCCAATTTACTTCGACTCAGAATACTGTAATTCAAATAATACTGTTAAATGCTGCAATATAGCAGAAGAGACCGGCAGACAACTGAGTGCTCTGTCTGTATGCAGAACCGTAATTTAACAATTTTCATTTATTTTTCTTCAATGATCTAATTGTACTTTTCATAAGTTTTTACATTATCAACTTCTTTGCTTTCTTCTGATAACACATTCCCCTACCTCCCAGGCATTAATGGTAATGGTACATATTCTCTTGCCCATAATTCAACTGTTATTTGCATATTTCTCTTCTTCCAATTATCTTTTTTCCTAGGATCAGTATTACTACCAGTTTACTTGTGTATATTCAAAGAATTGTAAATTTTTGACAAATATTACATTCCATTTTAATTTGAGTATATTCCCAAACTAACCTTCTATGGGATTGAGATCTGGGCATAACGAGGTAATAGTTTTAGCAATGTAGTTGCAACTGTAGATTTTCTTGAAATCATAAAGAAACATGCAAACAATGTTTCTGGTCTAGAGAAGAACCATACAGATTTTTCTAGCCTGGCTTCTTAAAGCATGGGAATTTTTGGAGTTTACAGAAAGTCTGGTGTTGGGACAATGTAAAGAAATCAGAAGGACAAATCAAAAGTAAGATTACAGGAACTACAAAAACTAACTGAAATACTGATACAGACACATGATTAGTCTCTGAGCCAAATGATTTATACGCTCTAAACAGAGAATAAGAAGTGGGAGTCAAGTGCACTGATTGTGGCAGTGGTGGGAGAGGATACTACTCCCCTATCACACTTGGGCTGACACACACATAGCACAGTGTGTATATGTTGATTACATGAAATATAATGTTGTCATACTCAGGGCCAGCCCCAGCGCTTCTGCCACCCTGTGCAGTATTTATGAGTGCAGCCCCCTCCCTATTTTAACTCTGAACACATTCATGCAAACTAGACCTACTCTAAAGATACAGCGTTTGCCTTCAAATGATGACTAGGAATGTTTGCACTGTTGTGTTTATCAAATAACTAGAACTTTTCCGCATACGATGTGGCGAACGGCTACAATAAAATTTGTAGAGACAATACACGGAATCGTGTGACAATAAAAATGTATGCCTATGTGATGACTTAAAATTAAAATACTAACTAAAATTCATTATGATTGAAATGTAACAAAAGTAATGTATCATATACCTTAGTTAAAAAATACTCATCTAGCTTTTGCACTGGCAAACTCCTTTATGACTTCGTTGTAATCAAGGGATTCAGGTAACTGACGTCTTATAGATATAGTCGCCAGACCACTCAGGTGAGTCTCGGACATACTTGATCTGAGATGAGTTTTAATAAGTTTGAGCTTTGAAAAAGTCCTTTCTCCGCTTGCCACTGTCACAGGTAATATTAGCAAAATTCTTAGAGCCACACCAACATTTGGTGTGAACCCATACTCTTGAATAAATTTTAAAGTCTCACCAGGCATACTTTTAGGTTTTACAATTGTTGAAAGGACCTTAAGTTCATCTAATAAATTATTTACCTTAAATTATCCGCCGTATGATTTCTTGTAACTTCGTCTACGACGCGTTTCAGAGCTTATGCTCCATCATCAGATATTAAAAAGGTAAAACTATCACTCTTGTGAGATCGTTAAGTAGTAAAAAATGTCAAAATTTGCATGTGAACCGTACGCGGATTTGGGTGCGCACCTGTTCAAGTTCATTCTGCCACTCGCAAGAGTGATAGTTTTACCTTTTTAATATCTGATGATGGAGCATAAGCTCTGAAACGCGTCATAGACGAAGTTACAAGAAATCACACGGCGGATAATTTAAGGTAAATAATTTATTAATTCGTACAAGTGATTTGGTTACCATATTAAACATGAATATTAAGTTCATCCTGTAAATCAATAGCACTGATGTCTTTTGATTCACCATGAGTTAAGCCATTGCACAGTTTAGTACACTTATCCGACAAGACATCAGGTGACATGTCTTTGACTTTACAACGTCATACAGGAAGTCAAAAAGTTTACTATGACTCCTAATCTGTTGGAATCTTCCACTTAAAGCACAATTGGTAATATCTATGCCTTTAAAATAAAAATCGGCTTTGTACCGCAACTCTGGATCTTCAATGAATTCGTCTTTTCCCTCATCATCAAATTGTCTTTTAATCTTTCTCCTTCGTACTTGTGCTGAGCCTCTGATTATTGGGTTTTCAATGTCCAATTTAGTGGCTAGTTCCTTACCGTCAACTATATAGCTTTGAAATTTTAAGTTACTTCTGACAGACATGAAATAAATGCTTGTATTTTCAAGTAAACTGACAGCTTTTGTTACATCCACGTCAATACTTTGCAATGTTTTGCTGATGATATTAATATGGAGTAATATATCGTACCATATTACTATGGAACACAGAAATGTGAAGTCAAGTACATGACTCGCCAGACTGCCAGCCTCGTGAGCCACCATTTTATCTGGGTTTTCGTTTTTATTGATATCAACAAGTGCATCATAGATCTCTTCTATTTGATATCTAAGTGGAGTGACAGCATCTATTCACCTACTTTCCCACCTTGTTTCACATTAAGGTTTCAATGTAAGGTTAGAAATGTGATTTCTTAGCACGGTCCAACGGTGAGTTGATGCAGAGAAGAAGTTATAAATTTTTTCCACCAAACTAAAAAATGAAACTGCATATTCAGATGCCTTTGCAGCATCATTAACAACTAGGTTTAGGGAATGGCTGCTACATAGAACATAAAATGCCCTTGGATTAATATTAAAATTCTCTTCTGCATTCTTACGTTTTTTCCTTTCATACTGGAGCCATTGTTGTATCCTTGGCCTCTCATGTCTTCTATGGGTATTTCCATTTCCTGCAGTTGTTTTAATACAACTTCTGTTAATCCTAAGCCAGTCATATCTAAAACTGGTACAAAGCCAAGAAAATGCTCACTTATCTTCACATCTTGAAAGTTTTGATCAACAAAACATACAATAATTGTCATTTGTTCTACTCCAGAAATGTCTGGTGTCCAGTCTAAAATTATGCTGTAATACTTTGCAGATTTCACTGATGACAAAATTTTATTTTGGAATTGGTTTCGAAGGATCTTTATAATTTCACATTTTTTATTTATATTTTCACCACTCATTGTTCTTCTATATGTTCACCTAACACACTCAAATTTTCCAAACAATTCTACTAGCTTAAGAAAATTTCCATTATTACGTTCGAATAATTTATCTGATTGACCTCTTAAGGGGAGACATTGTTGGGCTAAACATTTCATTACTGCAATAAGCCGTTCAATTACGTTTGTCCAATGCCGGGTTTCAGAATTTAATATCCGCTGAGTTTCTGCATTGATAGTGTTGCCAGACCCTAATCTAGTTGACAGTCCACCCACTTCTGATATGATTTTGGATGATCAGGTGATTTGCTATGACTAGATAAGGCCTCAGAAATATGCCGCTATCATTATAACCACTCGATATAAACGATATTTTAACAGCTGAAAAGAGTTTACAGCAAAAACAAAAAACTGCATTACTAGTTTTAGAATAAACTAACCATTTTCTTTGAACCGTTTCACCATTTCACAAAGTGTAGCTGTAGTGATTAACATTAAACCGACGGTTTGTATCGTCTTTAGGAAATCTGTCAGACTCAGCCTTGGTGATTTGTTTTGGATGACCTCTTTTTACTAAAGTTGTTCTAACAAAATCATCAATTTTTTCGGCCCATTTTGCGGGACCAGAATCAATGACATTCCCACTGACCTCAGTGTTGGATGAGTAAGTTTTCCCCGAAATCAACTTTATCTTTACCCACAGGGTTGTCTTTGGCAGCATCGTCGTCAGTGTCACTTGGCCTGGCAGTATATAATGTTGTCATTTAGTTTTTATTTTCAGCTGGTTTATGTTCAACTTCTTTAGGTTGCAAAAATTGTCCTAATGAAAATTTTAATTTTTTCGCTTCAGTTTCATTTTCTGCCCTTCTTTTACGATACTGACTCCCAGAGAGATGTTTTCTATTATCCAATATGATTGCAAAATAGGTCTAGAAGACTGTTTTTATAATAAAAAGCAAGTATATACAGTAAACACTGATTCAAAACTGGAAACACGAACACTAATCACACATAACTCCTATAATATTACTAAAAATAGGTCTACGAGAACTCTTTTTGTAAAAAAGCAAGTGTGTATAGTGCACACTATTTTGACACTGGAAACATAAATCCTAATCACAAATAACTACAATAATATTATGAACAGGTTGTTTACCCGGCAGACAAAACAACGGTACTGAGATCTGTCAGAAAAGTTATCATTTGCGCATGCTGGTGGTGTGGCACAGTCATTAACGTAGTGGGGCAGTACTATCTGTTGACGATTCATGCAAGGCAGCACTCATTGTGAGATTTATATTCTCTCGTTCATGAGTTTTCGACTTTCGTCAGACTCCACTGACTTTATACATAAAGTAATTCTTACTGATCTTACATACTGCGACGAAATTAAGTGAATAATTTTATTTTTCACCTCAATTTCAAAACTTAACATCCCAGAATCTGCCACCCTGGGCGGTGGCACAGTTCTCCTCTGCCTGGAGCCGGGCCTGGTCATACTGTTCTATAATAAAAGTCTGTGACACTATGAATTTTTCCAACTACAGATGAACACAATATTTTGATATTCTGAACAGATTCAGAATTAAATTTTATTGTTTACAGGAATATCTGTGCAATATTTTTAACATTTGATTTGGTTAAAATCTGTGTTTGCAGACACAGTTTGTTTTGTACTGTACTTTAGTCTTTGATATCACCAAACTGACCAGATACGTGTTAAATATACTGAACATAAATTATTCTTCGGCTTGTGTATAATTGTCTGTTATTCATTTTAGAAACACTGGTGTTATTCTTTTCCACGGGGTGTTTATGCAGACATTTTTAGCGACTTATATATAAGAAGAGAAAATAATGCCTCTCTTTGTGTTGTGTTGATATATGTACAAGAGTATAAGAATGCCTTCTGTCAGTGTAAGTGGGCATATACTGAAGATAGTCAGACTCATATTTACTGCTCTACTGAACATATATTCATTTTCATGTGTATTATTATTATTATTACATTATACATTCAAAAATCTGGACAAAGTAAAAATTCAAACTATCCCTGATCCGAATTACTATGGATTATTGACTATCTATTAGCAATACAGTGACAACATATGAAGTGGTTAGTACACGTATACTGTAGTATGAGGTATTGTAAAGTGGTTACATACAGAAGCCATTGTACAGAGTATTTAATGTTCGACAGTTGCAAAAGCACAGAACAACAAATATGCAGCATCAATAAAGGCTACTATTGACAGAACTGAACTACCTGAGAAGAGTGACAAGGAAAATCAGAATAGAAAGAATAAGGAATAATACAATCAAGAACACAATTAAAGTAAAGGACACTGAATGAAAATTATAGAGCTGAAAAGGTTAATTTGGTACAGTCACCTTTGAGAGGAACTAACAGGAAACTAAATGGGAATAATGAATCCCAGTCAACTGTATTAATTGTATAAAGGGCATTATGGTCTTGTAGAGAATGTTGAACTAAACACTGAAATACTACAAGGGGATTACACAGACATATTTTGTATCTTAGAACTTTGTAACGGTAAACTGATGAGGGTATACAATTTAGAGCTTTTATTTAACCAGAGTATATTTTTGGTCACCGACTATAGCTCCGTGTGAGGTAAGGAATGGTACAGGAATGCAAATTATCAGAAAGGGTGCATATTCATGCGTACGAGAGCACGTGTGGGCCGACGTTCCCAGCGTGAAAGACACGTACAAAAAATTCTATAGCCGATCATGCGATGGAAACAAAGAAACACAGAGTACAAGCTGACGGCGACGCCTAACGCCTGGCGGGTAGGCAACCAAGCGCACACACACACACACACAGTCGACCATAGTAGCCAAGCAGTTCGCTTACAACTCATCACACGGTACAGTCGTACATACAGCAGCCTCGGAAATTTCGGTAGACCGAAGTGAATTGAGTAGTCGAGGTCTACCGAAACTGGTGTAAATATAAGAGAAGAAAACCAGGAAGAAAAATGTCAGTGCAATCTACCTAACACGTAAATAAACGGGAAGAATTAGAATAGTGTTTGGTGACAAAGTGTTAAGTGAATTACCAGCAATGGCGGAATAGCATATGCAGGTATAATATACAGTCAGCGGCGTAAAGAATTAAACTTAATAATTATATAAAGAGCTCAGATAATGGGGGACATAACCAGTGTAAAGAGTGAGAGAGTGTGTGTGGGGAACAAGGGAAAAATAAAATATAAAAGTACTGGTTGGTCGAGAAAGATTCTGATATAGGGTATTTGTATAAGTAATTTCATGGTTTAAGTATAGAAGTAAAAGATAAAGAGAAAATATAACATTGAATTTAATAAATAAGATTTGTTTTACAGAATATAACCATGTGTTAGCGTAGTTATTTCGTCGTTACCATTACCTAGTGTTCTGTGCTGAGAAATTCGTCTAATCGCTCCGTGGAATTTTCTGAATTGGGGGGAGTCAGATTGCAAAATTGTCCAGTTTTAATTAAGGTAATACAGTAAACCCTCGAGTTAAAGGACTAATTGGGGCTGAGGGGTGTCTGTTAAATCGCAAATTTTGTTTTTTGAGGATATATTTAAATCAAATAGGCCTATAACACTTGAAATTTTAATATTATTAATATCATGCAAATACCGTACTGTTCCGAATACAAGCCGCACTTTTTCTCCTAAAAACATGGTCGCTAATTTGGCCTGCGGCTTGCATTCGCGCAGTAACGAAATTCGAAGTTATACCTGACTTCTGGCGGGACGAACGCTTTTGGTATCTATGAGTTGTTTACTGCATAAGCAACAGCAGTTTTCCTGGCTGTTGTTAACTCTGGCAGTATGATTTATGACTGCAACCGTACGTTTTAACAGCAAACTGAACAATGAATAGGAAGAAAAGTGTATGTACCTGCGCATGCGTGCAAAACAAGAAACGAAAGAATGCTGCGATAGCCAAGCAATATCGCCAGAACAGGAGAGTCTGCAGTTTATGCACATTATATGTTTCAAAAGCCTAAAAACTTTTTTTTTTTTTAAATTCTGTCCGTTAAATCGAGGTCCGTTAAATCGAGGGTTTACTGTATATAAAGGTCTCCATATCTCTCCTTCAAAGATATTGGTGACAACCCTGAACTTCTATTGGTGTTTTTAAAAGGTAAGTAGCGAGAGGAAGATGGCAAGGTAAGGTTCTGGCAGAATATTTTATTTATTTATTAATAAATTTGTTTGTAACTTCACAATTGGCGACCCTGCCAGGATCCGAGTATATAAATAGGAGGGAGGGAGGGAGGGAGGGAGGGAGGGAGAGAGAGAGAGAGAGAGAGAGAGAGAGAGAGAGAGAGAGAGAGAGAGAGTTAGAGTGGTTTAAGCTAAATAGAGGTTATGGAGAGTTGATAAGAGAGGATGAATATTGAGAGAATTAGTAATATTGTAGACATACCTTGTTGTGAGAATGGTGCAGCAATAGATGATGATAACGGTGATAATTATATTGAATACTTACCTGTAAATAGACGTGGGATATTAATAGTAGATGACTCTGAAAATAAGGAGAGGATAAAATGCTTAAGGGTGACATAATAATACTGACGGAGACAGGACTAAAATTACCAAGGTAGACGGGTTTTATGAGTTAATAATGGGGAGTAATCTAGTGAATTATTCTTGCGATATAGGGGATAAACCTAAAGTAAAGAGTTACTATATAAATAATAATAATAATGTACTGAGTGTAAGTAAAGATAAAAATTATTATGTGAAAATAAGATGGATTTTCGATGATGGTGGTTAGAGATATAGCTAATGAACATTTAATTATTGAGTTAATGGTTTTGGAAAATTGACTGAATACGTAATGAGTTTGGTTAACAATGATATTTGAAATGTGGATTGTATATACTTTTTTACTGATGTTAAATGTATTTGTGTAATAGATTATGTTGCATTTTGTATTTTAGGTAAACAATGTAGGTATGAAAGGGGAATGTATTTTATAATAATAATAACAATAATAATTCTATACCAGACTAAATAAATAACGAGAATAATTGTGTTTGTAATGAAATTCAATGAATTGAAATTGTTTTGGAATAAGGTGATCAAAGTAACTTAGTGTTTTAAAGAAACTGATGGGATTAAATAATTGGAGATTAATTAATTAATTAATGTTGTATAAATGAACTTTGGTAATGAATTTAAATGATTTTCTGAGAATTATACTTTATAATAAATGGTAAATGAGTAAACGTAAAATGTGTTTAGTTGTTGAGTCATATGGTTATTATGAGGTATCAGAAGGTACATATGGTTATGTACATTATATCTGTTGTGATAAATGGTTATAGTGGGGAGTTTATAACAGTAATCATGTTTTATTTGATTGAATGATTGACCATATGTAGGTAGGAATTTTATAACGAAATAGAAAAACCTCCGCTCAACAGTCCGTTAAGGACCAAGGCGTACCGCGCGGCTTTTGTGTTAGTGTGACGGTGTATGGCTAGTACTACGCGCCACCAGCCCGCTAGTTGCGGTGTTCACAGCCAGGAGGCGGCGCTGTTATCTCAGCGCCTACTCAGTTTGCCTCACGACGCTGAGTGCACGCCGTACGGAACCTCCGCCGGGAATTGAACCCGGGACCACGAGCGCATCAATCGCCCGCGTTAGCCACTAGACCACCTGGAGGCTCCTAACGAAATAGAAGTAAAGTAAAATGTTTTAATAAAGAAATTAAATGAATTTAACTTAGGGAAGGTGTGTAATTTTTAGTAAAATCTGAATTTAAAATGTTTATGTTAATGTAACAATGATAATGTTCATGTTGATTGTTTATTATGTTGTATTAGGTTGATTATGAGAAGCATAAGGTGTCTAGTTGAGTAGTATGTAATTAAGTATACATGCGTAACATGTACTGTATATTTTAAATGCGATTCCCCACTTTCGGGCGGTCACGGCCTCACCGAACCCTGACCGTGGAATTGGCTCAGCTTTGACTGGCTATAGTCAGGGCACACTACGTCACGTGCTGCCTAAGTCTGGCCATAGCTTGTTATCGTTGTAAGAGGTGAATTTAGAAATTAACCGGGGGTAAATGAGGGGAATCACCAGAACTATGGAGCAGTGGCTATCCATCGAATGGGATGGTAGACCGTATAAGGGCATATAACTAAATTTTAGTAGGATTACGGGTGTCCTCGGACATCAGTAATGCCGACTGTTTTGTAGCGCTGAAGCAAGAACGGTGTAGGCAGCGTCTACACCCTAAAAAACTTCAGTTCTTGTGGAGGCAACTGGGCGCTCAGGGGGGACCATAGTGTGTGTGGAAGGAGGTTTTTAAATTGTTACTAAATAATTTCTGATTGAATAAAAAGAAGATAAAATTGATGATTATTGTAATGGTGCAATAACAGTGAAGTATTGAAGGAGGTTGTTTTGATTATCCATGTATCTGTTATATCAAATAACTTTGTATTTTTTATTAATTATGTTCTGTATTAGTTAATGGTAGCAGTAGTCATTTGCGTTAACAATGGTAAACTGAGATGTTGAAATGAAAAAATAAGATGATTAGTTGTTCACTTGAATTCAAACTTGAATTAGTAAATCATTTTAAAGTTGAAATTATAATGGTCAAGAGTATGGTGATATATATGTAGTATCAATAAAATGTCTTATGTTGGATTAAGAATGTAGCTTGAACAATGTATTTGTGTATTAGAAGTTAGAATAGATAACTGAGATACAACCAGTACTTTGGTAGAAGGCAAACCAGTACGACTAAGAGGAAACAAGTCAGTTAAGGATGTTGTAACGTGCCGATTTTGAGAGAAATTTTATTTATTTTAAATTGTTTGGGGTTGATCAAAATATTTGTAAATTTTAATTTCAACTGCGACCAGACCACGTGTTGTGTTGTAAGAACAGTGGTATAACAAAGGCAGCAATACGTTTCAACAATTGTGCAATCAGAACCAGGAATGTACCAAGTCGTCATTTCTAAGAACTTTGTGAATGTGTGGCAGTGCGCCCGTATGCATCACACGAGCACGCGCGCGGAGCGACGCCAGTTTTGTGCAACTCAAGATGGCTAAGAAACAAATTTTGTTCCCTTAGTCTGCCATGCGGCCGGACGTAAAGCCTAAGTCACGCCTATCTTGTGACGTCAGCCAGTGCCTAGCGAATATCTTACACTAGTTGCACACAAATAACTACATGGTTTGAATAGGAATTACAAACGGCGAATAACTACAAGGCATTGGTTTCCACCAAGAACGAAGTAATCCAGTTGGCCGCGAACACCTAGCGGCTCTACGCAGTCAGCCTAGAGACTTTTACCTGGCCAGGTATAGCCCAAAGGGGCTCTTCAAAATTTTATAAGTTCTAATCTTAAAAGTAAATTTAAATTAACCACCATGTGTCCGTAGTAGTAGTGTGCATGTGAGGACAACCAAATCTATTTTATTCGACGGCGACGCAATTATTTATAAAATGAAAAGCGCTCGAGCGATCACCACGTGCCGGCAGGGAAGGGTATTTCTTTTTAAAAAATGTTAAGGGTTTGTCAATATTCTGTGTGAGTGTGTGTAAAAAATTGCAGGCTGGGCTGTTTATGTTGTGTGTGATAAATAAGGTAAGCCAGTAGAATAAGTTATATACATGTAACAGACACCCAAGAGAAGAAATTATTAAAATGTTATTTAATCTGTGCAAGCATGGATAAAATTTGGATGAAATTTATTAAATGATTTAAAAAAATTAAAATATCAATTCTCTTCATTCAAAAATGAGTCGAGTCACTTATTTCAGTAACCTATAAAACACGTTTGCATCCGACGTTCGTGCGACCGAATCCTGGACCCAGATAAAAGAATTTTTGCAGGTAAGTGGAAGAAAGTTCATGTTTTTATATATATTTAATGAGTTAATTAACTTCACAATGGCGCAGCCGACAGGGACAGTTTTTATGAGTAAATAAAAATAAAGTAAAAACCGCACATACAAATAGGATGCAAGCGTGATTTGGAGGTTAAGTAGAAATGAGAACCAATTACATATAAATGATGTTAAGATGTAGTTAAGCGATACTTAGATTATACTATACTGAGTAATACAGAAAATTTTAAAATTGAAATTTTATGTAGAGCATAATCTCAAAAATAAGATAAAAATGGAAGACGGAGATAAAGTTAGTATGATTGATGTAACTGTCACGGGGGAGGGAGAAATTAATTCAGACCCTAATGTGGTCAAAGAAAGCGTTTTAAATGAATCAGATAATATAAATGATTCAGGATTGGAGACAACTCCAAACCTGATAGACGAGAATAATTTGACACAATCGGTAATAATGAGTGGAGCAAAAGCAGAATCTACTCCTGTAACAAATAAAGCAAAAGAGTTGTCACTGGACGATCTATTTAATTTCATGAGAACCATGTCTAGTGATATTATCATAAAATTTGACGATATTAACATAAAATTTGACGTTCAAAATAGCAATTTTAATAAAAAATTCGAAGAACAGAATATTCAGTTGCAGCAGAGTATAAGTGTGAAATTTGAGGAATTAAAAAATGATGTACAAGAAAAGAATAAATGTTTAGAAAATACCAATGAAATAATAAGAAATAATTTGAATAAACTAGAACAGAGTAAGAACAATACAAATGAAAATTGTAATGGCAATGTTGTATTAGATAAAGAGTTAACAAATGATAGTGATGATGTCAAAAATAATAAAAATAATACTGAGAATAGTAATGCAATTGAAAAGATAGTATCAGAGAGTGATACGGTGAAAATAAATAAAGAGAGTACTGATGAGTTTGTAGAATGTGATAATGAAATGTTAATGTGTGTTTATGAGTTAGAGAGAGAGTGGAAAGATAGTATAGTGGTAGAATGGGGGCAGAGGGTAAATTTTCCCCTTATTATTTATGATGAACCAGGGCGTTCACAAGTATTGTTTTTGAAGGGCAAGAGTCCCGTGTTAATGGAAGATTTAATTTGCTTCCCAGTTTTGTATAAGTTTATACCCTCTGTGTGGAATGATTTTATAAGTATGAGATGGTGTTATGATGAGAGAGAGTTAGGTAAAGAGTTGTGTGTTGAGAGAGAGATAGAATTATATGAATTAAAGAGAGATTATGGTGAGTTGAAAGAAATATTGGAAGTGTATTTAAACAAGAATAATTTAATTGATGAGAAAGTAACTGACCCGATATTGGAGATATTTACTAACGGAGACTTAACAGAAATACTTAATGTTGACTTGTTTCATGATTATTTTGATAAAACGGATGAATTTGATTTTTGTGGTTACGACACACAAAATAATAATATGTGTGCCAATAAAATTGAAAAGTGCTATCTGACACAAAGATTAATCTTTGACGATGGAGGCTAAACTATAAACAATCAATGGACAATTGTAAATATATTGTTTTACGGTTTTTGACCTCGCAACCTTGGACATTGAAGTGTGGTACAACTGAATAAATAATGAGGACGATTTGTAAATAAATGTTTAGTAAATTTATTTGTGTGTATTGCAGAATGTTAAGTAAACAATGTGTAGGCAGGTAATTGTTGAAATAATAATATTAATATTTACAATCTAAATAAATAACAAAATTAATTTTGAGGACAGTAATTAAAGAATTGTAATTGTTTATATAGCAATGGAATTTGTATTTTCAATAATTAATTTGATTAAAATAATCTGAGATGTTTTAAATATTCCGATTGATTTGGATGTTGTATAATTGACTTTTCTAATGAATGTAAATTATTTCAGGAGATATGAATTTGGTAGTTAATTGTTAAATTGTTTGAGTTGAAATAACATTTTGTTAAATGTTTCAGAGGTTACGGGAAAGTATTGGTGTATGGTGTATATATTTTGTGTATGTCAGTTTAAATGGACTGCAAGTATAAAAATTTTATAATACCAGTCAGCTATAATAAAGGTTTACCAATGTTTAACTCAAAGGAAAAGATTTTAATTCAATAATGAAATGATTTGAAATAATTGTGTTAAATAAAAAATTATAATGAAAAAATTAATAATAAGTTAAAAAGTAATAAATAACTGAAAGTTGATGAGAATAAATGTTAATAATAAATTTGAAAGTTTCAAGAAATTCAATGGTAGAAAGTTTTAATTCATTACTTTTATTATTTAGTTATTAAGGCGCTATTGCTGGGGTGGCCTGTGCCCCAGTAGATAGTGGAATGGGTTGGGGGTAACAGTGAGTGTTACCTCCATCGGAGGCCAACATGGTGAAAATGTGCGGCACAACTTTTTTGTACAATTGTACCATGATAGACTCTCGTGCCGTACATAACAATGATGATATAGAACAGGCATTGAAATGAAGTTTGATTTCCCCGACTTTTCGGGCGATTACTGCCTTTACCAGCACTAATCGTGGTTTTGGCTAGCGGTCAGCTATGGCCATAATCAAGTCCCTTGACCATAGCTGACTTGAAATTGGTTGATAGTAGAAATTAATAGGGGGGTGAAACTAGGGGAAATCCCGGAACTATGGAACAGCGGCTGCCACTCTGTCCGCGTAGGGACAGCATAGCCAGGTGGTAGACCCATTTTAAGGGCTCATCAATATAAAACGAGGATATGTCGATATCCAGAATCTTTAAAATGTCAAGCCGAAGCAAAGACACGGAGATGTCCAATTCCTCCAACTATGCAGTCTTTGTGAAAGCAAATGGGCGCTACAGTCCTACATAAATTACAATAGTGTGTGTGGATCAGGAGGTTGCTCAGAGGAGCAACGTGCTTAAATTTTGTAAATTAAAAATGCTAAATCAATTTTGCTCTAATAAAATGCTGGTATTCTGCTGGATAAATAGGGGTTCATACATTCAGTATACTGTGTTCATTCTATATTTTATAAATGTATTATTTTATTGTGTTAGAGGTAAGAATTGATAAAAATATGTGGTTTATATAATTGGTGTAATTTTGAAATGAGTATATAATAAAGTAAATAACTAAACCGACTGGCAGGCGGTTTGCATAATTGTACCAGAGTCAAGGAAAGAGGGGAAACAATGATGTGTAGGATGGTAGATGTAAGGATTGATAACCATAGGTATTTCATAGAATGTGTATAATTTTGAAATGTGTTTTCACTTTGCTAGGAATATCAGCTGATCAGTAATAGAATGTCACTGTTAAATTGGTCATTAATGTTCAAGGTAATTAATGTTAAATATAATGTTTTAATGTGTTAAAGATGCTGTTGCAAATGAGGAGAAAAGTAATTTGATGTTTAAGACTTTAAAAGATTTGTGAGAAATAATAAAAGATAGATTGTGGGTGATTAGTATTTTGTGGGACATGTAGATCAGTCCAAGTTAGAGTTAAAGTTAAAATGGTAGTACAGAGAATAATATTGTCTTGAATTAATGTAATGTTGTTGTGAGGTAATGTAATAGATATTGAGAAGTATTGATGCTGACACAGTAGTTATGGGGAATATATGTAGAGTATTGAGTGATATATTGCTGTTTATAAATGATGATGTTATTTTGTAGTTGAAGTGAGGTAATTAGATTGAGATTTGGGGATGGTAATTTTGTAATAGGGGATAGTGTAATGGAGGAGTCCGCAACAAAAGGGTTGGGACGGGAAGGGACCGTTTGGCGCCGGAAAGGGTTACCTTAGGTAGAATCCAGGGACCAACATAAGGGAATGAGCTTTTTGGGGGAGGGAAACACTTATCCTAGGTACAAAGGGTTAGAGAATATTTTTTTATATATATCGAGGGAAGGTGGCGATTTGAGTTTAATAGTAAGTTGGGTTTAGAGATTGTTTGATAGATGTTTTGACAGAGATGGGTGTCCTGATAGTTACAGTTGTTAGTGGTATTAGAGTCAGAGTGAGAAATATTATATATGTATACCTGCCAAGTGGCAAACCAAGCTATTATAAATAATTAAATCACCAAAAGAAATGGAGAAGGAGATGATTAAAGAAAGAGATCTAGAATAAAAATATAAAATTTGATTGAAACCAGTGACAAATTTTTGATAGAGTTGGAAAATAATGTAAAGCTATAAAGTGTTATTTGAATAATTTAAACATCAATTTGATTGTTAATTATAATAATATTTTGTTATTTTAAATGTTTTATTTTATTTTGTTTTGTGTTTAAAGATAGAATTTGAAGAGGTTCAATGTATGTTCTGTAGTAACTTGTGTATAAAGTATGTAGGTCAAGGTTCTTTGAGATACTATTACACTCATTAAATTTATAAAAACACATAAATTAATTTGACCTACCTGTACAACTTCTATCCAGGCCAGGATTCTCGTACGAACGTAAGATGTTAGCGTCATTTACAGGTTACTGAAATAAGTAACTTGACTCATTTTTTAATGAAGAGAAATGATATTTTAATTTGTTAAAAATTATTGAAAATTTCATCCAAAACAGTTATGCCTGTTTATGCAGATTAATTTACATTTTTTTCAATTTCTTCACTCGGTTAATAGATACAGGTTAACTTAATCTAAACTCTTACCTTACTGATCACACTTCATTATTAATACAGACAGAGCCCAGCCTGCAATTTTTCACACTCACTCAAACACACTAAATTATAAACCCCTTAACATTTTGAATGATATTCCTCCCCCGTCGACCACGCGGTCTTCACGCCCGCACTCATTGTTCAGGTAAATGTCTTGTTATTTTCCAAAAATTAACGATCTGAATGGGTTCGGTTCTTCTAAAGGACCGCGGTCACACAATTTTTTACTGTTATTTCTTCATTACCGTTAAAATTATGAAACTTTATCAGGAGCCTAACTTAGCTCGGTGTGTGCCGGCCGACACGTATAGAGTAACTGGGCTGGCGTCTTGGTTGGGCCGTAGGAAGTTCGTAACCACTGCTCGTTTGATTTTGTCGCCGTTCCTAGCTGTTTTGCTGTGGCTTACCAACTTTATGCATGAAACCTAGTAGTTATATCAGCCAAATGGGTAGACAATATTTGTCGCTGCTAGACTGATGTCACTAGCAGTAGGCGGGGCTTAACTACATTTCCTGTAGTTGGCTGGTTGGTTTTACAAATTGTTCGCTCCAGCGCCGGTTGAGTTTCTCGGCGTCCCTACAGCGCACATGCTTGAGATGTTAAGTGCGTGCATCGTCACACATATACAGAGTTCTGAGAATTCGAGGGTGGTACGAATTCCTTGCCGAGTTACACAACAGAAACTGTGTCTTACTGCTTTGTTCTCAATACCGTTTCCTTGCCACGTGGTCTGTTACAATGGAATGAACATTTGTCGTACAATAAAACTTTCACAATATTTTTATAAAATCCCGCAAAATGAAATAAATAAAAATACAAATGCCCCATACCCACAATAAATGAAATGACCCAATTTTGACACGTTACATCTTGATTTGACCCAGTTTTGATCAGCTGATAGGTGAGGTTATATACTAGACACGTTTAGCGAGGAAATAAAACCAATTTTGCTTTTGATTGATTTGAACAAATTTTTAAATAATTTTAATATGGAAAGAAAATATTTTAATAAAATTTAATAATATTTAATAAAATATTTTTGAATTTAAAATTCTTTTTGGAAAAAAAAAATTTTTTTTTCTTGATTTTGCGCCTGCCATATAATTGATATTTTAAAACTTTGATGATGTTATTGTTTGTGTACTAATCGTGTTTATTTTATTGAATTGTATTGTTAGAATATAGGTGTAATCACATGTTAGGTTAAGGATGTTCCTATTTCAAGAAATGTTTAATTTGTTTATTTTCTAATAACAAAAAACTAATGAAGAGAATTATTCAGTATAGATGCAAAATTTGTGTTTTGATTTTCAAGGAAAACAGCTAATGAATTTTAACTTAAATAAATTGTCGAAGAATATTTTTATTTTACAGTATATAGTATAAGTGTGTGTGTGAGCCCAGTATCTGCTAAAGGCAGCCCAGTTTGCATATAAGGGGAAACACATCGGTTGAGGATCTGACATGATCTAAGCCAGGGATTTGGATTTTTTGGGGTAGCATGTTAGAAGGTGAGGTGCGCCCATAGTCGCCGAGCCAGGGGGGTCGTTTACCCATGAAGTGTAAGAACAAATGGTGGGTTGTTGGCACCAGTTCCTCACCGGTCCTCTTAGGGGTTTTAGCAATGAGATTTCTTCTGTTTTGGCAGAAGACCTCTCATTGGGGGGGGGGGGGTATTGTAACGTGCCGATTTTGAGAGATATTTTATTTATTTTAAATTGTTTGGGGTTGATCAAAATATTTGTAAATTTTAATTTCAACTGCGACCAGACCACGTGTTGTGTTGTAAGAACAGTGGTATAACAAAGGCAGCAATACGTTTCAACAATTGTGCAATCAGAACCAGGAATGTACCAAGTCGTCATTTCTAAGAACTTTGTGAATGTGTGGCAGTGCGCCCGTATGCATCACACGAGCATGCGCGCGGAGCGACGCCAGTTTTGTGCAACTCAAGATGGCTAAGAAACAAATTTTGTTCCCTTAGTCTGCCATGCGGCCGGACGTAAAGCCTAAGTCACGCCTATCTTGTGACGTCAGCCAGTGCCTAGCGAATATCTTACACTAGTTGCACACAAATAACTACATGGTTTGAATAGGAATTACAAACGGCGAATAACTACAAGGCATTGGTTTCCACCAAGAACGAAGTAATCCAGTTGGCCGCGAACACCTAGCGGCTCTACGCAGTCAGCCTAGAGACTTTTACCTGCCCAGGTATAGCCCAAAGGGGCTCTTCAAAATTTTATAAGTTCTAATCTCAAAAGTAAATTTAAATTAACCACCATGTGTCCGTGGTAGTAGTGCGCATGTGAGGACAACCAAATCTATTTTATTCGACGGCGACGCAATTATTTATAAAGTGAAAAGCGCTCGAGCGATCACCACGTGCCGGCAGGGAAGGGTATTTCTTTTTAAAAAATGTTAAGGGTTTGTCAATATTCTGTGTGAGTGTGTGTAAAAAATTGCAGGCTGGGCTGTTTATGTTGTGTGTGATAAATAAGGTAAGCCAGTAGAATAAGTTATATACATGTAATAGACAACCAAGAGAAGAAATTATTAAAATGTTATTTAATCTGTGCAAGCATGGATAAAATTTGGATGAAATTTATTAAATGATTTAAAAAAATTAAAATATCAATTCTCTTCATTCAAAAATGAGTCGAGTCACTTATTTCAGTAACCTATAAAACACGCTTGCATCCGACGTTCGTGCGACCGAATCCTGGACCCAGATAAAAGAATTTTTGCAGGTAAGTGGAAGAAAGTTCATGTTTTTATATATTTAATGAGTTAATTAACTTCACAATGTGGTATGTTGAAAAGCCAGTAATTGATATTTTTATTGACTGTTGCAGAGTCTGGTGATACGGCGGGGGTGCCTGTCTGACTTTATGGTGTTGGGATCTCGAGCAGGGAAGTCCAGTAATGTCATTCAGGTGTGGTCATAGTCACCAGACTAGGGGGGTAAGTTACCCATGATTGTAATAAGGATTTAAGGGGGGTTGTTGGCACCATATCCTTGCTGGTCCTCTTAGGTTTTTAGGCAATGAGAGTTTTTCTGTTTCGACAGAAAACCTCTTATTGGGGGGGGGGTATTGTAACGGTACACACTGATGAGGGTATACAATTTAAAGCTTTTATTTAACCGGAGTATATTTTTGGTCACCGACTATAGCTCCGTGTGAGGTACAGAATGGTACAGGAATGCAAATTATCAGAAAGGGTGCATATTCATGCGTACGAGAGCACGTGTGGGCCGACGTTCCCAGCGTGAAAGACACGTGCAAAAAATTCCATAGCCGATCATGCGATGGAAACAAAGAAACACAGAGTACAAGTTGACGGCGACGCCTAATGCCTGGCGGGTAGGTAACCAAGCGCACACACACAGTCGACCGTTGTAGCCAAGCAGTTCGCTACAACTCATCACACGGTACAGTCGTACATACAAGGGCCTTGGAAATTTCGGTAGACCGAAGTGAATTGAGTAGCCGAGGTCTACCAAAACTGGTGTAAATATAAGAGAAGAATTAGAACAGTGTTTGGTGACAAAGTGTTAAGTGAATTACCAGCAATGGTGGAATAGCATATGCAGGTATAATACACACTCAGCGGCGTAAAGAATTAAACTTAATAATTATATAAAGAGCTTGGTTAACGGGGGACACTAACCAGTGTAAAGAGTGAGAGAGTGTGTGTGTGGGGAACAATGGAAAAATAAAATATAAAAGTACTGGTTGGTCGAGAAAGATTTTGATATAAGGTATTTGTATACGTAATTTCATAGTTTAAGTATTGAAGTAAAAGATAAAGAGAAAATATAACATCAAATTTAATAAATAAGATTTGTTTTACAGAATATAAACCATGTGTTAGCGTAGTTATTTCGTTGTTACCATTTCCTAGTGTTCTGTGCTGAAAAATTCGTCTAATCGCTCCGTGGAATTTTCTGAATTGGGGGGGAAGTCAGATTGCAAAATTGTCCAGTTTTAATTAAGGTAATGTATAAAGGTCTCCATATCTGTCCTTCAAAGATATTGGTGGCGACCCTGAACTTCTGTTGGTGTTTTTAAAAGGTAAGTAGCGAGAGGAAGATCGCAAGGTAAGGTTCTGGCAGAATATTTTATTTATTTATTAATAAATTTGTTTGTAACTTCACAACTTGTCTATGTTTAATACATAATAAAATAAAACTTAAATTTTATAAATACTCATTTGGCTTAGTCCTACAGGTATTTTGTCTATTAGCAATAAAAAAATTGTTCCACAATTTCAATTTGAATTGCTGACAATTTTCCATTTTTGGCAATTCCAAGAAAAGTAGATGGTACCTTAATTCTTCTCAAAATTTTATATGAGTTAATATTGAAATATTCTACTAAGTGCTGAGTGACCTTTAGATCAATGTAACAATGAAATGTGTTTGATGTGTGAATGTATTAAAAAATGTACCGAATTATGTTTTTTGGTGTTTTAGTAAGAGACAACCATCACATATCTCTCTACCCCCACCCCCACACACACAATTACTTACCAGCAATCTTCCACCACCCATCACGAGTACTTTGTCAGAATCCATGACTGTGTGAAGTCTGTGAGCTATTGTAAGGACTGTACAATTTTCAAACTTTCTCCTTATTGTTTTTTGTATTAACTCATCCGTTCTGAAAAATTAAGTATCCGTTACAATACATTTATTTATGTCGTATGAGTCATGTAAAAAAAAATGTTACTGATTTTATGAAGCATCAAATTAATTGACTAGTACTAGTAGACTTACATCTACTTTGCTACAGCCATAGTCACACGAGTAATTACGTCTTTTATATATAAAATATATAAAAAATATTTTATATATAATTATTTATGTTAATTATATATAAATAATATTTAATTTAAACACACTAAAATTCATGGTAAAATTTAAATCTTTCCTTGCTTGAATTATTTTATTAGGTCACATTTCACTATTGACAAATCCAAACAAGTGGCTGGTACTTTTAATTCTTTTCAAACTTTTATATGAGATGTTATCTAAAAGAAACCAGACTATCACCATCCATGGGTCTAGATACGGTCTACTGATGTTAAGGGTCGCTGCCCCAAATGGTATTGCATCAGTCTGCCACATGGTGTCATGCTGTGCACACTGTAGTTGTAATTACAGGCAATTTATGAATGTTGTATTCATGTTTTGCAGTAATTCCAAACTGAATTTGAAATTACAGCAAAGTACAAACATGAAGTTGTTTAGTTTTATTTATTATTTTAATTATTCTTTATCTAATTGTACATATAAACACTTTTAATGTCTATATTCAGACGCCATCTTTAAAGTTAGCCAACTGAAAACATAGGTACTTACCAAAATCGGGTTCTTTTCAGCGAACACAGGAGAACAAAATTATGGCTGTTTGAAATAAAGAAAGCTTTACTTATTTCAATTAGTTGAGTTTAATAATGGCATTTAATTAATTTTCTTTCATCATTTACAACTATCTCTTCCTTATCCATTATAAAACTCACATTCTACTTTAGATATTTGTTATATAATTATTCTGATACAAATAAAATTGAAACATGTTCGAAACAAATTGAAACAAATAAAAAATTCAAGAAATTAAATTTAAACTAATCTTTTAAAAACACAAACCAGCCTTTTTTGTCTACCTACTTTCACTCATGCACACATACAGTTACCCAAATACCCTTAGAGATCTCATTTTTGTTTAATAATTATTTCATTTTGTATGTTGATTAGCCCTTGTTAAAATTTATTTTATTTATTGGTTACTTAGCTGAGTTTGAGTCTTGAAGACGTCACATTTTTACGCGCACATTTGTTATTTTTTAGCTGATAATTTCCAAAAACTGTTCTTGTATAACAAAAACTGTTATTTACATTATTTCTGTATGAATTTTACTTTTATCACATTTTAAATCTATTATTCACATGTTTTGTTGTTTTGCGGGCGCGACAAAAATTACGCCCGGTCGGCAGATGCGCTGATTACTTGCATCCGTAGCTGTTAGTTGTTCCTTGCCGACTGACTACACGAACGGCACTATTTTGTGTAGTTGCCGCGGTTGTTTACCAAGTTTCCTTTGTCTTGAGTCCTGGTATCCCTACGCCAGAGATAGGGTCGCCTGACACTCCTGAATTCCAACGTTATGTAAGTACTGACGTAAGATCGTTCGATTGGATGTTACATCATCGGTTAGTCACTGGTTCTCAAAATAACTGCTTTACTCGCGTCTGGAGCTGACCTTGACACATTGTCGCTTGTTTGTTTACTACGTCTTTATAATTTATGAATAATATTTCCAATCACTCCTGCCAATTTCGCTACCAATAAAATTTACCTTTATTCTCAATTTACGTCTATGTCTCTCCCAAAATTACGTAACCTCACAAAATATTATTTTATCAAAATACACTGATTTTTTATAGTACCCCAGGTAGGTCAAAATGGCCCGTTACAATACCCCCTCAATGAGAGGTTTTATGCCGAAGCATAAAAACTCTCATTGACACTTTCATACTTGCTAAAGGGATCAGCCAGGATATGTCGCCACAACCCCCTTTACGGTTTACAAACAAAATATAATTAACTCACTCTTGGTCCAGTGACTGTGACCGCACCTGAATGACCTTACTGGACTTCTCTCTCGAGATCCCAACACCATAAAGTCAGCCAGGTACTTAACGCTCCTGCTCTGACCAGCTCAGGACCGCCGCCACAGCATCACCAAACACTGAAACAACAAATCAAAATTGTCACCTACCAATAAAGTCACTGACAGGGTCGTCATTGTTACCTACCTTCCTTCCTCTCTATGATATTTATCATTATGAGTACTTACCATAATCATGTATTTTATTTGCATAACTTTTGAGTGAAGTACCATACTTCCGGGTGCCACGTGTTCAAGTCGTCTACACTGAATATGTTATTTACACCTAAGGGTCCCAAAGTATCGTTAAACGAGAGACAGAAGCAGCCTGGGTTATCGAAATAACGATTCATACACATATGTTTGAAAATAACACACTGGTTTAATAATCTTTATAGTTGTTCAATTACAGTACAAGGGTTAAATAAAACTGTAGTCATTATACAAAATGGCGGCTATGCAGTTCCGCTCCTTACTCATCAATTATCGTTACTAATTTTCTAGATCATGTATTTGAACATAATAGTACAAAAGAAACATTCTTTACCTTGCAATTGCGATTTTACTTATTCATTTATTAGCATAACCCCTTTTATTCCATAAACCAATGCCTAGTTTAATGGTAGCCGGCATTCACTTTCACTCTCTCCCTCACATACTACTGTTACAGATCTTAATTTTGTTGCATTGAAAAGTCTATTTGTGATTGTTTAGAGCTCTAATTTTGAAAAAAAAAGAATAATAATAAGAATTAGGACTTTCCTGAATGTTTGTAGTTGTTCAGCAGTTCAGACGTTTTCCATGATCCGGCCGTTGGCTGGCGTACTTCGTTGTTGTTAGTACTGTCTGTTTTTTGTCTGTTATTTCACCGAATTTACATGTTTAAACTGTTAACTGTTCACTATTGATTGATGATTACATTTTATATTAGATTCACACTTTTAACTGGTTATTTTGTACCAGTGAAAATTTTGCGTGTTGTCGCCATGACAAAGTTCTTCAGAGTGGGCAGACATTGTGTCGAATTGTCAACAGGTGGAGGGGATCAATTGTGATCAACTATTTGTCAGCCTCAGCTGACGGCATTGTTCCTCGTCATCGCTGTGACGTGTGGCAATATTTGTCATACCAATTTGCTTGTGTCGATCCGAACCGCCATTGAATACATCTTCTTTTACATGTACGCCCTCGGCCTTGAGTGGAATCGTATCGATGAAATTGCGTTGTTTATGCAGACAGGGAAATTGACCTAACCATGCTTTATGTGTATGAATACAATAAAAAATACAATGCAAAATCCTTGAACACCATAATTATGACACAACAGGCCTTTTTGTCCTGTTACAAAAACCCCTCAATGAAAGATTTGATGCCGAAGCATAAAAACTTTCATTGACTCATTCACACGTTCTAAAGGGATCAGCCCAGGTATGTTGCCACAACCCCCTGTAGTGTTTATAAAAAAATTTTAATCACTTACCCTTGGTTCAATGATGCTGATCGTACCTGTCTGACCTTACTGGACTTCTCAGGAGAGATCCCAACACCATAAGGCCATGAGACACCTAACGCTCCTGCTCTGACGCACCGGCCAGCTCAGGACCGCTGTCACAACAACACAAAACTCTGAAACATGCAATACAAAATTTTAAAATAGTGGCCTTATCTATCTCCATATCCACAACTGATATGTCTCCCCTTAGATGCATTGGTTTATGTTACTAGACATTGGTTCCCTTAATTAATAAGTTTTCACATAACCAAAGACAAGATTTAAGACAGAAAAATCCATTTCCATTTTTCAACATGCCTGCATTTATTAAAAACTTCTCTGACTCCAGTCAACATTAACTTACTTCTCTCACCACAAGAAAACATATTATCATACTAAGCACAAAACAAATTTTAATTTTCCAAACAACAACCACTATCTCTATTATTTTACTTTATATAAAATCGAAACATATACCTATTATGGCAAACACTTCAAAACTCTTTATATTTTTCTTTACTCAGCTTTCTTTACACTTATATTTCTTTACAACAGAATCATAATTATATACTTGATAACCAACACCAATATCACTATTATTTCTTTAACATTTAACATTTGCTGTCATTGCTACCCCTGTAACAACCTCCCAGCCACACACACTATTGCACCATCAACATAATAAAAACATAATAAAACATTGTACATCAAAAATTAACATTGTTACATTTACCTTACATAATTCACATTTAACTAACTTGTACCATTAGATTCTATATAAAAAAAATTTCAAATTTATCATTTACCTTTCAGTTACATCACCTGTAACGTGGCATTTTGGCCTACCCGGGGTAATAAGGAAATTTGTATTTTTTTTTTAATAAAGCCGATAATATAATAGGGACAAAAACAACGAAAGGTAAAATTCAGTGGTAGCATAAATAGCGACGGTGGCAGCACTGCTGTGTTAAAATTACTCATGAATATTTTCTCAAAACGAGAAACAACCGACGGAACTGTGCCAAGGTCAGACAATGACATACAAAACCAGTCAACAAGTTATGTAACTAACATCAGACCATCTTACGTCAGAGCCTAGCCTAGCGTTGTGGAATGCCGTTATGTAATAAAACAGTCTGCTGGCGTAGTGATACCAACTAAAAACAATAAGAATTGATCATCCAACCACTGCCGCTTCACAAAATAGTGCCGGTAGCCGGTTGCCTGTCTAAATTCAACGCTCGCGTGAGCAACATATATACAAAGTTCCGGAACTTTTTTTGCGGGCCCGCATACAACAAAAAATGTAAATCTTTCTATATATTTCAAAGTGAAAACCGTTTTTGGTCAAATATTCATCAAAAGTAACTAATTGAAACATAGTGACAGTTCGGCAGTAACACGTAAAAAATGTGATAGTGAAAACAGTAAAACAACGCATGCCATGTGGCGAAATCCTACGCAGCACAATCAAGGAACGTAGACATTTCAACATTATACTATATAACACATTTTTCATAAATTATAAAGTTGAGCTCATAAAACCTGAAAGTATATAAATATGATTGTGTGTGTGTGTGTGTATGAGTGAGTGAAATTAGGTAAATTAAGAAGTGCTGGTTGCGCAATTATATATAGTAAGTAAATTCATTTGATTTGTTATTTTACAATTAGTTAAATAATGAGTTGTTTTCTTAATTGAGCCTCGTGGCCAAATATAATCAAAATATTATAAAAGAAATTGACGAGATGGGAATAAAATAAAAGGGGTTTGTTAACCATAAATGTGTGTTGGTCATTTGCGTTCCTCTGTTTCTCTCTGCTAATGAGTACACCTGACGAGACCCTGGAAAAGTAGTTAACACAACAAAACTGAGCAATATCAATTTCAACATAATAAATTTTAATTAGCTCGTAAAGCTTTAATGGCGCCCTTTAACATGGACTTTGTAAATTAGTTTAACAAAAAATTTACAAACGGGTCGAAAATGGCAGAGGGAAATATGAACGCAGACTTAGATAAAAGTAACATAGAAGAATCAATTTTAAATATCACGCAAGATCATATGATAACAACCAATGATTTTGTTGATGAAAGTGTTGAAACAAATGTAGACGAAACTGTAGTAGCGGGGGGTAGTAAAGACAAGGGGGTAAATATATTTAACCAATTAGCGTTGATGATGGAGATGATGTCAGGAATGAAAACTGAGATGAAATCAGAAAACTATAATCTGAAAACGAGTTTGAATGAATTTAAGATTGAAATAAAATCAGAAAACAATAATTTGAACACATGTTTAAATGAATTTAAAAATGAGATCAAATCAGAAGTAAATACTATAAATGTTAAACTTACGGATTTAAATAACGAGTTCATGAATGTGAGGAGCGAATTGAGAGCGAGTGAAATATATATGAATAGCCGTTTGGAAAGTATGAATGAGACTATTGTTGGAGTGAGAGATGAACTGACTAGTGATATCAATAAGATACAAACTGAGATGAAAAATGATATAAAAATAAATAAGGAAAAACAAAAAGAGAAAATGTTAGAGACAAATAAAAAATTTGACACGTTGACAAGTAAATTTAATGATAAATTTAAAAAGCAAAATGACAAAATTGACAGTAATGTTCAATTTATAATTAATGAGTGTGAACAAGTCAAACGAGCAAGTGAAATACAGGAAAATATAAATGACGAATTCAGAAGTAACTTTGAACAAGTTGATGCAATTAAGATTAATGTAACTAGTTTAAAAAATAAACAAGCAGAGCATGAGCGTGAAATTGTTAAAGTCAGGGAAGACTTGAATGTAACCATTAACCAGAAATTAAGTAATGTGAGTGAGAGAGTGAATGTGGAAGTAGAATTAGGATATTTTAGTAATGAAAATAGGGGAGTGAACCCCATACAATTTTTGAACTCTATAAAAAGTTTTAATAAATATAACCAAGAAAGTTGGGAGATTAAGTTAGTAAGAATTTTAAAGTACTTTAAAGGGGATGCTAAAATATGGGTGGATGCTCATAACGATAACTGGGTAGATTTTAATGAGTTTGAGCAAGCATTTAGAAATAAGTACTGGTCAGAAGAGAAACAAGAGGGGTTACGTAGTATCATAATGGGATGGGGCAATTTCAATATTAAGCACATGAGTATTACATCGTATGTGACGAGACTATATGGTCAGGTTAAATATTTAGAACCACCAATGCCTCTTTCATCTTTTATAAGATACATTAGTAAACATTTACCCAAGGACATACGGTCCACAATCAGAACCCGGGATTTTGCTAATATAGCAGAGTCAGAAAAAATATTAGAAGCATACCAGAGTATGAAAGAGGAAGAGGATAATAAGTATCAGTTTAGAGTTAGTGAATCGAACCAAACAAATACTGAAATAAGACAACCAGACCATTTTATTAGTAATGTGAGTAGATCAGGGGAGGGGACGTGGTTATGTCCAAACCCTAGTTGTGGAGCTAGTAATTATAATGGGTCGCGGAATCAATGTTACCGGTGTCAGGGTCCGAGGAGTGGTGCCCAAGGGAGAGGGGAGAATTATAATAGGGGTTGCGATCAATTTAGAGGGAATCATAGAGGGAGAGGTTTTACTAGTAATCGAGGAGTATCAGGAAATTTTAATCATAGAGGTAGAGGGGGATATGTTAGTAACCAAAACAAAACTCGGGGCGTGGAAGTACCAGCTCGTAATCAAAACAGTAGGGGTGTTTACAGTGAACCACCACCACCACATCCGTTAAACTAATAAGGGCGGTTGAAAAAGAAAGCCCCCAGCTGTCTAGTAATCACATGACAATAGGGTCACTAATTACCAATATACATAATGATTTATCTGACGAAGAAGCGGGTGAGAGTAATAATGCTTTCGGGATGGCAGAATTTGAAGCCGAAGTGTTTAATTCTAAATATATTTTTCTAGTAGATTCAGGGAGTGAACTGACTGCTATAGACGATAGAATGTTTGAAAAAATCAAAAATCAGACTACAGAAACTATTCCACAATTACCAGTACTGGGAATTAGTGTTATAGGAGTAACGGGTGTTCGCAGTAAAAAGGTAACTAAACAAATAATGCTACAATTAAAAGTAAATAAGAACACAATAAATGTACCTTTCTTAGTTATTCCAGGACTAAATATGGGAGCTATAATAGGTAATGATTTTTTAAATAATTTCAAAGTAGAGTTAAACTATTACACACAGAGTATGAAATTAAATAATAATAATAATATAATTGAAATACCATTCATACAAAAGAAAACTGTAGGAATGAAAGCTTTAAAAATAATTAGTAAGGGAATATTAATTTCTGACAATGATATAAACGAGTGTAGACCTTTAATGATAAATTATTGTAACTTGAGAGTAAATAATAATGAGTTATTTGAGAATGAAAATAATTGGGAGGAGAAAATGAATAAAATCTTATATCAAGAGGGGGAATTTAGCTATCAAGACAGGGAGAAAATAGTACTAATAATAAACAAAAATAAATCAGTTTTTTCAGATGAACCCGGTTTAGTAAAGAATTTTAAAGGTAAATTAGTCGTTAAAGAAAAAACACCCTTTGCACCTAAAACCTATCCGGTACCATACTCCAAGAGGAGTTTAGTACAGGAGGAAATAAATAAAATGTTGAGGGAAGGTATAATAGAAAAATCTACATCACCATATTCCAACCCTTTAGTAGTGGTAACAAAGAAAGATTTATCGATAAGATTATGTTTAGACGCAAGACAGGTAAACAGAATAATTGTTCCAGACAGAGAATCACCGGAACCAGTAAGCGAAATTCTGCAACGTTTTAGTGGGACCAAATACATCACCACCTTAGACTTGACTGCAGGCTACTGGCAGATAGAGCTGGAAGAGGAGTCTCGACAGTATGTGGCCTTTCTATACAACGGTAGGAATTACCAACTTCACCGACTACCTTTTGGACTAAATGTAAGTGTTTCAATTTTTATCAAATGCCTGGATTATGTGCTAGGGAGAGAGATTTTAGAATTCACAACCGTTTATGTAGATGATATAGTAATTACATCACCAGACATTGATATACACTGTGAAAGGTTAGATAGGGTACTAAGTAGACTGCATGAGTATGGCATAACAGTTAAATTTAAGAAGTCAGAATTTTTGAAAGAACAAGTTAATTTTTTAGGACATATAATTTCAGCAAGGGGTATCAGTACAGACCCTAAGAAGGTAGAAATAATACAAAATTTTCCGATACCAAAAAATGTTAAACAGTTGCAAAGTTTTTTAGGATTGTGCAATTATTATAGGCAATTTGTAGACAAATATTCATATTTAACAGTACAATTGGGACATTTATTAAATAAGGACAATCGATGGCGGTGGAATTTAAAAGAGCAAAATATATTCGAGCTGATAAAAAATAAATTCTTAAACACAGTTATATTAGCTCATCCTAATTTTTCAGAGCCATTTTATATACACACAGACGCGTCAGACATTGCCTTGGGAGTAGAGTTGTTTCAGTTAGATGGGAGTGATAACCACAAAGTAGTAGCTTTTGCAAGTAGATCTCTATTAACTAGTGAAAAGAACTACACTACGACGGAGAAGGAGGCGTTATCAATAGTTTTCGCCTGTAGAAAGTTCAGAACGTACTTATTAGGAAATAAGGTAATCATAAGGTCCGACCATCAAGCTTTAACGTTTTTAAAGAATTGTAAATTAACTCATGGTAGGTTAGTGCGGTGGATGCTAATATTACAAGAATATGACTTAACAATTGAGTATTGTAAGGGTAAAGAAAATATAGTAGCTGACGTTCTATCCAGAACAGATTTTGATAATAACACCGAAGTAGACACAGCAAATACATATAAAATATTTATAGTAAAAGAAGCGGGGGAAGTAAATATGAAAAAGTTAGTAAGTAACTTAGCCGCAGAACAAGAGAGAGACACTGAACTTAATAAAATAATATTAGCTTTGAGTCAAATACCCAACGTACCTCATAAGTGGGAGAAACACTTTAGTTTGTTTAATAAACACTTATTTCATCGGGCAAATGAACAGGGAGATGATTGGAAGTTGTGTATCCCTAAAGTCATAATACCTGAAGTAGTGAGAGATTGCCATCTATGGTATGGTCATATAGGCCCCAAGAAATGTAGTGATATATTAAAAGAGTCATGTAAATTCAATAATATGAAAAGAACGGTGCGTAAAATATTACAAACATGCGAAATTTGTCAGAAGGCTAAAGTAAACAATCGTAAACAGGAGGGTTTAATGCAGCATGTAATGCCGGACAATCCTTTAGCATTAGTTGCTGTTGATTTATATGGCCCTTTACCCAAAGGTCGAGGAGGTGTAAACTATTTATTTGTTGTATTAGATGTTTTTACCAAATTTGTAAAATTGTACCCGATTAAAAAGGCAACTTCATCAGTGTTGGCTAGGAAAATAGTAAATGAATACCTTATTGAAGTAGGTAAGCCTCAAGTAGTATTATCAGATCATGGTTCACAGTTCACCAGCAACACCTGGCGGGAAACTTTAGGTTGGGAAAATATTTTAGTTAAACATACATCAGTGTATCATCCACAGCCGAATCCAAGTGAACGAGTTATGCGGGAGTTAGGGAGAATGTTCAGAACTTTTTGCCATAAAAAACATTCTTTGTGGGCTACTTTTGTGTGCAAGATAGAGTGGTATATTAACAATAGTTTACATGAATCCACTAGTTACAGCCCATGTGAGTTGATGTTTCAGAGAAGGCCGTCACGCATATTAGAAGAGCTAGTAAAATTTCCAACCCGGACGGAAATACCACATGATAGGAAATTGGTAATCGCTAGGGAGCGCCTGGTGAGTAAGGCTGAACAGCGGAAATGGAGACATGACCGGAATTTAACACCCATACAATACGAGGTAGGACAATTAGTATTAATAAAAACTCACGATCAGTCATCAGCGTTGGACAAAGAAATTAAGAAATTCTTCCTATTGTATGACGGTCCATATGAGATTAGCCAAGTGAAAATGGAGAATGCTTATGTTTTAGTAGATTTGCAAACTCGAGAAATAAAAGGAACTTATAATGTGACCCAATTAAGAAAGTATTATCTAGCTGGGTGATGATGGATGTATTTATAGATATTAAAATTTTCATACATAAACAGACATTTTTTATATTCTATCATTACAAATTATTATTATTGTTTATATACACGTTATGTATTTTATATAAATGAACCTCAAGGTAGGGAAAATTAAGAAAGAAATGTATTAGGTTAAAACACCACCAAGACTAGAAATGTCATGTAATACAAATTGTTAATTTTAATTTTAAAATTATATATTATACTTGTGATTCCCCAACTTTTCGGGTGGTCACGGCCTCACCGAACCCTGACCGTGGAATTGGTTTAGCTTTAACAGCTATGGTTGGGGCACATTACGATTTCGCGCTGACCATACTGGCCATAGCTGTTATCGTTGTAAAGGTGTATTTTGAAATTGATGGGGGGGTGAAATTAAGGGGAATCACCAAACTAGGGAACAGCGGCTACCACTCTGCCCGCATGGGGGTAGCAAAGCCAGGTGGTAGACCCGTTTAAGGGCGCATAAATATAAACAAGAATATATTGGTATTCAAATGTTAAAATGTAACGCAGAAGCAAGGACACGGAGATGTCACATTCCTCCAAAATTTCAGTCCTTGTGGACGCAACTGGACGCCACAGTCCAGGGGGGTCATAGTGTGTGTGGCAGGGAGGTTACCCAAGGGGGGTAACGAATTAAAAAATTTTTGTTGCATTTTAGTAATGATGACTCGCTATTAATTAATTTTGTTAAAATTTGAAGAAATAGATGCACTAGATATTTTATATATTGTGTTTATTATGTCTTATTGAGTTGATTGCATGTAGTATGTTAGGAATAAGGATTATACAAATATAATAATAAGTTTTCTGTGTTTAAAGATTTTACTAAAAATGAAATAAATTTATGATAGTTAAAATTTTCAATGTGTTATTAAAAAAAAAAAAGAGAAACGAATTAATAAAAGTAAAGTGAGTTTAAAAGATAATTTTATGATTTTATATGCAAATTCAATGATGTAAAGTGTGTAAGTTTTAAATATAAATTGTTTATGTTAAGATAAGGATAACAATGTGAATTATGAGTGTACTATGTTTTCTTATGTTATATTGTGTTTGTTAGTGTAAGAGAATTTTATGAATTTAAATATTTTAAATGCATTTTAAATTGGGGATGAGAGAAATGTAATATGGTAATGGGAAATGTTTATGAGTCAGTCGTCTGTTTATTTAAATTCTGATGGGAATCAGGGCAATGATTTTGAATTTTGGGATAAAGTTAACAAGAGAAAGTAGATGGAATGAGATTATGGAATTTTAAAAGGGGATCATGCGTTGTCAGGTATTTTGATATATATGTTAGCAGTTAAGGAAAAAAAACAAAACCAGTGCTTCTTAGCGCAAACCAGCACCGCTAGGGGGAATCAGATCAGTTGGGGATATGGTGTTGTATAAGGCCACCATTTGATATTTGATTTGTTGTTTCAGTGTTTGGTGATGCTGTGGCGGCGGACCTGAGCTGGCCAGCGCGTCAGAACAGGGGCGTTAAGTATCTGTCTGACTCTATGGTGTTGGGATCTTGAGAGAGAAGTCCAGTATTGTCATTCAGGTGCGGTCACAGTCACCAGACCAAGGGTGAGTTGATTATATTTTTTGTAAACCGTAAAGGGGGTTGTGGCGACATATCCTGGCTGATTCCTTTAGCAAGTATGAATGTGTCAATGAGACTTTTTATGCTTCAGCATAAAATATCTCATTGAGGGGGGTGTTGTAACGTGGCATTTTGGCCTACCCGGGGTAATAAGGAAATTTGTATTTTTTTTTTTAATAAAGCCGATAATATAATAGGGATAAAAACAACAAAAGGTAAAATTCGGTGGTAGCATAAATAGCGACGGTGGCAGCACTGCTGTGTTAAAATTACTCATGAATATTTTCTCAAAACGAGAAACAACCGACGGAACTGTGCCAAGGTCAGACAATGACATACAAAACCAGTCAACAAGTTATGTAACTAACATCAGACCATCTTACGTCAGAGCCTAGCCTAGTGTTGTGGAATGCCGTTATGTAATAAAACAGTCTGCTGGCGTAGTGATACCAACTAAAAACAATAAGAATTGATCATCCAACCACTGCCGCTTCACAAAATAGTGCCGGTAGCCGGTTGCCAGTCTAAATTCAACGCTCGCGTGAGCAACATATATACAAAGTTCCGGAACTTTTTTTGCGGGCCCGCATACAACAAAAAATGTAAATCTTTCTATATATTTCAAAGTGAAAACCGTTTTTGGTCAAATATTCATCAAAAGTAACTAATTGAAACATAGTGACAGTTCGGCAGTAACACGTAAAAAATGTGATAGTGAAAACAGTAAAACAACGCATGCCATGTGGCGAAATCCTACGCAGCACAATCAAGGAAAGTAGACATTTCAACATTATACTATATAACACATTTTTCATAAATTATAAAGTTGAGCTCATAAAACCTGAAAGTATATAAATATGATTGTGTGTGTGTGTGTGTATGAGTGAGTGAAATTAGGTAAATTAAGAAGTGCTGGTTGCGCAATTATATATAGTAAGTAAATTCATTTGATTTGTTATTTTACAATTAGTTAAATAATGAGTTGTTTTCTTAATTGAGCCTCGTGGCCAAATATAATCAAAATATTATAAAAGAAATTGACGAGATGGGAATAAAATAAAAGGGGTTCGTTAACCATAAATGTGTGTTGGTCATTTGCGTTCCCCTGTTTCTCTCTGCTAATGAGTACACCTGACGAGACCCTGGAAAAGTAGTTAACACAACAAAACTGAGCAATATCAATTTCAACATAATAAATTTTAATTAGCTCGTAAAGCTTTACACCTTCCTTTTTTCCACTAACAACCGCTACTAACAACCATTAACATATTATGACACCAATCTCTCAATAACAACCCCCTTCACAAATCCCATTTAAATCCTCTGGCACCGCTCGTCTTTGCACTAGGATGTGTGTTTCCTACCTGGCCATACACATTCCTAACCATTTGCCCTCCACCCAATATCGGCAAACACTCCCTTAAACTAAATTGCTCCGCCTGCCACAACGCTGTACGCTGGTCTCTTGCCATGTCGCACGCTGATCACTCCTTACACCGGACCCTTACTACAAAATATCATCATCAACAAATATATATACCATTCACATTACTCACCTCTCTACATATAATCACTAACTACTGTGTCCCTAAAATATCTAACACCTCTTTATATATTATCTGTATCTCAACATTCTTATTTTCTCTAACTCCCAATAACTCTGCTTAACTAACCTGCCTTATTTATCACTATTCCCCAAACTCTATTCCTCTCTAACTCTTTATATTACTGTGATCATTGACAATTGCATTAGAAAATTCATCCCTCACCTACTAATAACAATACCTTTCAATATCCAAATATGTTACATGCTTAATCATTTCTTATCCATTAGAATCTAAATCTCATAATATCATTTAAAATCATCCTCACAATTAATTATTCTTGAATATTTAAAATTCTACAGTACATGGTTTACATAAAAAATACACAAAATACACAACAGCAAAAATACATAAATACATTGACATTAACACGTAAAAATATACAATCCAAAATTATCATTTAACCATTTATCAAAATCAGTTCATAAACAGTCCATTTCAAAAACACTGTTCACATAATTAAATATACATTAACACAATAAAATATCTATCCTCCATCGTCAAACAATAATCTTATCTTATATCTATATACATTGCTTATTATTGAATCTCTTATATTAACATCATAAATGCATATACCATTCAAATTTTCATCATTTACCGCAAACTCATATAATCTGTCATGATTGGTTATTGTCATGTCACCTTCTGTATTATTAGTCACCACTGGGTACTTTATAAAGTCATTATTTTCATTATCATCTTCTCCTACTGCTATATCAGCTTCGTTACAAGGTAAGTTCTTATTTTTATTATACATCATCTCTACTCCTAACTTTTCCATAAACTCTTCATACTTTCTACTCATCTTAAAAATCTCTATTTCTCTCTCTCTCTCACAATATTTCTCACAACACCTCTCTCTCTATCACACCAAACTACATTCTCTCTTTCAATATTTGCAGGGGACACTAATTCACAATTACTGCACCACCTGTGAAGTGCACAAAAAAAAACCAGGGACAACTTTATTTGTAGACCTATCATCTCCCAAATATACATTGAAGGCACTCTCGTCCTTCCTCAACACATGTGAAGTTTTTACTTCACCCCCTACTCCATCATTAAGGGAAAAATCTACCCCTTGCAACTCTTTTACAATTATACTCTCCCTCCTTCTCTCTGATTTATTACTATATATTAACATTTCATCATTATCATATCCAATTCCCATTAAACTCTCATTATCACTACCCATGTTTACATAATCATTTTCTAATATCATATTTTTATTTTTACTATTACAACTCTCTCCTCTACTTGCCTTGTCTTTATTTAAGTTCAAATTGTCTATTACTTTACTCATTTTCATGTTTAACTTTTCAAAATGTTTATCAAAATTATCGTTTCGTTCTTTGATTTCATTTTTCATCTCATCTAATCTCTCATTAAATTGGTTAGACTTATTTAAATTATCTAATCTTGTGTTTTGCTCATCTATTTATCATTAAAATTGTCTAATTTTGTATCAAACTTAGTACTCTGTTCGTTAAAAAGTAATTTCATCATTCTTATTATATCATTCTCCTCAACTCTTTTTGTTGGGGCTGGTGTCGAGTGAATACTGCCACCCATCATTTCTGATTCTGTTATACTTGTTTCGTTATTATTTGCCATTTTGATCGTACTAATAATAAATTTTATTTTTAGTTGTTGTTTTGTATTTTACTCAGACAATAACATAACCTATACTGTTAACCTATATTGCTTCTGTGTTACGTATATATTGCTACCCGTCTGCTTCCGTACTCTGGTTCATTTATATAAAACAATTTATTATATAAAGTCCCTGTTGCGGGCTGCCATTGTCACCTACTAATAAAGTCACTGTTCGGGTCGTCATTGTTACCTACCTTCTTTCCTCTCTATGATATTTATCATTACGAGTACTTACCATAATCATGTATTTTATTTGCATAACTTTTGAGTGAAGTACCATACTTCCGGGTGCCACGTGTTCAAGTCGTCTACACTGAATATGTTATTTACACCTAAGGGTCCCAAAGTATCGTTAAACGAGAGACAGAAGCAGCCTGGGTTATCGAAATAACGATTCATACACATATGTTTGAAAATAACACACTGGTTTAATAATCTTTATAGTTGTTCAATTACAGTACAAGGGTTAAATAAAACTGTAGTCATTATACAAAATGGCGGCTATGCAGTTCCGCTCCTTACTCATCAATTATCGTTACTAATTTTCTAGATCATGTATTTGAACATAATAGTACAAAAGAAACATTCTTTACCTTGCAATTGTGATTTTACTTATTCATTTATTAGCATAACCCCTTTTATTCCATAAACCAATGCCTAGTTTAATGGTAGCCGGCATTCACTTTCACTCTCTCCCTCACATACTACTGTTACAGATCTTAATTTTGTTGCATTGAAAATTCTATTTGTGATTGTTTAGAGCTCTAATTTTGAAAAAAAATGAATAATAATAAGAATTAGGACTTTCCTGAATGTTTGTAGTTGTTCAGCAGTTCAGACGTTTTCCATGATCCGGCCGTTGGCTGGCGTACTTCGTTGTTGTTAGTACTGTCTGTTTTTTGTCTGTTATTTCACCGAATTTACATGTTTAAACTGTTAACTGTTCACTATTGATTGATGATTACATTTTATATTAGATTCACACTTTTAACTGGTTATTTTGTACCAGTGAAAATTTTGCGTGTTGTTGCCATGACAAAGTTCTTCAGAGTGGGCAGACATTGTGTCGAATTGTCAACAGGTGGAGGGGATCAATTGTGATCAACTATTTGTCTGCCTCAGCTGACGGCATTGTTCCTCGTCATCGCTGTGACGTGTGGCAATATTTGTCATACCAATTTGCTTGTGTCGATCCGAACCGCCATTGAATACATCTTCTTTTACATGTACGCCCTCGGCCTTGAGTTGAATCGTATCGATGAAATTGCGTTGTTTATGCAGACATAGGGAAATTGACCTAACCATGCTTTATGTGTATGAATACAATAAAAAATACAATGCAAAATCCTTGAACACCATAATTATGACACAACAGGCCTTTTTGTCCTGTTACAAAATATCAACTAGTGGCCTTGTACAATACTATATCCCTAACTGATCTGTTTCCCCTTAGCTGTGCTGGTTTGCGTTAAGAAGCACTGGTTTTTTTTTTCTTAATTCTTAACTTCTAACACATATATGAATACCTAACATGATACATTTTTTTAAAATTCTATAATCTCATTCTGTCTACTTTCTCTTTTAACTCTTATCCCGAAATTCAAAATACATTCCTCTGATTCTATCAGAATTTAAATAAACATTCCCATTACAATATTACACATCTCTCTCATCCCCAATTTACATCTAAAATATTTAAATTCATAAAATTCTCTTAAACACTAACAAACATAATACAGCATAATAAAACATAGTATATTCATAATTCACATTATTATTATTATTAAATTAAAATAAACAATTCGCATTTAAGTTTGACCAAAAATTACACACTTTACATCTTTAAATTTGCATATAAAATTATAAAAATTACATTTTAATCTCAATTGAACTTTTATTCATTCATTTCCCAAAAATTTTTTTTTTCAACCTTCATTTTACATAACATTTCATTTATTAATCCATTTTATTAATTTGGGTGATTCTCAGTTATTCATTATAATTCACTTTATCAACTTGGCATTTACCTATAATCTTACCCCCTTCATGACTCTAACGCCCACTTACAAATTCTTTATCTAGTATGACACCCATCTATCAAAACATCTACCAACCCTTCTCTACCTCTAACTTACTACTCTAATTCATTTCGCATCATTCTACCCTTATAACCAAATACTCTCTACCCCTTTGTACTCAGGATGTGTGTTCCCCTCCCAATGCTCATTCCCTTATCTGGTTTCCGGACCCTCCCTAGGTAACCCTTTCCGGCGCATAACGGTTCACCTCCCGCCACAACGCTTTTCGTTGAGGACTCCTTATCACACCACCCCCTTACAAAATTCCTCTATCAACTAATTACTCTCCCATTACATCATTTTCATCTACAAAATATCTCCATTTATTTATTACCTCAATATATCACTCATTACTCTACATATTTTCCCCATAGCTACTGTCACTATCAATATTCAAATTCTACATTATTTGTATTTCACCTCTTATTTTCTCTAACACCCATCTAAACGTAACTTGGACTGACTCAAATGTCTTACTTAAATAACCATCCTTACCCAAATTCTCTCTTTTACAACCCATTGAAAATTCTTAACTATCTCAAATTTATTTCATTATTTATTTATTTACAATATTTAAACACATTGAAAACTTATTCTATAACATATTATTATATTTTTATAATCCTTATCCCTAACATACTACATGCAATTAACACAATCAGACATAATAAACACAATATAAGAAACATCTCAAATTATTTAAATTGCATCAAGTATTGAAAACACAACATTTTAATTACATTGCTCCAAAACAATTACAAATTCATTATTTATTTAGTCTGCTGAAATATTATATTTATTATTAAAACAATCTCTACTACATACACATTGTTTACATTAAGTACATCTTACAACATAGATACAACGAATTTCACTATTTATTTATTTACAATTCTTCATCATTATTTTTCAGTTTACCACGCTTCATTTTATAAGTTAGCAAGGTCAGAACCATAAATTACAATATTTAAAAATGTTCATACACTGATTTTTTAATTCAACCTCCATCATCATATAAATATCTAATATATTTATAACATACATCACTGTTATCCACATACAATTTGTTGTTATTATTATTATGACCATTATCGACATAATATTTGACACCATTCTTATCTATCAATTCATAAAACCCGTCTACATTTGTGATTTTAGTTCTATCTCCATCAGTAGTTTTATTCAATATAAAGTCAGTTATTTTATCATCATCATCAAAATAATTATCCATCTCTATTTTACAAGGTAAGTATTTTATATCATCTATTTCCTTCAATTCTAACCTCTCTTTCAACTCTTTATAATTTCTCTTTAACTGATATAATTCTATCTCCCTATCTACACACAACTCTCTCTCTAAATATCTCTCACCACAACACCATATCACACTTTCTCTACCATCCCATACAGAGGGCACTAACTCATAAAAATTAGGGGAACAACTCAAAGACCTCATGTCTTCCAATAATAATGGACTCTTGTCCTTCAACAACAACATTTGTAAACACCTTGGTTCACAATAAACCTGGGGAAAATTTACTCTCTGCAACCACTCTCCCTCTACACTCTCTTTCCACTTTCTCTCTGACTCATAAACACACATTAACATTCCATTATTACATTCTAAAACTTCATCAGTACTCTCAATATTTACCCCATTATTCTTTAACATCATATTTTCACTTATATTGCCATAATTCTCACTCCTACTTACCTCAGAATTGTCTTTAACATCATTATCATCACTATTCAGTACTTTATTATCTAACACTACCTCTTCCACTATTTTGTCATCATTAGTATTTGTCATAACTATAACACTGTCATCTAACTTCTTGTTTATTATCTGTTTTACTTTACTTTTAATCTGTTCCCCTACTGACTCTACTACTTTCTCAACACTCTGTTCTAATCTGTTAAAGTTAGTTTCTATTATTTCATTAGTTTGGTCTAAATGCTTATTAATTTCATTCTATGGGTTTTCAACTCATCAAATTTATTATTTTGTACATCAAATTTTCTATCAAAGTCATTGCTCAATTTATCAAATTTGTCATTTACTTCATTGTGTTGTTTCTCTGAACTTTCTTTCATACTACATATCAAACTATTCAAATCTTTCAACATATTACTGTCATCAACTTTTTTATTTTGATTCATTGAAATGGGTGTTGAATGAATTTCTCTTTCATTCCTCATTTTAGACTCGTCAACATGACTGTCATTTGTTTGAATTCCTGAGTCGCTATTTACTTGACTTTCTGTCTGGCTGTCAGTGAAGCTGACTTCATTGTTAATATTTTCATTATTATTCATCATTTTTATTTATGTAATTCTGACTTATTTACTATACATCTACTTCAATAACACTAACATAACCCTATCTGACACTCTCGTCATCTACATCGATTTCTACATACCAAAATTTTATTTTTCTTTCAAACGACCATTCTGCTCTCCCAGTAGGCCTATTTTTTATATAAATTTCTTTATATAAAATTGTCCCTCAGTTACGGGCGCCACTGTTAAGTTTTATTTATTATTTTAATTATTCTTTATCTAATTGTACATATAAACACTTTTAACGTCTGTATTCAGACGCCATCTTTAAAGTTAGCCAACTGAAAACATAGGTACTTACCAAAATCGGGTTCTTTTCAGCAAACACAGGAGAACAGAATTATGGCTGTTTGAAATAAAGAAAGCTTTACTTATTTCAATTAGTTGAGTTTATTGACATTTAATTAATTTTCTTTCATCATTTACAACTATCTCTTCCCCTCCCTTATCCATTATAAAACTCACATTCTACTTTAGGTATTTGTTATATAATTATTCTGATACAAATAAAATTGAAACATGTTCGAAACAAATTGAAACAAATAAAAAATTCAAGAAATTAAATTTAAACTCTTTTAAAAACACAAACCAGCCTTCTTTGTCTACCTACTTTCACTCACGCACACATACAGTTACCCAAATACCCTTAGAGATCTCATTTTTGTTTAATAATTATTTCATTTTTTATGTTGATTAGCCCTTGTTAAAATTTATTTTATTTATTGGTTACTTAGCTGAGTTTGAGTCTTGAAGACATCACATTTTTATGTGCACATTTGTTATTTTTTAGCTGATAATCTCCAAAAACTGTTCTTGTATAATGAAAACTGTTATTTACGTTATTTCTGTATGAATTTTACTTTTATCACATTTTAAATCTGTTATTCACATGTTTTGTTGTTTTGCGGGCGTGACGAAAATTACGCCCGGTCGGCAGACGCGCTGATTACTTGCGTCCGTAGCTGTTAGTTGTTCCTTGCCGACTGACTAGACGAACGGCACTATTTTGTGTAGTTGCCGCGGTTGTTTACCAAGTTTCCTTTGTCTTGAGTCCTGGTATCCCTACGCCAGAAGTAGGGTCGCCTGACACTCCTGAATTCCAACGTTATGTAAGTACTGACATAAGATCGTTCGATTGGATGTTACATCATCGGTTAGTCACTGGTTCTCAAAATAACTGCTTTACTCGTGTCTGGACCTGACCTTGACATCTTGTCGCTTGTTTGTTTACTACGTCTTTATAATTTTAATAATATTTCCAATCACTCCTGCCAATTTCGCTACCAATAAAATTTACCTTTATTCTCAATTTACGTCTATGTCCCCCAAAATTACGTTACCTCACAAAATATTATTTTATCAAAATACACTGATTTTTTATAGTACCCCAGGTAGGCCAAAATGTCCCGTTACAAAGTGTTATGTTAAACTCCGAAAATCTGTCTTGGAGACACCTGAAATGTTTTGGCAGGTTTGTGTCAATGACACCATGTTCTGAACTAAGTGTTTTGAATAACATTGCTGCTTCAAAAACATCAGTGGATGATGATGACTTGTCTGGATGACACACACCCACACAGATCACTCAAAATTTGGTTACTCATCATCAACAAACTATTCATGACACTGTTGATGCAGCTGCAATTTCATTTGGTGTGGCTTAGTTGTTAAAGAACACAATTATGATGTAACACAAGCTGGTTCCCACACCACAACAGTTCTGAATACACAGCTTTCACAACAAGTCTGTTTTTGATGGCCAGTAGCATGGCAGTCATCTTGTATTGCTCTTATTATCAGATTTAACCACTTGTAATTTTTTTTTCTGTTCTACAAACTGGAATATAACCTTAAAGGCCAATGATTCAGCTGAAAAGTTCAGAAAAAATTATAACAGCTACTTGACATAGTTGGAGAGAAGACTTCCACACAGCATGTGAGATATGGAGGAATCACTGTGTTGATATTGACACAAAGGGGATGAAGGTCAGATGTATATTAGTTTACCAGTAAACATTTTATTAGCTAAACCCTTTTCTTTATAGCATCTTGTATATTCAAAGAGATCATGATGTGAAGGCAAATATATAGACACACGATATTGATTGATGACTCGTTGAGGACTGATATAACGCTCTTCTGCAGACCAGCCAAAAAGTGCTTTATATCGAGGGTCGCTTTATATAAAGGTCCCAAGTTTAACTATTTAATTTGCCAGGACCATGAAAAATTAGCATTACATCAAGGGTCGCGTTATATCACAGGGGCATTATATCGAGGTTCCACTGTAATACAAAGGTTTTTTATTATTATATATACACCACCAAAATCAGTAAAATTCCATTTTTAAATTAACAAATAAGGCCTTTTCGAAATATTAAAATTTCATCATCAGTTCATACACTGTAATGTTCCTGTTATGATGTTTTTCTTTAAATGTATAACTGTTGTTAACTGTGTCTAGTACCTCTTACTGTACTTCATTTTGAACTTTCCACTGCCATCATTATTGGGTGAAACCAAGCCAGATATGTATTGAAATAATTGATCATTTTCAAATATTGTCTGCTGATTCATCAATTTGTCATATTTTTTATGAAGGTATATATATAATTTTTCTAACTGTATAATGTCATTTTTATTATTGTTTATTTCCACTATTTCCATATTGTTGGTTATATTTGTTATACTATGATTCACACTAATAAGGTGATATGCTATGTTGGAGATTTCCGTTTTTTATTATTAAAAGCTCTGAAATGTTCCATAAATCTCTGTTTGAAATTTCTATGTGTTCTTCCGATGTATATGTAGTCACAGTTATTACATTTTATTCTGTATATTCCACTTAATTTGTATATATCACAGTCTTTTCTATTTATTATTATATTATACATACTTTTATTTGGTTTGTATGCATATTTATATTTATGTTTATCCAATTTTGTATTCTTTATAAAGTATTGGAGATCTTGATATGTGTATTTGTAAGTTAGGTATGTTACATGTTCTTCTTTTTTGCATGCATTTATCCTGTCTAATTTTGTTCTATTATTTAATATTGTTTTTTCTTTATATTTTTTATTTAATTTGTTTATAAATTTGCTGTCATATCCATTTTCTATTGCTATTTCTTTTATGATGTTCAGTTCCTGATGTAATTTCTCTTCGTTATTTATGTATTTGTATGCTCTATTAATCATATTGTAATATGTATTAACCTTGTGTATCCAAGGATGTGATGAATCTTTGTGTATTGTTGTATTATTATTTGTTTCCTTTCTGTATACATTAGTAGTTATTTCGTTATCTTTTCCAATTTGAATATCAATGTCCAAAAAATTGATTCTTCTATTTACTTCTTCTTCAAATGTAAATTTCACATTATCATTGTATGTATTTAATTTATTTAGTATTATTAAATGTTCATTTTTTATGCTAGGATTATATATGACCAATATATCATCTACATATCTGTTCCATAATAACACTTTATGCACATTTATGATACCTAAAATAATTTTGTTTTCCAAATCCTGTATATAAATTTCTGACATAATTGATGAAATAGGTGAACCCATTGCCAATCCCTTGGTTTGTGTATAATATTTGTTATTGAAAGTAAAATAATTCTGGTTACATATGTTTCTTATTATAATAATCAAATTATTTATGAAACTGTTGTTTTCATTATTGTTTTTTAATTTTTTCTTTATGATTTCCAGTGTTTCATTTATTGGTATGTTATTATACATATTTGATATATCAAATGATATTAATTTTGTTTCTTGTGTGTATTTGGTGTTTGGTGTGTAATTTTGTTTGTTTGGTGTGTATATAATAATATTATAACAAGTCAGTGGCATAATGTTTGGCAAAATAACAAAGGTTTTTAAAAATATACAAACACTTAAATATACAAAAATATACCAAGTGTTTGTATATTTTTAAAAACCTTTATTTAGACACACACACGGATCAGTGATGAACTGGGGATCAAGAGCATTGTCAATGACATGAGAGAGAGAGTTACCCAGCAAATATGGAAAGAGCACACAAAAAAATACATCAATGCTCATGTTTAGCCCCACTGGAACACCAGCTAATTGGAAGAACTTGAGAAGACACAGAAAAATAGTCTTTCCCATCAGAATTCAGTTGTGCTTGAATCTTATAAATGCAAAAACAGGAAGACATAAATCCATAATGCACAACAACGTTCTCCTTGGACTTTATATCAGTTCTACTTCAGTGCTGAGAATTGAATTGGATGTAACCATAGAAATATACCATCTACATGTCTGGCACATGCATTAGAAAAGGCATATGGTAATTCTGATCCAAACATTAACCTACAACACAAAATCTGATTACTTTTACACAATAAACAGCTGTTAGAACACATGCACCCTGATAATTCAAAAACAGGCTACTACAAAACAGTTCAGTCAACTGAGATTGGTCTATACTTACTAAAGAACAAACTTACTGAAGATACTTACTGAGGATCAACATTTGCTGTAGCTTCATCCATTACTAAGAGCTTATTGTTACGTACAATTGCTCTAGCTAAACAAACTAGTTGTCGTTGTCCAACACTAAAATTTGATCCTCCTTCTGACATTTTTCCATGTAATCCTCCTACCAGATCAGCCACTATTTCTTTTAGCTCAACCTGTAAAGTAAGTAATAAATAATTACACTGCTTGAGTTGAAGTATCATAACATATTTCCTTTACATGTTGCAGAATTTCGTGTAGCGTACAAAAACACTTCTTACCATTTTATAAAAGGTTAATTTTTAATTTCCTCTTTATTTTTACTATTATTACAAAATTATTTTAACACTTTTTTATTGACTGACCATGCAACAGCTGAAGAACAAGCCCTGCCATGTAGTAACTTTTTTTATTAAAATATGACTGGTATTTTGGGAATTTATTCTGTTGCACAGAATATGCAATACTGTGGAGCCAATTGTACAGTATTACACACTGCAGGAGTTCCAAAAAGACTACAGCAAACATAACCCAAAACATATGGTTAAGGAAAAAAGCAACAGACCACAGATCAATACCCGGAAAACTGAAACTTACCACAGAGGTACGAAAAAACTGATACCTCATTGGGATGAGGTCTGACAACACAAGCCAACTCCTGTTGAGATGCTACTGAGAGTGTAGCATAAAACATATCCCATGATTTGTAAAATTTTCGTCAATCAGGAAACACTGCTAGCTATATGATCAGTTATTATCAGTAAAAGTACAAGGTATCATAGCCAAAATGTCTGGCTGGAGAAAAAAAGCTGCGCATCATGGCCTAACATCCAGAATACACAAAATTAAATAAAAATATAGCAAAGACTATGCTACTATAGTTTACAGTTTGGTTCAATAAAATAGCTGATTCAATTAACCAGTGATTCAATTAAGTGGCATTAAAATTTTTTTTTCAACTAATTGGTTGACACATATCCATACTTGACAAATCTGCAAAGTGGTGAAGACAAAAGGATAGATAAATAAATTCTTAATTTTGTAGTGACCGTCAATCAATGAATTTTAACGATGAAGGGTTTGCAAGGATTGGTCAAAAAAGTATAACACACATTTTAAATTATTTGTGTCGACATTTTGGCAATATTTATTGTCATCATCAAGACTTGTGTGTGGATACAAGGGAAAATATTAAACACACAGATCAATTAGTTGAGTGAATGTGTTTGTGTGCGTATGTGTGAAGGTGTTGTAACAGTTTGTTTTACATCATCAAAATAATTGCATTATTACATATTGTTTTCCTTAAATACATCAAGAAAATTATAATACCTCAGAACATAATTTATACAATATTACAATTTAAATATGAATTTACATGAACATACACCAGCCATGAATTTCATTTCAATAACACGAAAAGATGTGTACTCGAAATGATTAAAATAAAAAATGACCCCCACTCCTCAATTTTCGCGCGGATACACAAAATCTTTCGTCCAGCTATGCTCAACTTATAGAGACTGTTAAGGTATGATTTTGTAGGAAACGTGTATAGCCAGTTTGGGTATTATAGGATGGTCTTAATGTATTGGTCATCTTTGTCAGCTTAGCACGTTGTCAGCTATTAATCTGTTGATCTAATTGATCTGTTGTGTTAGATATTTTCTCTTGTATCCGTACATAGGTCCTGATGATGACAATAAATATTGTCGAAACGTCAACACAAGTAATTTAAAATTTGTGCTACACTTTTTTGACCGATCCTCGCAAACTCTTCATCGTTAAAATTCATAGATAAATAAACTTTATACGGTAAGATTTACTGTTTAAATTGATGTAAATATGGTGTCCACTAGAATTGAGCAATCAAAATTTTATAGTTTTTCCATCCTGCCATGATAGGTTCAACATCCATAGTATTAAAAAGGTGACACAACCTTTTTTAATTGGAGACAAATAGAACATTTAATTCCTGATCTGTTCATTCTGTTGTGGGTTCACAAATAGGGATTGCAATTGCTGGATCCCTCATCCAGCAATCCAGCTGGATCCAGCGCATTTTTCGGCCTGCTGGATCCAGCGCTGCGGATCCGCAAGTAATTAACTTTCCAAATAATGGCACAAAAGTCTACGTTGCCAGCGTTGCCGCTTTGCTAGGTGCGCTACCACTCGGCGGGAGTGACGTTGCCATCCTGTCGCACTTGCGGCACGTGCTACGCCCTCTCTCTACACCGCACCGCCCGCCCTTTGACTTCTGCTGCTGATCTGATAGCCAGTTGACTTTCCGCTCTCACTAGATAAAGTGTCTTCGCGCTAAATAAGTGTCTTCTTCGCTCCGCCGTGGCCCATGTTGTTTGTTGTGAGAATTGTGAGTAATTTGACTGAATTTTCATTTTTATTTATTTATAAACATTACATTACATTACAGTATTTACAGTTTCGTAAATTAGTGCCACCTTTCCCTCAAACTTCAACTTTGATTGGTGAATTTGTATTCTATATCATTAGTAATTTAGTACATAACGATAAACGATATCTGTCAAAAGCATCTGTCCGTCCGTCCGTCGCACAGTGGGGCAGTTAGCCTCCAAAGCTGGCCATAATTCAATCAGTCATCTGATTTGCCTAAAAATTTGCATATAACTGTTTTTTGGGTCGCGGATTTTGAAACTGGTATAAAAACATACAAATTTTAAACGACTGATCCAATAGCAGCAGAATGTCATATAGCCGCTCACTTTTCATGTGTCTTGGATGAAGTAGCAAAAACTTAACAAAAAATTTATGTAGCCTATAATTCTTTTATTAATGTTTATTATTGAAACGTTGTTGAAATGCGCAGCTTTTTTTTTGATGTGTTGTTAAGAAGAACTATTATAGAGACGTGCAAATATAATTTCAAGCACACGATATGCCCTGACATTTATTAAATGTTTACGTACATTCACTAAAAACTCGGAAATCGTTCAAAAACAGCGTGTCATTATTCAACACGTTATTAAGTACACATATAAACAGTCAATTATAAATATGAGGGTATTATATACTAACCTGATGGTAGAGACGACATTCTATGTACACTTTTTTATAACAAAATGAAACCAACACAATCAACGCACAACTTAATGTTTCGTTACGTTACACTTGGTTGACTACAACAGACGTGATACCGCGTTGCGGACTAGTCCATTCAAGCAACTAGTGGGGGGATTTAGACTTCTCCCCCACCCTAACTCAGCCAGTACTGCATTCGGGGAATCATTGACTGTCGATTTCATGTAGAATTGGCGGGATATTACCAACTTAGTTTTGGTAGTTTTTGCCAGGTTTTCCCGTGTTTGGCCCCACTGTGCGTCGGTCGGTCGGTGATTTATGTATATTTATGAATCAAATATATCTTATTTTCATTTTTCAGATTTCAAGCCAGTTCAGTTCAGTTAGTTCACAGTACATATATAATAATAATATAACTGCACAATTCGTATTCGTACAGAATAATGAATAATGTCTCTTTCAAAGCCAAGTCAGCAAGAGAAATGTGGTGAGGATGATGATAAAAAAAACTTATGGGACTATTTAAAAAAATTGGATGATGGTCGAAGTGTAAAATGTTTATTATGTTCAAAAACTTTGCTGATCAGTAACTATTCAACGACAGGCTTAAAAGGCCATCTACAAAAGATACACTGCGTCAATCTTACTTCTGCAAACAGCAAATTACCACTTCGTAATACAGATACAGTAGTTCCCACAGCAATAGCAACCACATCAAAAAATGACGATGATCAGGAAGTAGTTATTATACCGAACAAAAAGGCTAAGAAGACTATTGATGCCTATTTTGTAAAAGAAAATTCGATGGAAGCCATGGTTACCAGGATGGTGTGCAAAGATGGTTTTACACTGAGTTCATTTTGTACATCTTCCGATTTAAGACGATTGTTCGCAAAAAGGGGATTCCAATTGCCGACTTCTCCCAACACCATAAGGTCGATGATTACCAATTATGCAAATAATATCGAAGCTGATTTAATAAAAGAATTCGCAAATTTAAAAAAAAGGGACAAAGATTTTCGTTAAGCTTTGATGAGTGGACATCTCAAAAAAATCACAGATACATAAATCTCAACCTCAACGTGCACCATAAAGAGACTCATTTTAATCTTGGCCTGATCAGAATTTACGGATCCTGCACTGCCGAACATTGCATTGAATTAGTGTCAGAACGGTTGAAGAAATCTGGCTTAAACTTTGAAACCGACATCATTGGTATCACTACTGATGGCGCAAGCGTTATGGTGGAAGTTGGTAGGCTCTTGCCTTGCTATCAGCAACTGTGCTTTGCACATGGAATCCAGTTAGCTGTGGTAGACGTTCTGTATAAAAAGAAAGCTAAAAAAGAAGTAGAACAGACAGAGATAGATGAAAGTGACGGATATGATGACAAAGACACGGAGACCAATGAAGGCTTAGAAGTAGTAATTGAACCAACACCAGCTGGACCTGAAGTGATTCCGCGATACAGCGAACTTCTTAAAAAAGTACAAAAAGTTGTTAAGACTTTTAAAAAATCAACTACCAAAGATTATATTTTTTTGCAAAAATATGTAAAGGAAGCGAAGGGCAAAGAATTGAGTTTGATTCTTGACTGCTGCACTAGGTGGAACAGTTTGCTCAGCATGCTGGAACGTTTCTACAGTGTAAAAGTTTGCATCGATAAAGCCTTAATAGACACTGGCTCAGACACTAAATTCTCCGCTGACGAGTGGTCACTAATCAATGAGTTGATCGCCAGTCTTCAACCGGTTAAACTGGCCATAGAAGCTCTCTGTAGAAGAGAGTCGAGTTTGATAACTGCTGACACAACCCTAAAATTTGTCTTAGACAAACTAAAAAGCCAGGACACAATCTTGAGTGCCGAGCTTTCTGAGGCACTCCGCAAAAGAATCAGAGAACGGCGTCTTACCGAGGTCACAGGGATGCTGATTTACCTACAGAACCCGAAGAAGTATGAACAAGAAGTTAGAAGTATAAAGCCCGATTATACTTTCACAATGCCAAAAAAATATGTAATGCGCCAGGAGATGAAAAATATGCTGAATCGTGTAAATACATATGTAGTGGAACCAGCATCAGTGGAAGAGGATATAATGGAAGTAGAATACGATGGCCCGGATAACCCGGATTCCCTGAATTTCACATTGGAACAAGAACTGGAGATCCAACTAAAGCGTGAGAAAGAAAACTTCATGAAACGGAGAGAAACAAGAACTGAGAAGGATTATGATAAGATATTAAAAAAGGAAATGACTGTTTATGAAAGTGAGGGAGTCGGAGGTGAAAACCTAACTTTAATTTATGATTATTTGATGACCCTGAAACCCACTAGCGTAGAGACAGAAAGAGCCTTCTCTGCAGCCGGATATATATGCAGTTCATTAAGAAGTAGGTTGGGAGACAACACCATCAATACCATTTGTTTCTTGAGATCCTACTTCCAGAAAAGTCAAAAAAATTAAATTTTATTTTATTTAATCCTTTAAGTCAAGACAAGACTAATATTTTATAACCTCTACTCTACTCTACTTCTAATAAGTAAGAGTTTATAACTTTAATTTTATAAGTGGTTAGTGGGCTAGGCTAGACAATTTATTGTGAAAATTATATATTAATATAAATTAATTAGTAGAATTACATTTGATATTATATAATTTATAGATTACATTATATATAATTATAATACTAACTAAACATTTAAAGTTAATTATCTCAAGTGTTAAACCGAACCAAAGTTAAGTTTTACCTAAATGTGTAAGAAGTTTTACTGATTTGTCGAAATAATAAAAGTTTCTTAAGTATTTAAAAAAAAAAAAGTTTCATTTCTTTAAAAAATCAATAAATTGCTGGATCCAGCTGGAATGATGTTGGTCCAGCAAAAATCAAGCTGGATTGAAAACGCTGCTGGATTGCAATCCCTATTCACAAACTGTAACGGTACAGAATTGTGAGCTACCCCAGTTTAATTTTATATTCATTTAAATCATCATATTAAGCACTTTTCAAATTGCCAGACTTTCACCTGTAAGGAGCCTCCAGTACAGCAATGCAACATACATAAAGCCAGCCCAAAACAATTGCCAGACATATTGCGTAACCACCAGTAGCAGCCTTGTGACACAGTCTCTAGTCTACAGTCTGCTGTGTGTCATCAGAGAGTGAACAGTAGTAGTGAGCATCAGACAGTAAAAAATTAAACGGTGGCCTCGGGTGTAAGATAGGCCGTAATTAAAGAGTAGGCCTATCTTTCCAAGCAATAACAAGTATTAAAAGTGTGAAAACATTTATATAAAAGTACGCCAATAATAACGTGCGGTCAGTACCAGTTGTGACACAGGGCCGCGCGGCCAGCCTAAGCGAGCTAAGTGTTCGAAAATTTATGTCGGCCGACAAAACAAAATGAAACGTTATTTTAAAGTGGATTAAAATAATAGTGGCGCATCAACCTAATATGAAATAAACAATAACAGTACCGCGGTTAAACAGTGTCTTAACTAAATTATGGTGTGTTAAACAGTGCATTCACAGCAGAGGTGCAAAACAGCGGAGTTCTTCAGACGTTAAGTATTAACTGAGTTTTAAACAAGATTATTTTCCTTTTTTTCCCCAGAGTATAATTCAACATAAATAAATATAAATCTAAGATGTACATCAGAGATCTCGAAGTGGGGTTTAAATAGAACGATAAAATCAAAGAACGAATGTGTGTGAGTGTGTAGCTAAAGCACGTATTGGTTCATTGCAGATAGTAAATAGTTGTGGTATACCATAGTTGTAATACGCTAGTTAATTAAGAAATATTTTATTACTAACTTTGATTTCACAAATTGTTGCTCCTTCTACAAGTATTTGCTCTAAATGTTATGAAAGAGAGACGAAGTAGTCATTTTGAATAATAAATCAGAGGCAATGTGTTAGCACAAACGGTGTATTTGATCTTTGCCTATATCAAATCCAAATAATCCTTTTTGCAGCTGTTTTCGTCTGAAAGACCCTGGAATATAACCCTAAGGTAAGAGTTAATTATAATGTAATTTAATTGAGAAGTTTCATTGGCGCCCGAACAGGGACGCGAGTGTAGGTTACAACCTATATTCGCCAGATCTAATTAAGCTGCAGAACGGGTTATTTGGGAGTGAGGGAGATATTGTCAGTATAAGTATATAAAGCGTGTATAAGTAAACACTTGAAAACATGGAAAACATTATTGATTTAACTAGCCCTAGTGCTGAAAAACAAATAAAAACGATAGTAACCGAAACGGCAGTAAATGAAAATATGTCAACTGAGTCGGCCAATAAAGGTGATTCAGGTATTCAGACAGAGTCGCTGTCAATCAGTGACAGTAATGTAAACAAATCTGTATTAATTAATGAGAGGGGAGCAACTTCCACCCCTATTACAATTAAAACAAATATAAAAGACAAAGAAATGTCAATGAATGACCTATTTAACCTTCTTAGTAAACGATTTGATAGTAATGACGCTAAATTTGAGGAACAGAAGAGTGATTCTGATATTAAATTTAATACAATTGATAGCAAATTCCATGAGTTAAAGGGTGATATAAATAATCTTGACCAAAAATTTGATAAGCGTTTATGTGAAATCAATAAACGTTTAAATGAGATGGATGAATGTTTCAATACATTTAGGGAACAAGTGATAGGATCAGTAAATGAACAATTAAATAATCATATCATTAATGTAAATAAACAAGTGTCAGAGGCAGTCAAAATACAAGTCCATGAGCAAATTCAAGAGAGTGAAGATAATTTTATCAGTAATGAAGTGTTGTTAGTAAATGCCGATGAGAAAGAGAGAGAGTGTGAAGACAGTTTAAATATAGAGCATAAAAAGAGGGCAAATTTTTCTTGTGAGACAGGTGAAGAAAAAGTTTCACCAGTAGTGTTGGAGGACAAAGGTTCCTCCTTAGTTTTTGTAAAAGACAAAAGGTCTTTGAATTATTTTTGTGTATCTGGTAAAGCCAGATGTTGTAATAATGTTGTGTTGCCCTCTGTGTGGAATGAGATTATGAAATGTTGTGGTAATGAAAGTAATTATGAGAGGGAGAGAATGGTAGAAATATTTAAGGTGAAGAGAGATTATGAAGAGTTAATACAGAGTTTAAATAGTGAGAGAACTGGTAGAATTAAAAACATACCTTGTGTGATAAACAATGTGTATATGGATGACAAATATTTGCCTGTTAATGAATCTATAGTAACAGAATATGCTAATATTGATGTAATGGGAATAACAAAAAACACTGACGGAGACTTTACAAACAATACCGATGTTGACTTGATTTATGATCAGATAATTTTGGGGGGTAACCCTATAGATTATTGTTTTGGTACAATGGAAAAAATAAGTTTTTGTGGTTCTAATACAAAAAATAACCATATGTGGCGTATCAATAAAATTGAAAATTGTTATTTGAAACCCAGGCTGATTTTTGACGATGGAGGTTGAAATTCATAAATGAACAATTTTAAATATGTTAATGGTAATGACCTAGCTGATTTTTGATATTGAAGTGTGACACAACTGAATAATTATTGTTGAAGAGTTGTAAATACATGTGTAGTGAAATTAATTGTATGTATTATAAAATGTTGAATTGTTTGTATGAAATAACATTGTTGTTAAATGTTTCAGAGGTTACACGGAGATATTGGTGTGTGTGTGTGGTGTGTATTTTGTATTCATGTCAATAAGTGGATAATGTATTGTAAGTGTAAAGTTTATAATACCAATCAGATAGAATAAAATGCTTACAGGTGTGGAAAAAATGTTGATTCAATAATATGAATTGAAATAATGGTATTAAATAGAAATTGTAATTAAAAGAGAAATAATAATTGAAAGGTGAATTAAAATTATATTTGGTTCGAATTGCAATAAATAGACTTTGACAAATATGTTAACAAAAAGATTTATAGAAAGGAAAATTTTTGCAGGAAGTATATATGCCAGTACATGATGTAACCAGAATGTTTAGAATATGTGAGTGCTGAAACTGAGAATGTTTATAACTGTTGTTTATGAAAACAAGTCTGGCACACAAATGTAAACAGAAATGTTGTTGTCTGCTGAATCAGTATCTTGAGCAAAACCCTATTGTGATAGAAAAGAATTGAAATTAAATTTTTTTACAGACCAAATAATAATGAGGCAATTACTGTAACTTTTGAGATTAATTGAATTAATTAAAGTAAATTAAATACAACTAAACTAATTTAGTAATAAAATTAATAGAAACAATGATTCTTAACAATGAACTTAACTTTATTTTCATTTAAATTCAAATTGGAATTATAAATTAAATGCTAATTGATGCCAATAATGATTAAAATATTTATTTAACACTGACAACTGATGGAAAATGTTCAGGATGAGATAGTACCTGGAAAATAAGATGTGTATGTTACTGTCCAAGTAACTTGTATCAATGCTAATTTATGTTTTATGTTTTAACTGTAGATTCCCCACCTAAGTGCGGTCATGGCCTCACCGGACCATGACCGTGAAAGTAGTTAATTATGGCAAATCATAAATTTTACTTGATATAACCGGCTTGTGGTTTGTTTTATTTTGTCAACCCGGTGGTTTGTTAGATTTGGTAGGGGGGTTATTTTTTTGGGGAATCTACCAAATTTTGGAACAGGGCTATTTTCACCCAGATAGGGGTGGTAGTCCATTAGGGGTGTATAAATAAAAAATAGTAGGTTATATGTATACCGAATTTTATTGTAACGCCGAAGCAAGGATGGGGGTGGAATAAAAGAAAAAAATGTCCACCCCTTCCGCATCAGTCCTTGTGAAAGCAACTAGACGCCACAGTCTAGGGGGGGTAATAGTGAGTGTGGATGGGCGGTGACCCAGTTACAGGTCACGAGGGAGATGTGGGTTACGGCGAGGATGAGGCTGAAAAAGGCCAAGAAGCCTCGTGCAGACCACATTAAAATGTAACGGGTATCAGGGGTTAAGGGATAAAAGGGGGTAGTAAAAAAAAAAAAAAAAAAAAAAAAAAAAAATTGTTTATTCTATATAAATATGAGTAGGCAAGTAAGAATATAATTTGTATTTACTGTGAGTTGATGTTCTGTTGTATAATTAATGTGTCATTTTGGATGGGCAACATTGTATGGGGAATATTATTTAATTTAACTGGAATTTATGTGTATCATTGTAAACCAATATTGTTTTATTAATACTATTTTTTAGGGTCTATAATATAAAATGAGCCAGTACGTTGTCAATGAACCAGTACGGCTAAGAGGAAACAAATCAGTTGTAGGATATGGAGTGATGGAAGGCCGCTTATCAATTTCTTAATCAAATGTTTTAAAGTCAGGCGATACTGGGTCTGGTATCTGTTCGATTTTTCGGTGTAGGGATCTCGAACAGAGAAGTCCAGTAAGATCGGATGGGTGCTGTCACAGTCGCCAGACTAGGGGGGTAAGAACCCATGATGTAGTAGAGTGTTCAGGGGGGTTGCGGCGCCATATCCTCACTGATCCTCTTAGGTTTAGGCAATAAGAGTTTGAACGCTCCGGCCTTCAATCTCTTATTGGGGGGGGGGGGGTATTGTAACGGTACAGAATTGTGAGCTACCCCAGTTTAATTTTATATTCATTTAAATCATCATATTAAGCACTTTTCAAATTGCCAGACTTTCACCTGTAAGGAGCCTCCAGTACAGCAATGCAACATACATAAAGCCAGCCCAAAACAATTGCCAGACATATTGCGTAACCACCAGTAGCAGCCTTGTGACACAGTCTCTAGTCTACAGTCTGCTGTGTGTCATCAGAGAGTGAACAGTAGTAGTGAGCATCAGACAGTAAAAAATTAAACGGTGGCCTCGGGTGTAAGATAGGCCGTAATTAAAGAGTAGGCCTATCTTTCCAAGCAATAACAAGTATTAAAAGTGTGAAAACATTTATATAAAAGTACGCCAATAATAACGTGCGGTCAGTACCAGTTGTGACACAGGGCCGCGCGGCCAGCCTAAGCGAGCTAAGTGTTCGAAAATTTATGTCGGCCGACAAAACAAAATGAAACGTTATTTTAAAGTGGATTAAAATAATAGTGGTGCATCAACCTAATATGAAATAAACAATAACAGTACCGCGGTTAAACAGTGTCTTAACTAAATTATGGTGTGTTAAACAGTGCATTCACAGCAGAGGTGCAAAACAGCGGAGTTCTTCAGACGTTAAGTATTAACTGAGTTTTAAACAAGATTATTTTCCTTTTTTTCCCCAGAGTATAATTCAACATAAATAAATATAAATCTAAGATGTACATCAGAGATCTCGAAGTGGGGTTTAAATAGAACGATAAAATCAAAGAACGAATGTGTGTGAGTGTGTAGCTAAAGCACGTATTGGTTCATTGCAGATAGTAAATAGTTGTGGTATACCATAGTTGTAATAAGCTAGTTAATTAAGAAATATTTTATTACTAACTTTGATTTCACAAATTGTTGCTCCTTCTACAAGTATTTGCTCTAAATGTTATGAAAGAGAGACGAAGTAGTCATTTTGAATAATAAATCAGAGGCAATGTGTTAGCACAAACGGTGTATTTGATCTTTGCCTATATCAAATCCAAATAATCCTTTTTGCAGCAGTTTCGTCTGAACAACCCTTGGAGTAAAAAACCCGAAGGTGAGAGATAATTATAATATAAATTAATTCGAGAAGTTTCAAAACTAACTTGACAAGTTTAATGAATTAAATTGTACTGACATATAATTGGCAGAGAGTTATATGAGGATAAAATTTACCTCCTCTTTTGAAATAGTTTTTGAATATAATTGATGACAGAACTGGAAAAATTCATAACTTCATGCTCCAAGCCCTTCTCAATATAAACATTATTTTATACGGTCCAAGTCACTTTATATAGTAATGATTTACCTTACTGAAACCATCCAGTGACTTCAAGTTGTATATTTATGACGCGTTTCGAGTCATATGACCCTTCATCAGATAGTTATCACTCACAAGGAGATCATCAAATATTAAAATTCACAAAAACACAAAAAACACACATATGTACTGCACTGTGGGCCTTACGCAGTGCACTGTGTCGGACGTTTGTATAGGTTTTACAATTGTACATATGTGTGGTTTTGTGAATTTTAATATTTGATGATCTCCTTGTTAGTGATAACTATCTGATGAAGGGTCATATGACTCGAAACGCGTCATAAATATACAACTTGAAGTCACTGGGCGGTTTCAATAAGGTAAATCATTACCTTCTCAATATGGTAATTTAGACAAATAATAATGAGAAATGCCGCATCCACATGTAAAGTTCTGTCAATAGCTACAAAATCCATTAAACTCTGAATAGAGCAGTATAATTAATTGTTACTCATATTTTTCTTCAGATTATTAATGTTATACATACAAAAAATAAATATCCAGAAATTACTAATCACTGATAGTAGCACACTTACTTCTTCAAGAGCACTCCATAAAACAGGATCTTCATATTCATCAAATGGATCCAGATTTTTTCTTATTGTTCCAGAAAACAGTACTGGCTCCTGTGGAATGATTGATATTTTGGAACGCAAGTCATGAAGCCCAATACTCCTTGTAAGAATGTCGTCAATTATAATGTCACCTTGAATTTCTACTAGCCGGAACAGTGCTGTAATCAGAGATGACTTTCCTGCTCCAGTTCTGCCAACTATGCCTATCTAACAACATTACAACAATCATTATTACATATAACTTATAAACACGTTTTTGTGTTGATTAATAATAATTTAATTACCAACATTATGTTGTCTGGCTTACCTTCTGCCTGGGCTCAACTGTGAAGTTCAAATTTTTAAGCACGGGTGGATCATTTGGAGAGTACGCCATATAGACTCTTGAAAATGTTATTCTACCTTCTTCTGGCCAAGTATCTGGTGGCTTTTTATCTGGTACATATACAAAAAATGTAATATGAAATTAGAAAATAATGTTACAATATTTCTTTCTGGACTACTTCTTAATAATTTTATGTACTTTTATGATATTCTTTATTTTATGTCTCTCATAATATTTTTTTTTTTTACTTGATCTGGTTTCACCTGGGATTACTGTTTTTATGCACACTTGTAATATAACTTGGATAATGATGTTAAAAAATCTTTAACAATGAGAATCTAAAACAGCTAAAAGATTCATGTTAAAAGGGAATATTAAACACTCAGATGACCTTTTAATATGAATCAAGAATTTAAACAATTTTAAAATTCCTACATACTGAATTCTTTAATGCCATTTTAACACATGACAATATACCTACCTGTGTATTATTTATTCCTGCCAAGACATGAGAATTGAAAAAAATGTCAATTATGTCCTTTATAATTGAGTGATTCAAACATGGAAAAGCACTGATTTCAAAACATTCTACCTTGATTCAAATTAAAGGTAATAAATCTCATGAAAATGAGTCTTTTTGAAGATATTATGAAAAATATGGTTTTTATTATCCCTTCTCACATTAAGGATTTTGGTCCCAAGAATTTTTTAAGCAACTTATAGTTTATGTTAAAGTACATTATTTTTTATGCCAAATCTAGTAATAAAATCTTGTTTTTCCAAATCGAAGGTGAAAAACTTGCTAGTTTACCCATACAATGATGAAAGTTCAATACATAATAAATATTAGACTCGACAAGGTATCACACGACCGACTTTGTAAGAAGTGTGTTTGGGACATAAAAAAAAGGAAGATTAACAGGCTCTGCCTTCATTTTCTGATGTGTGCATAATTATTTTTTTTTAATACTGCAAATATGTACGCTATTCACCAAATGCTAAGCGAGTAAAAATGGTGACTGTCAATATTCTGAAAACTTTCATTAATTTACAAATACTGTAATTCTATTTATTTATACAATTATTTATAATTATAAATATAACACTATTGACTCGGAACACTAATTTTTAATTGTTAAAATTTTACATAGCCTGAACCAGTTTTTGCTTATTACAAGCTTCGTCAGAGGCTGCCACTAGAAATAGTGTCCGTCTTGTTACAGCTCGGGATGTAACAAATTCTATATAGGCCAGACAGGACGTAGCTTCAAACAGAGATACATTAAACACACAAAGGCACTAAAATCTACATCGAATCCACCTTTGCAAATCACCTCATTGAAACAAACCACATACACAAACATAAAGAGCAACATACACATACACGTACACACAAAAGGGGGAAAACTAGACACTCTTGAACAACTAGAAATATACAAACACACATAAAAACAACATCCTAAACGAACGCACACAATTCAAATCACACATACTATTCAAACATATCACACCACACTGCAAACACTTTAACTGTTCAATCAAAATAAAAAGAAGAAATGAAGCCCCGATTATTACTCTTTTCTACTTACCTTTAATCAGCCAGGAGATTCCCAAAGTCCCAGGGTCACCACCACATTTTTATCGGAGGAAATGTGGAAACCGTTTCACTTTCTCCATGAAAACAATTTAGCAATTAAACAAAACTCCCCCTCACACAAAAAATTCCAGGGCCGTTTAGGCAAACTTTCAGACACAGAGAATAGGTTACGGGTAGAGTGGCGTAATAAACTAAACTAACACATTATGAGAAATCTGATTTTATTTTAATAAAAAACATTAGCATTTCCTTTTATTATTTGTAAAATTAATACAAAAAGTAGATTAAGAAAGCATTTTCAACAGCAAATCAGTACTTTATTTTTAGCATTACCCCTCCTTTTTTTTCTCACACACTATCAGTTGAGATCTCTTTCTTCCATACTCTTATTTTTGATATTGTTTTAAAAAAGGAATTTTATATAATTTTGCAAAATTTGTTGTATCCTTATTGTTACTTATCTCTTTTGTTGGGGAGTCTCATGTTGGTTACACCATACGACGAAATTTTTCCGACGAAAAATAACACCAAAAGATTGTCCCGAAAGACCAATTAATATTCACATTTTCTTTTCTGATGAATTCATACATTTATATTACTATTTCACCACACTTTTAGCAAAAATTCGGTAGGCCTACTTCAGCTGTTCAGCCTACCATGGTTGCCCACGCACACTAATAAAATGCATCTGTACTGTTCGTTGGCGGACGTGAGACTGACGCCCGTTTTCTTTGTTTCTGCGTTTCAGTCTGGCTCGAATCCAGTTTTCTCCGGTTACCTCCACCCGTCTCTGCCATAGACTGACGTCACTTGTTTAACTTGATCGTGAGGCGCCTCGCCATCGGCCACTCCCAAACCCTGATTCACTTTGTTTTTGTCAACAAAATGCTTTTCGTGTGAGTAATCGTGACTCACTGGCTAAAAATAGGATGTGTTACATAACGTACCGTTACAACACACACACACACACACACACACACACACACACACACACACACACACACACACACACACACACACACACACACACACAACATTGCGAACGACAGCGCTGTCACCAAGAACGAGACGTACAGCACTCCTAGTGGCAGCCTCTGACGAGGCTTGTAATGAATGAAAACTGGTTCAGGGTACAAGGTAAAAATTTTACATTTTTACCAATAAAAAATTAGTGGTCTGAGTCAGTAGTATTAGGAAATGGTGCAAATATGGGCTACCATTTTTTTTTCTTTAAATATCTTGAGTTTTAATGGAAGTTAAGAAGTACCATTGTATAATTACAATCTCATTTATATTGTAGCAATCAGCCTCTATCGTATATGACTGAAAGTCGGGTTACTACGTTGTCGTCAATTTGTAATCTAACTAAGTCGTACCTTTCTTACTTCTCTCGCTGACGATGCAGATCACGAACGCGCTAATAACCAGTACCGATTCTTTTCCTTACCTGTCCTTCATTGATGTAATTATTTCCCGATAGGCACCAAATTGTTTTATCAAAACAATTAAAAGTTTCGATTTACGTCGTTTTTTGTGCGATGTGAATAAATCCAATTTATTCATGCGGATTGGAGGGAATTCAAATCTCGCGTAGCGCCCGTTGTGTTGCCAACCTGAATTCTGGTGACGAATTTTCTTCACTCTTACCGTACATAAATATTACAATATATATATATATATATATATATATATATTGAATAAAACAAAGGACGGTTATTAATTTTCAGTACTACTTTATTAGTGTCCTGATTCGCTAATCTTTTAACATTTAAATACAAAATAGTTTATTATAAAAAAATCTTGCTCCGGCTATAAACAAATTATACCTCAGGGGTTGGCTACGTTGACTGAATATTTTAACGAAAACAGCGTGGCTGCTGACGATAATTATTTATACAATTCATTCAGTCAATGAGTTCTTTTGGTTATGAAAAATTAAACAAGATGTTATTAAAGTACACAACCTTACATTAATGTTACTTAAATAATACAGACATTTACATAAAATTCAGTTTTTAGTGTTTCAAAAGTGTGTCAAACCTTTTGGTCTCTTCACTAGGTTAAGTTATAAGTTACATACAGTTTTAATAAATGTTTTCATTTAATCCTTGAAAGAAAGTAATATACCAAGTTCGGAGTGAGTTTTATAGTGTTGTGAAAAGTTAACTAGTTTAGTTCGCAATTATTGATAATTCAATTATACTTAACAAACATTGTTGTTCCTTGTGACGAGGCACAGGTATTTCTTCCAGGTTGTTTTTATTTATTAATTAATTCTCTGACATTTGGTTTTCCTCCTTTTTATGATTTCACTGTTAATTATTCAATGTTTTATTAATTTGATAATTGAAATTTGGTTTCCAGTTTCTTCTTAGGTTTAAAGGCTCTTGGTTCAATTTATTGAGTTCATTTTACTTCAATCTTGACTGCATTTAACTCTTTTTTAACTTTAATTCAATCGAATTTAGTTTGGCATCAATCTCTCTTGATAGTTAATAATGGACTGATACATTTTATAACGGTTTTAAAATAATAATGTTTTGTTGTTACCAGCTCCCTCCTTATTGGTTGACTACATTTGTACTCATTGTTATAAATCCTAGGTTTTGGTTCAAAATGAATAAAGATTTTATAATTGCTATAATTCTTTGGTGTTATTCCCAATTTGTGATATACAGTAGAACTTGGCTAATTCGAACGTGCATAATTCGAATTCGTGGATAATTCGAACTTTTACCGTGGTCCCTTGAATATCCTATGTAAAACCGTGCAAAAACATCGTCTGTAATTCGAACTTTTTTTGGTTAATTCGAAATAAAAATTTTGCTCAAACTACAAAAAATCGCCTGCAGTATGGGCTAGACCACATAACAATAGAGACACGACTGGAAACAGACAAGCAGGCATCGCCCTTTGTGAACAGACGCTTGTCCTTTGTGTCAAATTCGTGGAATTGGCACCAGTATCTCGTAATGACATGTGACTGGCTCGTGTAATGGTACCGTCCGCCATTGTCCCTTGTTCCACGCCTCATCAGTCAGCCACCCTCACTGTTGCTTTCAGTTCAGTCTGCCTGCATTCGTGGAAGTGTTAAGTCTTTTTGAGTTTCTACTGTGCGAGCTGTGTCCTGTAGTGAGACCGTTCCTTATATTATACAGACTGGTGTGTTTTAGTGACGCTTATTGTGCAGTTTTATTGTGTTGTGTGTTCATCATGGCCCTTTCAAAATCAACACGGACCCAATACAAATCATTTACATTTGCCGAAAAAGTTGCCGTTATTCGGGAAGTGGAAAAGGGACAAAAAAGAAATCTGAAATTGCTAAGGAATTCGGGACACCGCCAAATACACTGTTAACGTATCTAAAAAGTAAAGAGAAGGTTTTGAATAGTGTGTGTAAAGCCAGCGACAAAGATAGGAAAAGAGCGCAAGGACCAGAAAATCCTGACGTGGATGAATGTGTAGTGAAGTGGTTTAAGCAAGCAAGGGACAAAAAAATTCCAGTCAGTGGGCCCCTTGTCACAGCCAAAGCTGAGGAATTCGCATCTAGCTTAGGGAAAAATGTTTTTAAGGCCAGCACTGGTTGGCTCGATGGTTTTTAAGAAAGGAATGGCATGTCTTTCAAAACTGTTTGTGGGGAAAGCGGATCTGTTGACGTTGAAGCTGCAAATTCATGGAAAGACGATTTGTTGCAAATGATTTCTGATAGAGACGCTAAAGACATTTTTAACGCAGGTGAGACGGGCTTATTCTTCAAATGCACCCCCGACAAAACGCTTGCTTTTAAAGGAGAAAGTTGTAGTGGCGGCAAACACACCAAGGAGCGCATAACACTTTTAGTTGGAGCAAACATGGATGGCCCGCAAAAACTGCCTTTGCTAATGATAGGGAAGTCAGCCAACCCATGTTGTTTCAAAAATGTAAAAATAAAACCAGTTGAATATGAATCAAACAATAAAGCTTGTCTGACAGGTGAAATTTTCGAAAGATGGCTTTTGGAAATCAACAGGAAATTTTGGAATCAAAACAGAAGAATCGTCTTGTTTATTGACAAATGTACAGCGCACAACACTATTCCTATGATGGAAAATGTAAAGGTTGTATTTTCCCCCCCCCAAACATGAATTCAGTAGTTCAACCTATGGACCAAGGTGTAATAAAAAATTTTAAGCATTTTTACAGACGGCTTGTGGTCCAAAACATTCTGTCAGGTGCTTATTTAGATGAGCACGAAAATATCAAGATTAACATATTTCAAGCTGCCCGCAAGTGCAACAGTGCTTGGGACCAAGTTACGCAAAAAACAATTGCTAATTGCTTTCGTAAAGGTGGTTTCTGCCACATTGAAGGTGAAGAGGAAAATAAAGCTGCTAGAGAAGTCGTACCCACTGCGGATAACTGGGAAGATGTTGGACATGATGCAGGCATTCGTTACGAAGAGTTTGTAAACATGAATGACGACTTGGCAGTGTGTGGTGAACAGACAGATGCGGAGATCGTGGCTGATGTTATGAACAAAACAAATGATGGTGCATCTTCAGATGAAGAAGGGGAAGAGCTAGAACTTCCAGAGATACCGGTTCCAACGGCTTCACAGGCATCAAATTACATTCAAGACTTGAGACGGTTTGTTGAAGGACAGCAGAACGTAAGTGATGCTATTTTCCAAGCACTTAATAAACTTGAAGAGTTTACTACAACTCAGTGTATTAACTGCAAAATGCAATCAAAAGTTTCTAGCTTTTTTAAAAAACTGTAAATGCTATATTTTGTACTGAAACATGTTTATACGTTTGTAATACATATGTATAAGGAAATTTTTTAAGAATATAACATATTGCTTTACTGAATTTCGGTTTTTGATTTGATTTTTCTACCCTTATTAAAACTTTCCTAATTCGAATTTTTGGATAATTCGAATTTTTTACTGGTCCCTTCAGCTTCGAATTAGCCAAGTTCTACTGTATTAACATAAATATCTCTATTTTCTTTCAAAGATTATTTTGGTATCCCATAAAGCTGGGCTTGGTCATGTATTAATGTTTTGACAATTTTGCTAATCTTATGTTATTACATATTTCATTTAATTTTTCTGTTTAGTCTTTTTCTGACACACTATTATGGTTAGCTAATTGACATAAATAAGTTACTTGACCTTAATTTTCAAATACAATGGTTAATTGCTTACAATTGTTTTTTTCTTAATTTTGACAGTTATGTGTTTTATAGGCCTAAGCTCTAACTGTCTATAATTTCTTATTTTTCACAATTTAAATATTATTTAAACTTTCATATGTTTCGCTTATTGTCATTTAGTACTTGTTTACTTTTGAATTACTTATGGTTGTTTTACAATAAATGAGTGTTATTATAATTTCACAAAATCATTCCTTGACTAATATTCTTTTTCTATTTTTACATTGATGAGTACTATTGTAACTGTTAAATTTATATACTTGCTTGCTTATACCTATTACTATCTCTTACACACTTTTTATTATTTAATCCTACTATGAGAACATATAACATAAAAATAGGTTTATGGTTGGTTCATCATTCAGCCATATTCCTTCTTATAAACATAACTCTTTTAAATAAACTAATAACTATTTTGTGTCTTAATTAGTAACATAATGAAATTGGCTGTTTATCAACATTTTTATTATCGTTTCTGTTTTCTCAACATTGTTCTTTTCTCTTGTTAAGATTATGAACTGTTTATCTTAATTCTTTCTTATTCTCTTTATCACTTTCACTGCCTATTCTTATCACTTCCTACCTAACTCTCACTCTTGGTATTTATTACTTTTTACAATATACTTGTCAAGTCAGTTTTTTATCATTTTATGTTTACATTTTGTCTCTCCATAAGGTTATTACAAACACTCCTAATATACTAACAATTTGTTTACATACTTATTATCGGTAGTGTACTTCTTTTTATATAACTTAAATTATACTCTTTACCAAGTTTGATCTACTATTTGTGTTTTTTTCTATTATTTCACGGTTGTTTATTTTATATCCTTTATCTGGCCAATCACTGGGGTTGGGTCATAGTCATTTGTCTGTCAGTCTAGTCTTGGTTTTAAGTTATTATCGTGCTATTTTTTAATATTTTTGTTCATTAATTCCTTTAGTGTTGCAACTCACTTTTTTATTAAATGGTAATATCTTCTTTATTTGTGGCTACCTTTTGTAATGTTATATAATGCCCCCCCCCCATCAAAATTGATCATTTTTGAAAATACTATCATAGTCTTTGATGAAATTATCAGTTGAATTATTTTTTTTTTTGTTCTGTCTCATATTACCTATTCACCTTTAGCTTCTGCTTCATAATTCTTATATCTTTTATTCTGTTTTTATTAACCTGTTATCTGTGATCTGATCTTATCTCTCTCTCAATTGGTGTTTTATCCTTAAAATATTTATTTTACGAATAATTTATAATATCATAGTTGGCATGGATTCGGAGGGGCTCTCTTGGCTACCATTACTCTGCCATCCACACTATACTTACTGAGATCAGAGGAACATCATCTCTGCTCAGACAAAAAATTGCTGGAACATATCCATTCACAATCGTTATATATAAAACATTGAAAGTAGTCTTGTGACTAATAATAATAATAAAAATATTTTTTGGATAATTCACCCTGCTGTTGTTCAGATCATATTATTTCATAACAATAACATTCTTATTTATTCACTCTCAAGTCCTTTAGCTATATTTGAATCAATTCTGTTGACAGATACTATTCTTTTCCTTTTTATTTATATTATCCTTGGAAAAATCGGTATGGAGAACCATACATGACTTCCATATTCTAAGATTTATATTTAAAATCATTTTCGAAATGAAATATTACCATAGAAACTACTTCTTTCTACTTACTGCTTCAGCCTTAACCACAGTAATGTGGTCACTAACATATACCACCTCACGTTATCGCACTCGATTTTCACTGATGATTGAAGTCGATGGCATTGCCGAAACGTCTGGTTTTGTAGAAAACATTGGACTACGGCCAAAAGGAATTTTAACAAAAACTACTTCTTTGTTGCCGATAACGTTGTACACATATATATAAAAAATATGCATAAAATTAATGGCTTGTATAAGTTAATGATTGATCTCCATTAAGTAGTGCTCAAGTTTCCAAAGTTTTAATATTATGATGTCCGTAATTAAAACATCAGAGCAGGTTTAGTGTGTATGAGGGTACACCGTGGACAAAAATTTTCAACATTTCCTATTGAGCGTTGCTTAGAATAAAGCTGCGAATCTACAGTGTACGTTTCACAGAACAAACACGCGGAAAAGAAGGAGCGCTCCGAAGTCACTTATGGACCCTCAGCATCTTGCAGAGGGTTCATTCCCTAAAGACGAAAAGTCTGTCTATGAATCGTTCCTCTGTAAACACGTGCAGTTACACTGCCCAGCGATCCACAGGAAGCAAATCGCTATCCACGCTGGACACTTTTCGGCTTGCATGCGTTATGTTGGTATGGGTTCGGCACTTTCCATTTAAAAACCGTGCAAATGTAAGAAAATAAACATGAATGAGGCCAGAAATAACGCGAATTGCATGTGTGTGTGTGTGTCTTCCCTGCCTTTTTATTGCGGTAGTCATAATAATAAAATGGAAACGTAAACAGTACATAACTGAGATATGCTTGCCTGCCACGCACGATATATTTTCTCTTATACATGATTTACATTAAAATGAAAAAATTATAATTTTATTGCCTGGCAACAAAATTATTTTATTTTTAACAATTACCATTGTTTGAAAAAGTTTAAATGAATTTTCATGTACTTTACTCTTGTTAAAACGTAAAATGTTGCAGGTAAACTACCCCTTCCCCTTAACCGATCTTCACCAAAAACAACAGGTCTTGAGAACTCTGCAATTTAGGGCTGTATGCAAATAATCTTTTGATTCTGTTTGAATTTGCGGCTGTTATCGTTTGCCATAGAAAATACCCTTGTTAAAACATAAAACGTTGCAGGTAAACTACCCCGTTCCCTTAACCGATCTTCACCAAAAACAATAGGTCTTGAGAACTCCATAATTCAGGGCTGTATGCAAAAAATTATTTGATTCTGTTTGAATTTGCGGCTGTTATCGTTTGCCATAGAAAAAAATCTACAGACAGACAGACAGACACACACAGACACTTTTCGAAAAACGACTTTTTTTCATGTTTTGAGTGTAGTACAATCAGAATCTGCAATAATCTCGAACACGATTTTTTTTGCCATCACCATACTTCCATTTCCTTAAGGAATATGGACGTAAAATTATTCAGTTATTTTTGTCCGTCTTGTTAGTCATTCTGTTCTAGTCTGTTCGTGATGATTGGTGATTGTATTTCTTCATGATCTTCTTTATAGATGCTTGGTTACACGTTCCCTTAATCTTCTGTTACGTTCTGACTACTTACTTTTGTTAATTACATTTTGTTTATGTTTACACTTTCGGCTCGTCCAGCCGCCATGTTGTATTGTACCAACCAAAAACATATACTTACTAGGGTCCAGGTGATCATCTAGACGAGCTGAAAAACAAGATGGTTGCTTCGAAATAATTTACCTCAAATTTAGTGGTATTTTTCAAACTTGTATTTATTCATCATCTGGGCATTATATATTGATAACAAAGGCAAAATTTACTCCCTCCATCTTTTACAAATTCAAACATGCATAAAATACATTGTTTTCTTTACATCAAACTCTCTTCAGGGTATATTTAAGCAATATAATTAAAATTCAAATTAAACTTGTTACACATTGAAATAAATGCGGAAAATTACTAAACTATTTTCCCTTAACGTAAACCAGTGCTTTATATTTTTGTTTTATATTAAAGTAGGTACCTACACACACACACACGCTACTTTACACGGTACATTTTTCTTTTATTGAGCTCAATTTTAAAAAGGGCCAGTACTTTATATAATTTGGAAATATCTACTTCCCTGTGTTGATGTGTAGAAAGTCGACCCAGGCATCAACTCATGGCTTACGCTGTTTACCGTTTTTTGATGTTCTCACTTTTGCATTTTTATGGCCGAACTGTTAATTTTTTGCCACTGATGGTGATGGCAAAAAAAATCGTGTTCGAGATTATTGCAGATTCTGATTGTACTACACTCAAAACATTAAAAAAAATTCGTTTTTCAAAAAGTGTCTGTGTGCCTATAATTTTTTTTCTATGGCAAACGATAACAGCCGCAACTTCAAACAGAATCAAATAATTTTTTGCATACAGTCCTGATTTGTAGAGTACTCACGACCTATTGTTTTTGGTGAAGATCGGTTGAGGGAAAGGGGTAGTTTACCTGCAACGGTTTTTTTTATCAAGGGTAATTTTTTTTTTTGGCAAACGATAACAACCACAAATTCAAACAGAATTAAATAATGTTTCGCATACAGCCCTGAATTGTCGAGTTCTCAAGACCTACTGATTTTGGTGAAGACTGGTTAAGGGAAAGGGGTAGTTTACCTGCAACGTTTTATGTTTTAACAAGGATATTTTCTATGGCAAACGATAAAAGCCGCAAATTCAAACAGAATCAAAAGATTATTTACAGCCCTAAATTGTAGAGTTCTCAAGACCTATTGCTTTTGGTGAAGATCGGTTAAGGGAAAGGGGTAGTTTACCTGCAACGTTTTTTTAACAAGGGTATTTTCTATGGCAAACGATAACAGCCGTAAATTCAAACAGAATCAAATAATTTTTTGCATACAGTCCTGATTTGTAGAGTACTCAAGACCTATTATTTTTGGTGAAGATCGGTTAAGGGGAAGGGGTAGTTTACCTGCAACATTTTTTTATCAAGGGTAATTTTCTATGGCAAACGATAACAGCCGCAAATTCAAACAGAATCAAAAGATTATTTGCATACAGCCCTAAATTGTAGAGTTCTCAAGACCTATTGCTTTTGGTGAAGATCGGTTAAGGGAAAGGGGTAGTTTACCTGCAACGTTTTTTTAACAAGGGTATTTTCTATGGCAAACGATAACAGCCGTAAATTCAAACAGAATCAAATAATTGTTTGCATACAGTCCTGATTTGTAGAGTACTCAAGACCTATTATTTTTGGTGAAGATCGGTTAAGGGGAAGGGGTAGTTTACCTGCAACATTTTTTTAACAAGGGAATTTTCTATGGCAAACGATAACAGCCGCAAATTCAAACAGAATCAAATAATTTTTTACATACGTTCCTGAATCGTAGAGATCTCAAGGACTTTCGATTTTGGTGAAGATCGGTTAAGGGGAAGGGGTAGTTTACCTGCAACTTTTACGTTTTAACAACAGTAAAGTAATTGAAATTCATTTAAACTTTTTGAAACAATGGTAATTGTTAAAAATAAAATAATTTTGTTGCCAGGCAATAAAATTATAATTTTTTCATTTTAATGTAAACTAGTGGTCGCCCAGTGGTCGAAATTCGACTGTAATTCATTAAATTTTTAAGTTTGAACGTTATTGAGGTTCTTTTGTCAAAGAGTATACTTCTATAATCATTGCATATAATTTTTTTGAATTTTGTTCTATTACGTCAGCTGCGAGTGTGTACAAATACGTCATTAGCGTGTGTTGTTTGCCTTAATTCCCTGCAATACCTATAAAATTTAATGTTAGTAACAGTTGAAAAAAAAAACACAATTACAGCTTGTATTCGTATTTATTTTTTGATACAATTCATTGTCAGTTTTAATTTTTTCATGTTATTACTGATTTAAATAAATGCTAATAAAAATGAGACTTGACATTCATAGAAGTATAAGATACATTGTTTTCAATTCCAGTGGATTACATTTCATTTTTGGTAAGGTACAAAATTCGAAAACAGTTTGAAGATTATCTGCTACAAAGCTTATATCATTTTTTAATTTTTTGTTCTATGCATTAATTTTTGAGTTATTTGAAAAATATGAACGATAGGAAAAATGAGGTTTAGCTTGGCTAAGCCATATTTAAAAAGCAATAACCCGTTTTTTGACATTTCCTTGGGTTTTTTTTATTGCCATACTGACCAGGTTTCGCCAAGGGCTACACAGTTATTTTGCCTATCTTTTTCGAATTATATAAAATTTAAAGAAAAAATTAATACAAAATAAAAAATGAAATAAAAAATACGTGTCTCGTATTTTTTCATATATTTTTCATTAAATCAAAAAAACCGGGCGGTTAAAAAAATAAATGTTGTCCATTGAACTTAAAATAGTTTGAAAGTGAATTTAATGATTCAGAACTTCTGTGTAAACGATGTTTTTTGTAAAAACTCTTTCATCATTTGCTAAATGCCCTTGGCCATTATATTCGGAAATATAAAATCTCAAACCATCGAATGATCAAACTCTACTTGCTGCGACGTACAATTGACCATGTGTAAAAACTGGCTGCCTCAATAAAATTCCAATTTTTTCGAATGTTTGTCCTTGAGACTTATTTATTGTCATCGCAAATGCAGGTATAATTGGAAATTGAGTTCTTTGAAAGTTAAATGGTAAAACAGTACCGGAATATGTTAAATTTATACGTGGAATCAAAATTCTCTTATTGCGTGCGGTTCCAGTTAAAACTTCGCAATCAATAGCATTACGATGCATACACTTGATGCGCATTCTTGTTCCATTGACTAATGCTTCCTTTGTATTTAAGTTTCTGATCAGTAAAACGATGCAATTAACTTTCAATACTAACTTATGTGGTGGCAAACCACTAATAGTCAAAGAATTCAAAAACTCTACTGGATAGTTATTGATTTCATTGTCATCATCACAAATTATTTTATCGTAGCTATTATATGTTTTCTGTTCACCTGGTATTCGATTAAGTATTAATAAAAGTACAATCATCATTTTTTGGTGCTAAAATAACTGACTTCAATATGTTATCTGAGAGTATGTTTTCAGAAATATTTCCATACACCTCATTAATAATATTATTTTCATCTCCTATTAATTGCTGAGGTATTTTCAATAATATTTTCACCAAACTGAGGGAATTGTGGGGCTTCATCATTACCAATTTTTTTCAAGAATTCGACAAATTCTATTTTACTTGGTAAGGCTCTCATATTTTGAGTAAACGTTACTTTATGAAAATAAACAAATTTATGCTAACTCGTGACACAATTTTCAATTAAAGTTGCACGTGATCCATGTGGGACAACTGGTAAGATTTGCCGATAATCACCGCACAGAAGTATCGTTTTCACTCCAAATGGTTTATGTTTATCATTTTCATCGCATAGATCCTGCAATAATCTATCTATGATTTTCAACACTTGCAGTGGGCACATATAAATTTCATCAATAATTATCAATGATGATGAATTTATGTAACGTCCATAGCTACTATTTGCGGTAATATTCGCTACAGAATTTTCCAAAATGGGTATAGGCAATTTAAACACATTGTGTAAAGTTCTACCTCCAAGTAATAGAGTTGAAGCTATGCCACTGAACGCTGTTGCAATGCAACTAAGATTAAGCGAATTTAATTTGTGAATGATTGCTGTTTGTGTGAATGTTTTTCCACAACCTGCATGAGCGGTTAAACAAAAAACATTAGATCCAGTGTAACGTGTCCAAAATTGGGTCAGTTTATTTCTTACAGTTATAGGGTATTTCTTTTTATTTCATTTTGGGGTTTTGTATTTTATTTTATTTTTCGGGGCTTCAAAGTATTGTGCAAACGTTATTTCCATTATAACAGACCACGTGGAAAGTCGAACAGTGTTGAAACAAAGCAGCAAGACGCAGTTTCTGTTGTGTAACCAGGCAAGGAATTTGCACCACCCTAAATTTCTCAGAACTTTGCATAAATGTGACCACGCACCCACGAGCAGTACAAGTCCGCGCTCGGGGTACGCCGTCGTCCCAAAAAACCAAGATGTCTGGAGAACAAATTTATTCACCGTCTCCTTGGCCGATCTGCAGGAAATGCCGCTAAGAGCCGCCCATCTCGTGACGTCGGCCAGTGCCTCACTGAGATCGTATGCTGTCGCCACTACAACAACTACACGCATTGCATGGGACGAAACTCCTGCGACGAAGCCCAAGGCAGTGATTTCCTTAAAAGTATGAGATCAAGTTAGCAACACCTGCTATGTTTTCCCTCGCAGTTTGTTAACTGATCGCTCCGGCGCCGGACCGAGCCAAGTTAGGCTCGTCACAAAACTTTATATTTTAACAGTAAAAAGTGGAATAAGAGAAAGATTTATGTGACCGCGGTCGAGTTAAAAAAGTAGAGAATGTAATTCTATAATTTTCGGACAGTAAAAAACAAGAATTTACAAGATGAGTGCGCGCGCGAACCACGTTGCCGGCGGTGTTTCATGCGAATAAAAGTGTAAGGGCTGGGGCTTTATTATAAAATGTTAAGGGTATTTGGGGTTTAATAATGAAGTTTTGTTAAAATAATGTATGTAAGTGCGTGTGTAAAGCAGATTGGGCTACCTTAGAGTCGTAAGTAATAGGATGTAAGTATAGGACGTAAGAGTTGCATAACCTTTGAAAACATGTAACATAATCTATTTGGAGAGCAACTTATAAATTCACCACTTTTGGATTATTAAATAAAAAATATTAATTCTCTTCCTAAAATGAGTATAGTTAATTATTGCACAAACCTGTACACATGTTTGTATCCGAAGTTCGTGCGAGCAGAATCCTGGACCCAGAGAAAGAACCTTTACAGGTAGGTGAGAAGAAATTGTATTATTTTTGTATTTTGTATATTTTAAAGTGTAATTAGAACACCACAAGTGGCTTCCGATACAGGGACAGTTTTTATGAATTTAAAAAATTAAGTAAAAACCGCACCTACAATAAAGATACAAACATGTGTTAGGTTAGCGTAGCAAAATAAAAATGCGTTATGTACGCAAAGCTATACCGAAAGTAATATAGAAAGTACATTACAAAAAATTAATTAATTAGATTATGAATATTTAGAATATCAATTATAAAAAATGTCAGATAACGAGAATAAAGTAAATAAAAATAGTGTCGAAAATTTTGACGACTTAAACATGAGTAATTTGGAGACACATTCGACTCCAAATGCGAGTCAGAATGAAACAGAAATAAGTGTAACAGATCAGAGTAATGTAATTGAAGATTCGGGGATTCAAGTAACCCCGACTTCAACAAAATACAATAAGATGGATAATGATATGATGAGTATTATGTTAAATCAATTTAAAGAATTAAATAAACGTTTTGACATAAATGAGACTAAATTGAATAAACGTTTTGACATAAATGATGCTAAGTTTGACGTATTAACTAATTCACTGTGTAGCATTGATGACCGAATGAACGAAATACGTAGTGAAACAAAAAGAGAAACAGATGAGTTGAGAGAGTATGTGTGTGTGGTAGACAGCAAAACAAATGTGTTAGAATCCAGTCAGAAAGAAATTGGACAACAAATAATTACAGTAAATGACAAATTAGAAAATTTTGTAAGTAAAGTAGGTGATAAAGTTGAGAGTATTGAGAGTGAGATGCAGTGCTTAACTAACACAATACAGGTTATAGATAACCGCAGCAGTGAATTAGAATCACAAATAGCAATAGTAAAAAATGTTAGAAATGAGGTAGAAAGTAATTGCAAAACAGAGATACAAGCTATACAAAATACAGTAAATACTATAGATAAAAATAATAAACAATTTGAATATTTAAATAACAATAAATTTGTGTCAATTGAGCAGAGTATCGTTAATGTTAAAGATGAATTGAACATAGCTATAAACGAAAAACTTAATAGGGTTACTGAACACATAGTCATTGCTAAAGGTATGAATAGCGATATTGATTTGGAGTTATCTAATTACGAAAACAGGGGGGTACACCCTATGCAGTTTTTGAATAGAGTCAGAGAATTTAATCAGTTTTGTAGAAGTAGCTGGGAAGTACAATTACTAAAAATAATGAAGTGTTTTAGAGGGAATTCCGCGGTATGGGCGGAGGTGCATAAAGTAGACTGGGTGAATTATCAGTGTTTTGAGACGGCTTTTAGAGAGAAATACTGGTCGGAGGAGGAACAAGAAATATTACGGAGTAAAATTATGGGACCAGGTAATTTTGGGACCCAAGGGGGTAACGTAACTATGTACGTAATGCGACTATATAATGAGGCAAAATATTTAGAGCCACCATTACCATTTGGGTCATTCGTCCATCACATAAGCAAGCACTTACCGAGAGAAATACAAATTACATTAATGACTCGAGAGATTGTAGAAATCACGGAATTAGAGAAAATCTTGGACATATTTCAGAATATAAGAGAACGGGATATGAGTAGGTGGATAAACACACCAGCATCACATATAAATGGGAATCATAATCAACCAAGGGGAATACACAATTTTCACAGGGGAGCGCGAGGAGGAAGTTTTGATAATAGGGGCAAGAGTTGGAGGTGCAGAGATTGTGAAACTGATAATTATGCTAATCGAACCAATTGTTTTAGATGTCATCGAAACAGGGAGTGCGCCAGGAACGAGAGAATGAATCCACCACCAAATCAACAGTCGAGAGGAGGAGAATTTTATAGAGGAGCGCCCAGAGGAGGAGGACATTATAATAGAGGAAGAGGAGGAAATCATCCAGCTGTAGCAGGCCCATCCATGGGAAACTAAGAAAGACAATGGAGAAGCGGGCCCAACCATTGTCAACGGAGAACCGGGTCCAAGTAACCAACGAATATGCGAACAACGTTATCAAGGTGGACATGGCGAAAGAATTGTTAGAAGAAGAGGAGAACCAGGTGATGGAACGCAGAACAGGATTGACTGAGGTGACAATTAAAATTGAAGGTAAGAATTATAAAACTTTAATTGATACCGGTAGCGAGATCTCAGTAATTTCGGAAAATGTCATGGGGGAGTTAAAAGAGATAAATAAAAATATACCATCATTACCAGTTGCCGGGGTTACAGTAGTGGGGGTAACTGGGGTGAGAAGTAAGAGAATAACCAGACAAGTACAATTAAATATTTTAGTAAATGAAGTTGAATCTGAAAACACTTTCCTAGTAGTTAAAGGGTTGAGTCTAGATGTAATATTGGGAAATGATTTTTTGGAAAGAAACGGGGCAGTAATAGATTTCAATAAACAAATAGTAAAATTTGAAAAGGGGAATAAACCGGTCAGAATAGTTTAAAAAGGTAGTAAACGAAGCTAAAGTCACGGGAATAAAAATGTTACATAAGCAGATAAGCGATAGAGAGATAGAGACCAAAATAAATATATGTCTAGAGAGTGATAGCCTAGAGAATGAGGAGGGAGAAATGCATGAGAGTAATGAGAGTGTGTGGGCAGATAGAGCCAACAAATTTTTTAATGAAGATACAGTTGTAGGAAATACTCAGCGAGAGGAGCTGTGGGCAGTTGTGGAGCGGTTCAGAGAGGTGTTTGATGATTCACCAGGGAAAGCGAAGGACTACATCTGCGAGCTGAAAGTTCGGGACCACGCACCATACATGCAGAGGAGCTACCCGGTGCCGTTTTCGAAGAGGAGGGCGGTACAGGAGGAATTAGACCGGATGATGCAGGGAGGCATAATTGAACGCTCAGTATCACCTTACTCAAACCCTTTGGTAGTAGTGATAAAAAAGGATGGAAAGGTAAGGTTATGTTTAGATGCCCGAAAAATTAATCAAATTATTATACCTGACCGGGAATCTCCGGAACCCATAAATGAGATTTTACAGAAGTTCAGCAGAGTCAAATACATGACGTCCTTAGACCTGACAGCTGGATACTGGCAGGTGCCATTAGCAACAGAGAGCAGAAAATACACAGCTTTTCTTTTTAACGGTAAGAATTACCAGTTCAAACGCTTACCTTTTGGATTAAACACCAGTGTTGCCAGTTTTATTAAATGTTTAGATAATATATTACAACCTAAGGATTTAGACTTTTTAACCGTATATGTCGATGATATCTTGACAGCTTCTAGAACATTCACTGAACATTTAGAACACATAGAATATGTATTAGATAAGCTACATAAAGGGGGTTTAACAGTGAATTGGGACAAGTCTAAGTTTCTGCAGACAGAAATACATTTCTTAGGATTTATTATTACACAGGAGGGGATATTAGCTAACCCTGACAAAGTAGAAGCCATAATGCGATTCCCCGAACCTAAAAACATTAAGCAATTACAAAGTTTTTTAGGCCTATGCAATTTTTACAGGAAATTTCAGGAGAACTACGCACACACAACATCCAAACTGAGTGCTGTACTGCAGAAGAATAAACAGTGGAGATGGGGCGATACGGAACGAAATGCGTTCAACGAAATTAAGAGAAAGTTTAGTCACATGATCATGATGAATCATCCCGACTTTAATAAAACTTTTTATTTGCAGACCGACGCCAGCAATGTAGCGCTAGGGGCGGAGCTCTACCAGGAGGGTTGCGACAATGAACACCTAACGATCGCCTTCGCCAGTAGATCGCTGCTGTCGGCCGAGAAAAATTATACGACGACAGAAAAAGAACTTTTGAGTATTGTGTTCGCCGTGGGTAAATTCCGGACCTACATCCTAGGCAATACAACAATAATCCGGACGGACCACAAGGCGCTATCATTCCTAAATACATGTAAGCTGATGCATAGCAGATTAACCAGGTGGGTATTAGCCTTACAAGAATATAACTTTTCATGGGAGTATATAAAGGGGTCAGATAATAAGGTACCAGATACACTTCCTAGAGTAGATGTTATAGACAATAAAACTGGTAGAGATCTTAAAGAAATAGAAATTTTTAGATTAACTAGAGAAGATAGAATTTTTGGTGAAGAATTAAGTGATATTAAAAACATGCAAAGATCTGATAGTAAACTGGGTAAAGTAATTGTTAGTTTAGAAACAGAGGTAGAGGGATCTGAATATAATGAGCGATTTCAAGTATATCAAGGTATTTTGTTTAAAAAAGTAGATAGTGGGGAGCGTGACTGGAGGTTAGTTATACCCGAGGGATTAGTAGATAAAATTGTCTGGGATTGTCATAGGAGGTATGGTCATTTTGGGGAGAGAAAATGTGCAAATGTTTTGAAAGAATCATGTATATTTAAGAATATGGAGAAGAGAGTTAGAAAAGTGTTGAGAGTGTGTGATTTATGTCAGAAATCGAAAGTAGTGAATTATAAAGTAGAAGGGGAGATGAATTACATAAAAGTAGAGAAACCGTTTGATTTAGTTGCAGTAGATTTATATGGACCATTACCCAGAGGTAGAGGGGGTGTATTATATGTATTTGTAGTTCTTGACACTTTTTCAAAATTTGTGCAGTTATATAGCGTTAAGAGAGCGACCAGTAAAGTACTCAGTGAGAAAATAGTAAAAGACTACATGCTTAATGTTGAAAAACCGAAAATTATATTATCTGACCACGGTCCACAGTTTATAAGCGGCAAGTGGCGGCAGACGCTTGGATGGGAAGGTATCATACCCAAGCATACGGCAGTATATCATCCTCAGTCGAACCAAGCAGAACGGGTGATGAGAGAGATTGGTAGGATATTTCGGGCGTACTGTCACGCCAAACACACAGAATGGCCATCCTACGTGAAGAAAGTAGAGGAGTGGCTGAATTGTACCACCCATGAGTCCACGGGATTTAAGCCGCATGAGTTGATCAGGGGAACGAGGCCGCCCAGGATACTGGAACAACTTTTCGAATACCCACCAGAAGGTCAAGTTTTGGACAGGTACATGAAAATTAGATTGGCAAACGAGGACTTACTTACAAGAGGAGAGTGAAGAAAACAGAAACATGATGCCAAGGGTACATGGACCAAGTATGAGGTAGGTCAATTAGTGTTAGTAAAAAGGCATGATTTGTCCAGTGCTCAAGATAGAGAAATAAAGAAGTTTTTCTTGTTGTATGAAGGACCCTATGAAATTGTAGAAATAAAAATGCAGAATGCGTATGTGCTGAGGAACCCAGCGACGCAGGAAATAGTAGGTACTCAAAATGCGACGAATTTAAAATTATATCGGTCACTTTAATTGTGTTTATAAATAAGATTTAAAATATTGTTGTATGATTACAGAAGGGATCCTCCCCCATTTTCGGGCGGTCACGATCTTACCAGTCCTGGCCGTGGAATTCGGAACTCGGAGGCGGGCCATGGTTGGCGAATCTTCCTTCGGGCGGTGAAAGCAACGATGGTCCGGCTCCACCAAAATTGGTAGAGACTAGAAATTAACTACACATTTGAATGGGGAGGGGGACCCCAACAGGTACGTGACACGAATTAAATTTTAATACACTCCAGGTGCAGCGTGTCTCGGTGTACCTGTCACGTGCCTGCACTGCTTTAGAGTGTTGTACATAATGGAGGCTGCACCTAAGTAAAAGGCAGTGCGTACAAATTTAAAAGTTTCAGTACCAATGGCAAAATTAAAATTAGCCATTGGTTATAGTTCTGTGTAGTCTGAAAAGACGAATTTTGTTGGAAGGGAGATTTGGCGATGGGATAGACGGAGGGTCTGGAGAAACGAGAGAAAGGAGGGAGTAGAGCTGAGTTTAGAAGGGGGAAATAAATTCACGAGGTGGATCTATCTTGTCTCCCACTTTCCCTCATGGCGAAACCCGACTTTTCGGGCGATTTACTGTCTTACCAACATTAGTCGTGATTAAGGATAGATAGAGTCAGCCTCCAATGTAAATAGAATTTGAAAAAAAAAAAAAAAACAAAATCCTTTGGATGTTTATAATTTTAAATTTAAAGAAATTTTAGAATTAAGTGACCAAATATAATTGTCAAGTTTTAGTATCAGTGAGTATGGGAACGTTTTGAAAAGATGTGTAATAAAATAAAAACTTGTTGTCAATACAAGAAGTGGGGATGCTTTTGGGGGGTAGATTGGTGCTCAATGAAGTGATAGAACAATGGAGTGTGGAACTGCAAGTGTAGAAAGTTTAGTTTTCAATTTTAATTAGTTAGTTATTAAGTTGCTATTGCGGGGGTGGCCTGTGCTCTCGTAGATAGCGAAATGGGTTGGGGGTAACAGAGAGTGTTACCTCCATCGGAGGCCAAAATGGCGACAATGTGCGACACACCTTTTTTGTGTAAACTTAATTTGCACACTGATAGACGTTCGTGTCGCACATACTAATGATGAAGTAGAGCAGGCATTGAAATGAAGTTAGATTTCCCCGACTTTTCGGGCGATTACTGCCTTACCAGCACTAATCGTGGATTTGGCTAGCGGCCAGCTATGGTCATATCAAGTCCCTTGACCATAGCTGACTTGAAATTGGTATATAGTAGAAATTAAATGGGGGGTGACATTAGGGGAAATCCAGGCACTATGGAACAGCGGCTACCACTCTGTTCGAGTAGGAACAGCATAGCCAGGTGGTAGACCCGTTTAAGGGCGTTTAATTATAGACAGGAATATGTTGATATTCAGACGTTAAATGTAACTGCCGAAGCAAAGACACGGAGAGGTCAAACTACTCCAAATATGCCGTCTTTGTGAAAGCGAAAGGACAATACAGTCCTACATAATTTGCAATAGAGTGTGTGGATGGGAGGTGGCTGAGATGAGTCACGAATTTAAATTTTACAACATACAAAATTTGCTAATTCAAATTTGATCCAATAAAAAATGCTTGTGCTCTGTTTAAGTAATTAGATGCTCATACATGTAATATAAGGTGTTCATGCTATAATTTTAAATGTATTATTTTATTATCGTAGGTTAGATATAAGCATTGGTAACAATATGTCTTCATTATGTGTGTACATTTGCAACCAAGTAAATAATTAAACCGTCTGGCAGGCGGTTAACACAAAGTATCAGAATCAGAGAGAGGGGAAACAAAGAGGGCAGAAGCGAATATTGATAAACATATATATTTCATATAATGTGTTCAATTTTGAGATGTGTTTTCATTGTGTTAGTAAGATCAGCTGATCAGCAATAACAGGCACTGGTAAAATGGTTTATAAATGTTCCAAGTAATTAATGTTCAATGTAATATTTTAATGTATTACAGATGTTTTAAAGTAATGATAAAAATAATTTGATAAAGTGAGAAGTAAAGTAATAATTTATGCAAGTTAACAAGAGATAGTTTTTGGGTGATAAATATTTTGTGGGACATATAGATCTGTCCAAGTTGAAGTTAGAGTTGAAGTAAAGATCGAAATATTGTTTTGAAATAATGTAATGTTGTTTTGAGTTAATGTAATGTTATAGAATTTTGAGAAGTATGGATGTTGACACAGTAGTTGTGGAGAATTTATGTGGAGTTTCGAGTGATATATTGATGTTTATAATTAATGATGTTATATTGTTGTAGTTGTGGTAAGGGAATGAGATTGAGATTTTTGGGGATGGTAATTTTGTAGTAGGGGGTAGTGTAATGTGAGAGTCCGCAACATAATGATAAGTTGGGACGGGATGGGATCGATTTTAGTGGGACGGGGTCGCCTCAGGTAGAATCCAGGGACCAGATAATGGGAAATGAGTTTGGGGGGGGAAACACGTATCCTAAGTACAAAGGGTTAGAGAGTATTTTTTTTATATATATAGAGAGAAGGTGGCGAATTTGAGTTTATTAGTAAGTTGGGGTTAGAGATTGATTGGTAGAGATTTTGATAGAGATGGGTGTCATGGGAGTTGAAGTTGTTAGAGGTTAGAGTCAGAGGTAGAAAGATTATATGTGTATACAGATCAAGTAGTACAGTAAATGAGAATAAATAAATGTTTAAATCACCCACAGTAATGGAGAGTAAGATTGTCAAATACAGAAAGAGATTCATAAGAATATAAAATTTTTAATTTACAATCAGTGACAAAATTTTGATAGAATTTGAAAATAAGGTAAAATTAAGAATTGTTTATTTTGAATAATTTAAATGTCAATTTGCTTATTATTTATAATAATATAAATAATAATTTATATTTGTTAATTTTAAATGTTATTTTATTATGTTTTGTGTGTAAAATTGGATTGTTACAGATGTTAAATGTGTTTTCAGATAGAAATTGTACATAACGTATGTGGGTCAAGGTTGTGGACTTGACCTAGTTTCGATCAGCTGACAGGGAGGTCATATAAGTTAATAGTATGGAAGTTAATTCAACTTTTGTTTTTTTGATCCATTTAAGCAACTTTTAAATAATTTCTATATGTAAAGGAAACATTTTAATAAAGTTAAATTTTTTCTTTGAATTTTAAAATTTTTTGGAAAATATTTTTTTGAAAAAAAAAAAAAAAAAAAAAAAATTATTTTGCGCCTGCCAGCTAATGAATATTTTAAGTATTGGTTATTTTATTGTTTGTGTGCTAACCATGTTTATTTTTTTGATTTATTGTATTGAATTGTATTGTTAGCCTCCAAGTATTCACATGTTAGGTTAAGGATGGTCTTAATTATAAGAAATGTTTAAATCAAGTTATTTTAAATAAAAACAGAAACCAATGAAGAGAATAATTTAGAATTTATACAAAATTTATGAATCAATTTTAACTGAAAACAACCAATGGGTTGCCAGCTAAATAACTTTTGAAAATTTTTCAATTTTATGATATGTGATGTCAATATGTAATGTGAGTGTGTGTGAGCCCAGTATCTGCTAAAGGCAGCCCAGCTTGCATACAAGGGGAAACATATCGGCTGAGGATCTGGCATAATCTAAGCCAGGGATTGATGATTTTGGGGGATAGCATGTTAGAAGGTGAGGTGTGCTGTGGTACTTGTCTGTTCGATTTTTCGGTGTTGGGATCTCTTACGGAGAAGTCCAGTGATCTCGTTCAGATGCGTCCATAGTCGCCAAGCCAGGGGGGTCGGTTACCCATGATGTATAAGAACCAGGGGGTTGTTGGCACCAGTTCCTCACCGGTCCCCTTAAGGGTTTATCAATGAGATTTCTTCTGTTTTGGACAGCAGAATTCTCATTGAGGGGGTATTGTAACGTGTCCAAAATTGGGTCAGTTTATTTCTTACAGTTATAGGGTATTTCTTTTTATTTCATTTTGGGGTTTTGTATTTTATTTTATTTTATTTTTCGGGGCTTCAAAATATTGTGCAAACGTTATTTCCATTATAACAGACCACGTGGCAAGTCGAACAGTGTTGAAACAAAGCAGCAAGACGCAGTTTCTGTTGTGTAACCAGGCAAGGAATTTGCACCACCCTAAATTTCTCAGAACTTTGCATAAATGTGACCACGCACCCACGAGCAGTACAAGTCCGCGCTCGGGGTATGCCGTCGTCCCAAAAAACCAAGATGTCTGGAGAACAAATTTATTCACCGTCTCCTTGGCCGATCTGCAGGAAATGCCGCTAAGAGCCGCCCATCTCGTGACATCGGCCAGTGCCTCACTGAGATCGTATGCTGTCGCCACTACAACAACTACACGCATTGCATGGGACGAAACTCCTGCGACGAAGCCCAAGGCAGTGATTTCCTTAAAAGTATGAGATCAAGTTAGCAACACCTGCTACGTTTTCCCTCGCAGTTTGTTAACTGATCGCTCCGGCGCCGGACCGAGCCAAGTTAGGCTCGTTACAAAACTTTATATTTTAACAGTAAAAAGTGGAATAAGAGAAAGATTTATGTGACCGCGGTCGAGTTAAAAAAGTAGAGAATGTAATTCTATAATTTTCGGACAGTAAAAAACAAGAATTTACAAGAAGATGAGTGCGCGCGCGAACCACGTTGCCGGCGGTGTTTCATGTGAATAAAAGTGTAAGGACTGGGGCTTTATTATAAAATGTTAAGGGTATTTGGGGTTTAATAATGAAGTTTTGTTAAAATAATGTATGCAAGTGCGTGTGTAAAGCAGATTGGGCTACCTTAGAGTCGTAAGTAATAAGGATGTAAGTATAGGACGTAAGAGTTGCATAACCTTTGAAAACATGTAACATAATCTATTTGGAGAACAACTTATAAATTCACCACTTTTGGATTATTAAATAAAAAATATTAATTCTCTTCCTAAAATGAGTATAGTTAATTAGTGCACAAACCTGTACACATGTTTGTATCCGAAGTTCGTGCGAGCAGAATCCTGGACCCAGAGAAAGAACCTTTACAGGTAGGTGAGAAGAAATTGTATTATTTTTGTATTTTGTATATTTTAAAGTGTAATTAGAACACCACACCAGTATCACGGTGCAGAACTTCACGAATCACACGATCAATTAGATTACGCTGTTCAATAGTTGCAGTTTCATAATGCTCACAAAACAGAAACTCTTGTTCTATTGGATCAATAGCATTTGCTTCGTCTGTTCTCTCCGAATACGTGGGAACTGGTAAACCAAGTTCTTGACATGACAAATTATGAACATTCAAAATATCTTCAATTTCTAATAGAGCTGTGTTAAAGGATACTTCTTCGTTGTAATCTCTCAAAAAATCTTCACTAAGATATACTTTAAATTCATTCCATAACGCCAATGCATTGGCTGGCACATTTAATGCACAAATGTAACCAAATAAATTTCGCATTTGTTTTGGTGAATGTAATTCTTTTGCTTCATTTAAACATTCGCGCCATTCATTATCATTTGAAGCAATGCCGTGAGCATGGCACGCTTCAACAAAAGAAGTGTGTATAATTCCATTGTATGTTCTAACATCCTCAAATGATTTTGGACCACAGACATGCAATAAAAGCAATCGTAAATGGAAAAGTTCAATGTCTTTTGGTGATACTACATATATGCGTGTAATGATTTTATCACCTCCACGCCTTCTCTTCTTCCATTTTTTTCGGGAATCTTCCCACACATAATGCAAAGGAATTTCAATATACTTATATTCATGCGCTGATGGATCTGATCGATTCAATTCAAAAAATGCTAATAATTTTGTTTGTCTTGCATTTTTAATTGCTTGACGTTCTTGCCCTTCTCGAAAGTAAACATTCTGTCTACGCGGTAAATGAATGTCAAGTCTAACGATGACATGTGATTGAAAATGCATTGGTAATTCATAGATGCGCCATACAGCTTCAGTTGATCCGACATAACGCCCATTTAAAAAATTTTTAACTTCATCAATTTGTATTTCTTGACCTGGTTCATTTCTCTCTGAACCTAATTCAACAGATGCACTGTCATAGCCTTTATACACGTATTTATAAATGTATTTAACACTTTTAACTGTAGTGCATACTTCAACATTTACATGGCAATTAAATTTGGCAAGTAAATAAGGATTGTATGGTACAACATAACGGTTGTCGAGGCAACTACCGCAAACTTCAGCATTAATACCATTATCACGACTTCTGTATAATGGATAGGCCTATCCATTTAATGATTCACATGTAAATTCACTAAATCGTTTTGGATAATCTTTTGTGCATTTTCCATCTCTCATACATACAGAATTTGGATTAAGTACACCGCATGGACCATGCATCATGTGTTTTACAACATATTCATGTAATGTAGGATGTGTTTGAATGTTAAGAATCTCCGGAGATACAACTTTATCAATATCGGTAGCGTTAACAATTTTATCTTGCTCATTTAAAGAGAGTAAAATGTGAGCATGAGGCAATCCTCTCTTTTGAAACTCAATTGTATAAATGAGTGCTTCAACTTTACCGAAGATTTTTTTTAGTGTAAGGCCCTCAATTAATGCTTTCAGTTTGGACTTGAATACACGCACAACAATATCAGGTCGAAAATTAGCTGACTCACCTACACCAATATTGCTAACTATTTCAGGCCAACTTGGATTGCAAGTCATTGTAATAAAGAAAGAAGGCTTTCCAAAATGTTGTACAATTGACATTGCATCTAAATAATTCTGATACATATTTCTTGGAGATCCATTGAATGAAGATGGTAAAATTACTCTATGGCCAACATTATTGGCATTGGGGTTCAATTCTAAATAATCTGTTAAATTGTTGTAAACTTCAGACCTAAGACTTGTTTGATTTTGTCGAATGAAATGTAACCTTGTGCCCTCTATTCTCACATACATATCAACTATCCACTGCAGAAATAATTTTTGTGAATGGTGCAACATGCTAAAATCTTCTCTAATTGCAAGTCGATAGGCTGCATACTGAAGCATGGTTAATTTATTTCTGGGTGCTCTTGAATTAGATGTAGTTGGTACATTATGAGAAATATTGATATGCCACCCAGTATCACCATTTGGAAAAAGTAATGGATACGCTAAAGGGTCAAATGATGAATACAAAACAGAGATATTTTTAATGGTACCATTAACTTTTGAAAATGAAACCATATTTGTTCAAAGGGTGGCTCACCATCAACTGTACTAAATGTTGCTGCTACATCAGTTTGAACTGCATCATTATAACGCCGTATATCTAAATCACGATTTACTTTAATGAGCATACAAATTTCTTTATTTTGATTTTCAACTCTCTGACAATGATCTTTCATTGCAATGAATGACCGAATGAAAAGATTAATGCGTTCCAATTCAAGACAGATTTTGCGCATTATATTGTTATTGCATGTTTGATTATAGTGTTCACGTAATCTATAATTGACAGCAGTGTCAACATCATAAAAATATAATTGCGCATTGTGTTATCACTTATTATTACATTTAATTATTAAAATTTTAATTCATTTTATGCCTTACCTCTTATTCCAAAGTCCGTTGCACTAAACTGCGACATACAAGTATGACCTTCAGGTTATCTGAATAACGTACTCAACTCGCTTTTCATTTGAAACAAATCTAGTTTAATTACATTTTTTACTTTCTTTAAATACACCACTTACTCATCCTTCTACTTTTATTCACATATTATTTCAGCTCCTTTTTCTTTTAAAACAGATATAACATAAAATTTATTTTACCATGTTAACTTATCCTACTATATGTATACATCTATTAAAGCGACCCAGATTGCCCATCCACTCATTCACACAAGAACCCCCTTTTATATAATTACTTTACGTCCCTTTTTTAAAACAGGATTATAATAATTTTGATTCTTATACAGTACAGTTTACCATGGCATCTACGTCGACCGCACGGTGCGTCGCCCACACTACTCCCTTTTTGATGAAAACTGTTATTGTTCCATTGATTAATACACTACACTTGTTCACCGGTTCATATGCTTTTACTTTGATTACACTTTTTTATTCCGACATCCTGTTTTGGTCGGCCGACTTTTAAAATTGCCCGGACAGAAAATTTAGTTTGACCACGCGTGGCCGATATTGTTAGTCAACTGGGAAGAAAACTTTATTTGACGATGTTACATGCGAGCGGGCATCACTGCCTTGCCGGCGAACAAATTTCGTCGCCGCACACAGCCTTCATTGTCAATGTCTTGGTAGTTGTACACCTGGCACATAGGATTTTTAAGTGTTAGCCGTCGACGATATTTCACTGCCTTTACTCTAGTCACATAAATGGGTGTGGCTTACAATTATGTTCCCTGCGTCTTAAGACCATGAGGCGAAAAATAGAGTCTTTGCGCCAAGTCCGTTTTATGCCTCTTGGCGTGGGTCTGCGCACATGCTGGTGGTTGCGCGTTGGCGTAGATGTCACAGCTGCAAAGTTCTAGGAAGTGTGCTACAGTTGACAACACATTCTTTTCAAATATTTCAACACAGTTACAGCGTACTTTTGCTTTGTTTAGACTGCGAGTTAGATTCAAACTGGGGACTGGCCCCATATATGAAGTGAATTGTGCAATTTTAATAAAATCAAAACCAAAATTAATAAAATAAAAAAACCCTTTTGATTCGCCCCATTACAGCATAACATGGTGAGCGACCATATCCAGCAGTCATTGGACCTGATCTGTGATAAAAAACATCATGTATTTTAAAATGATACACTCCACGCGTAACTGTATCCGAAATTTTAGCTTCTGAGCTAACCATAGCAAATGATGAATTGTATTTACAAATGTTTTCAAAATAATTTTTTGACTTTCTTTTTATTGAAGGTTCATTTGAAGTAAGTCCATCATACAATGATTTGAAGTATTCATTTTGACTTAAGGCCGGTAATATTGCTTTACCCTTATGACAACATGAAGTGAATGCAGTCCTTTCACCTAAAGTGACCTCAGATTCGAAATGTTTTGCATTGCAAAACCTGCATTGTAAATGCATTAATCCACAATCAGAAGTATTAAAATTTCTTGGAATGACATTCAGTGCGCATTTAAATGTATCCCTAAAAATAATTTCATCATTTTGTATACTATTTACACTATTTAAATTTGCATTTGGTCTATTATCATTTTGACTTTCACGCGAATATATATTGCTTCTTCTTTGTCTCTCACTCCGACCCGTCAATGTTCTATATCGAGGCATAATGGAAGTAGGTGCGAATATCTGAATGTAAAAAAAAACATGTAATGAAATTACTGAAACTATGATTAGACAGGGTTTAATTTAAAAATAATAAAATGTACTCACTTTTTTGAAACCACCAATAATAATTAGGCGAGAGTAAGTCAATTCAAATTGCTGCTACAAAATTTTCCTTTTGCGACAGGTGTATATTAAGCAAGCTGTATTTCACTTTCAACTGCACATTAATATATAAAACACAGATATCTAATATACAAAATATAAAATAAACGCTTTTTTGCCTTGACATACACTCCACAGACTACTGAAAAAGGAACATTTGAAATCACACAAAATTCACAGCTCATTCAGTCAATCTGTCAGTAATTATTTGTTGGCAACATTTTAAAATTCTTTGGCGACAATCTCTACTCTGTGCGACTGTTTGACCACAGACTATTATGTGTTTGACATTGGCAGTATGAACGTAAACAAACAACAGACTATTATGTGTTTGACACTGTCAGTATGAACGTACACTAAAATGAAAAAATTATAATTTTATTGCCTGGCAACAAAATTATTTTATTTTTAACAATTACCATTGTTTGAAAAAGTTTAAATGAATTTTCAAGTGCAAATGAATGTTTTATTTTATTTTATTTAATGTATTTGTAACACATATTATATATAAATTTTAGCTTTCTGCACTCCTTCTCCATATAAACTTTAACTATGCCAAATCTCACACTCCTCCGTGTGCGCAATATGCTTAAAAAGGGGTACAAAGTTTTCTCTTCACGTATTAATATATAGATTATGTATGAGTTAATATACATGTATAAAATAATATATAGTTCGTGGCAGGCAAGCATATCTCAGTTATGTAATGTTTATGTTTCCATTTTATTATTATGACTACCGCAATAAAAAGGCAGGGAAGATACACACACACAAAATTCGCGTTATTTCTGGCCTCACTCATGTTTATTTTCTTACATTTGCACGCCTTTTAAATGGTAAGTGCCGAAACCCATACCAACATAACGCGTGCAAGCCGAAAAAGTGTCCAGCGTGGATAGCGATTTGCTTCCTGTGGATCGCTGGGCAGTGTAACTGCACGTGTTTACAGAGGAACGATTCATAGACAGACTTTTCGTCTTTAGGGAATGAACCCTCTGCAAGATGCTGAGGGTCCATGAGTGACTTCGGAGCGCTCCTTCTTTTCCGTGTGTTCGTTCTGTGAAACATACACTGTAGATTCGCAGCTTGATAGGAACGCTTCAACTAGGAACACTGTAGCAACGCTCAATAGGAAATGTTGAAAATTTTTGTCCACGGTGTACCCTCATACACACTAAACCTGCTCTGATGTTTTAATTACGGACATCATAATATTAAAACTTTGGAAACTTGAGCACTACTTAATTGAGATCAAACATTAACTTATACAAGCCATTAATTTTATGCAATTTTTTATATATATTGTACAACGTTATCGGCAACAAAGAAGTAGTTTTTGTTAAAATTCCTTCCCGGGATGTTTGGCCATAGTCCAATGTTTTCTACAAAACCAGACGTTTCGGCAATGCCATCGACTTCCATCATCAGTGAAAATCGAGTGCGATAACGTGAGGTGGTATATGTTAGTGACCACAGTACTGTGGTTAAGGCTGAAGCAGTAAGAAGAAAGAAGTAGTTTCTATAGTAATATTTCATTTCGAAAATGATTTTAAATATAAATCTTAGAACATGGAAGTCATGTATGGTTCTCCATACCGATATTTATTTATCAAAATTAAGTACTTTACTCCTGTTAAAACATAAAACGTTGCAGGTAAACTACCCCTTTCTCTTAACAGATCTTCACCAAAATCAATAGACCTTCAGTCCTCTACAATTCAGGGATGCATGCAAAAACATATTTGAATCTGTTTGAATGTGCGGCAGTTATCGTTCATCATGAAAACATTTCTCTTGTTACAACATAAAATGTTGCAGGTCAACTACCCCTTTCCCTTAACCGATCTTCAATAAAATCAACAGACCTTGAGTTCTCTATAATTCAAAAAGGTATGCAAAAACGTAGTTGATTCTGTTTGAATTTATGGCAGTTATCGTTCGTCATATAAAAAATTACCCTTGTTAAAACATAAAATGTTGCAGGTAAACTACTCCTTTCCCTTAACCGATCTTTACCAACACCAATAGGTCTTGAGAACTCTACAATACAGGGTTGTATGCAAAACATTATTTGATTCTGTTTGAATTTGCGGCTGTTATCGTTTGCCATAGAAAAAAATTACCCTTGATAAAAAAAACGTTACAGGTAAACTACCCCTTTGCCTTAACCCATCTTCACCAAAACCAACAGGTCTTGAGTACTCTACAATTCAGGGCTGTATGCAAGAAATTATTTGATTCTGTTTGAATTTGCAGCTGTTATCGTTTGCCATAGAAAAACATTACCCTTGATTAAAAAAAAAAGTTGCTGGTAAACTACCCCTTTCCCTTAACCGATCTTCACCAAAAACAATAGGTCTTGAGTACTCTACAAATAAGGGCTGTATGTAAAAAATTTTTTGATTCTGTTTGAATTTGCGGCTGTTATCGTTTGGCATAGAAAAAAATCTATAGACACACAGACAGGCAGGCACGCACGCACGCACACGCACGCACACACACACTTCGAAAAATGACTTTTTTCATGTTTTGAGTGTAGTACAATCAGAATCTGCAATAATCTCGAACACGATTTTTTTTGCTATCACCATACTTCCATTTCCTTAAGGAACATGGAAGTAAAAAGCAGGATTCCATATACAGCAGGTACTGTACTAACATGTCTTCTAAAGTTTCCCCTAAAACAATCTTTCTCCCAAGCTTTTTAGAGGCTGCTAATTGAGGAGTGAGGGATGTTTCCTTACTCAGTGTTTGTAATGTATTACGAGGAACATTGAGGGGTTTTGCTGCTTTTAATGTACCCATTTTATTTTCTCTTACAGCAGCAATAGCCTTAGCCATATCTTCTTCACTCCACTGCTTTCTTTTATGTTTTGTCACATACCTTGGTTTGTTCCTTGGCATCCTGAAACAAAAACAGCATAATAAGTTTTTTTTTAACAAGATGCAAACAGGTGGTGTAAATACGACCCATATTACCACCAACACATCATATAAAAATTTAGCTTGTGTTTAAAAATGCTGTTAATATGTACTAATAAAATATCAACTATCTAAATGCTTATTTCTTTGACTAATCATCTGCTGTAGGACAGACGAAAATATGCACGCATTTCTAAGAAAAAAACATGAACCAAACATACCTGTAAAAACTTTTGGCGCATGGGTAGACAAAGCAACGACGTAACACACTAACCACGTGGCAGACTGCACGCAAACTTAACAGAACGCTTCAGGCTTCAGCGAGCTTGGGAGAACTATTCACATACGTGTAACTCCCAGTACGCTGCAGCACCTTACAGTCGTGTAATCGTGTTTGCTCATATTTACATCCTAGCCCATATTTGCACCTTTTCCTCTATTTATAATTAGTTAATCAACAGACATGTCATGGACAACAAAATCCAAGAATCATTTACAACTTTATTTTAACATGCAACTGGCTTAAAAATAGGCGTATGTTACGTGATTATGGAATTCTGTTCCAATTTTCAATAGCTCTGGGAGAAAATTACGCTCTGTGGCCTGTAGTTACGCCACACACAAACACACACCTATGAAGTGTTTTACTTGCATTATCTGTAAATTACTTGACAATGCTCACCTGGTTCTGATTCCAAAGGTGGTTCTTTCTCAACGTGAGAATATTCTAGAACTCTTTCAACAGATGTCATCTGGTTTTCCAATTCTGCTGACTGCCGCATTCCCCACTGAAACATTCCTGTAAGGCCTATTGCCTGAGTGATAGCCAAGCCAACACTGCCTCCAAATGTATCTATATGAAAGACAAACACTAACGTGAACTGGCAACTTTGCTACACAATTTGAAAACCAAAAATTTAAATATAATTTATATTCTCAGTTAAGTATGTTATTAGCCACCTCTGTTATTTCAAAACTGTAACAATTAACTGCCAATCACTTGGCAATGAATGAAGTCTTTTGGTGTCCTACAATTTTGAGGGAAACCAAAAAGTGTTGAACTGTGGGTAGGACTTTGAAATGGTGAAGTGCTGAAAAGATCTGTCCAGTGTAAAGGAACAAACAATTCGGTAATTAACAACAATGTTACAATAATTTTTGTCATTTGCATGTTTGAGCATACACACTGTTTATTACACTGACAGTCTGTCTGACAGTACTGTGGTACATTCAGTCTTGTCATAATTAAGTTAAAGGAATTCAGCATTTCTCTACCATGTTTACATTTTTAAAACTAAATTAACAATAAAAAATTATAATACCAAATATCTTGTCTAAATACTATAAAAACTACAGAATATACAACACGTGGAGCAGATCTCTGACTTCCTTTCTTTCCAATATACTTGATTAACAATTTTATAAAACTGAAATGAAATATACCACACAGAAGTACAAACATGTACTTAGCTTGACTCACCTTGGCCTATAAGAAGGAAACTAAATGCAACAATTGCAATGTAAATTAGACAAACTACATCTAACCAATATCCAAAGGCTCGACTGGATGCGATGAAAATGTACCAGGCAGAGGAATGCAAATCCTGTAATGCAAACAATTTTATATAACTATCACACTATAACACACACACACACACACACACACACACACACACACACACACACACACACACACACACACACACACGTGTGTAGACACGTGTGTAGAACAGATAGAACATTATTTGCAATTGTGAAAACTGCTCAAACATCACATTTGATATTTGTTAATCATATATCAATTTCAGTATCATCATAAACATCAAAAGTCTTGTGATATGTTGAATACCCAAAGAAAGTAATTTTAACTTATTTTAAATAAAATAATCACCTGAACATTTTGACCACACACACACACACACACACACACACACACACACACACACACACACACACACACACACACACACACACACACACACACACACACACACACACACACACACACACACACACACACACACACACACACACACACAATTTCAATTTATTTCTGTAGTATGCAATTAATTTCTGAGTTGTCACTTGACTGACACTAAACTGCTTCAATTTCTCATTATACAAATTTGTTCTTTCCTTCATGATAATTCAAACAGTAAAACAAATTATGCTCTACTACTCATTTTCTCCTTTACTTTCAACATGTCACTCATATTCAAGTACAGAAATGTTTTGTAAATTCAAATGTTTCCTGCTTCATTACTTTTTTAGTTTCTTTCATTCTAAGGTTAAAGGAACAAAACAGACAGGACATTTTTAAACAGATGTAGGAATGAAGAAGGAACAGTATACCTCTCTCTCTCTCTCTCTCTCTCTCTCTCTCTCTCTCTCTCTCTCTCTCTCTCTCTCTCTCTCTCTCTCTCTCATCACATACGTGCACGCACGCGCGCACGCACACACACACACACACACACACACACACTTTTGAGTATATTGAGTACAATCTTAGGTGTTCGATGTACAACCTGTGTGTGTGTGTAAAACTACATCCTTTTGTTTAGAAGAAATAATTTTTAAAAACTAAAAAAATAAAAAAACAATAATAAAAATATGTATACCTGATGGTTGTCAAATTCTTTTTCCAATATGGACTGTGCATGAAATGCTCTGATAGTGGTCAGCCCTTGCAAGGACGCATTCAAGTGAGAAAATACAGGACTTCTAGCTGCAATAACATGAATGGTAATTAATTACTTCAGCACTGCAGCAGCATATAAAAGTGTAAATTATAAAAAAAATGATTCGTATCAGTTGGAAAAGTTTCCAGTTTAGAGAGTATGTTGAACAAAAATGTTGATTTAAAATAAAATGTTTCTTATTTGATACACCACATTCTATGCCAATTTTAATGAATGCCATAGGAAAAACACTGTTACAAAATAAAATATTTTAATAAAGGCAGGAATTCTTAGTCAACTATATATAAGATGCTCATGTAATGATATCATACTTTCTTTTATTACAGTACAATTGGAATAATTTGTGCGTTTTTAATGTAACCAATAAAACAATATTATATATAAAGTTTGTTGGTGCTTACTAACTCCCTCAAGCCTCTTGACACTGCGTGAAGTGGAGAGGTAGAACAATCGTAAGTAATAAAATATCACAGCAACAACGAGAGTAGGAATCATCAAATAGTAATTGACCGAAGCTACTACAACAATGATACCAAGTAGGGTAAGACCAATCTGTAACAAATGAAGTTATTGCTTTCAAATTTCAAATTAGAATATTATATATGTTAATCAAAACACTGATAATTTGAGATTTACAAAATCTGTGTGCCTGTTTTGTTCTCACTTATTACATAACACACATGTATGAAATATATGCACATTCAAACAGTTCTGTAAATTACAAAAATATGTTAAAGTGTGGAAGAAAAAAACGACATGAGTTTTTTTTTAAATATTTTATTCTACTTCTATAAAATCAGTGTAAACCCTGGTTTCTTCCACTATTGATATCTACTTCCTTCTTTTTCTGACAAGCTTCTCCAATTCCTAACTCCCATAATAATCTCCATTTATTGTGGTGATCAATTTCTCTGGCTTTCTAGCTGTCTCATTGTCTCACAACATGACCCAACAACCAATGACCATAACCTAAGAATAAATGTTAGTAGCTTTTTAGGGTGTCCTTACTATTCTTACTTATATTAATTCAAATTTTTTCAACATTTTACAGTTCCTTGACATTTTGTATTATTATGCTAAAAAAACGTTTAGGGCAATTATCTACTCCTGAAGCTTTCAATACATTTAAAAACATTTTTAACTTCTTATAGTTATATTCTTTGATATACCAATTAATTAATGCTACTTAAAAGATAAGAAAGAAAAGTCACATACAGTAGAGTCTCGGTAATTCGAGCCCCGGTATTTCGAGGTTCCGTGTAATTCGAGCTGGAAAAAAATAATAAATACAGTCAATAAATGTAAACAACATTCCCGCCATATCGTGACTCATGCCAGACCACGTGTCTACAGCATGAAACGCTAAAAATAAATACGTAAATAAATCAGTAGCGGACTGACCGCCTCAGCTGATACAAGTGTTGTACCTGTGCGTTACTACTAAGCTTCGTTACTAGTGTTTGCTTGTTGTTTTAGTTATTTTACTGTACAGTATATTCAACGTTTAGTTTTTCACTACAGTAAATTGTTATTTATACTGTATATAATGAGTTACAAGAGTAGGCCTAAGAAGAAGTTTGTGCCGCTAAGTGTTAAATTGGAAGCCTTAAAAAGATTAGACAAAGGTGAAACGCTAAAAAAACTTGCTGCTGATTATGGAGTCGGCGAAGTGACTGTTGGTGACTGGCGTAGGAACAGAGACAAGATTGAAAACTATTCTTCTAAAAAGTGTATGGGGATTTTAACCTGTGAACGCAAATCGATGAAGAAATCTGATTATGAAAAAACGAGTGCAGCTTTGTTTACTTGGTTTAGTCAACAGAGGCAAAAAGGAAGTCCTATTTCAGGCCCAATGTTACAAGAAAAAGCAATGTTTTTCAGGAACCAGTTTAAGGAAGGCGAGGATGATTTTACAGCAAGTTCAGGATGGTTGGATAGATGGAAAAAACGATACGGCGTAAGGCAGCTTGAAATGTGTGGTGAAAAGCTATCTGCGGATTCTGAGGCTGTCACACAGTTCTGTGAGAGATTTAAAAAAATTATAGAAGAAGAAAAACTTACTCTTGATCAGTTGTACAACTGTGATGAGACAGGACTAAATTTTAAAATGTTGCCTACTAAAACTTTAGCTTCAAGGGAAGAAAATGCTGCGCCAGGCCACAAAAAATCTAAAGAAAGGGTGACAGTTCTTGCTGCATCGAATGCAAGTGGAGAACATAAACTGAAGCTAATGTTAATAGGCAAGTCTGCAAAGCCTAGAGCTTTAAAAAACATCACTCCGTCTGCGCTTCCTGTTACATACATTAACCAGAAATCTGCTTGGATGGATAAAAATATTTTTAAGAAGTGGTTTTTTGAAAGTTTTGTTCCTGAGACCAAAAAGTACCTAAAGGAAAAGAACTTGCCTCCCAAAGCAATATTAACCCTTGACAATGCTGGATCACACCCTGGCGAAGAAGAACTGAAATGTGGCGAAATTAGAGCATTGTTCTTACCCCCAAACGTGACGAGTTTAATACAGCCGATGGACCAAGGCGTTTTTGAGTGCTTGAAAAAGAAATATCGTCGTCGTCTGCTGCAGAGGCTCCTACAAACTACAGAAGGCGAGGGAACCATAGTGGAATTTCTAAAGAATACTACAATGAAAGACGTAGTTTACTGGGTGGCGGAATCATGGGATGACATAAAGACAGAAACACTAAAGAAGTCTTGGAACAAGATTTTAAAAGAAGAAAATAACAGTTGTAACACCACAGACGAACATGACTTAGTCTTAGCACGACTGATAAAAAAACTTCCTGGTTGTGAACAGTCAAATGAAAATGATGTTTCAGAATGGTTGAATAGTGATGAACAGTTTGAAGTGACCGATGATTCAATCGTTGAAATGCTGAATGAAGCGGCAGAAGAAAATAGTGATGAAGACGTGACTGCAGAGACTGTACCCGTGATGACTCACGCCGAGGGGTTGGCAGCGCTAGACACTGCATTGCGTTATGTCGAACAGCAAGCAGAAGCTACACCGACCGACACGATGCTGCTTAGAAGATGGCGTGACATTGCTGCCAAAAAACGAGGCTCTATTTTAAAACAAAAGACTCTGGACAATTTCTTTAAAAAATAAATTTGTGTGCCTTTTATCTTTTGAGTTTAAACTAGTTCAGGTATGTACTACATTGTTTGTGTTTTCTTATCCGTAAGCAATAAACGTTTGTTTATACGTTACTCTTTGTTTTTTTCTTCATCCGTATAATCCGAGTTTTTCCAAATTCGAGGTTGCCTCAGCCCCAATTAACTCGAATTACCGAGACTCTACTGTATACTGTACAATGAATTATATAAACAGACACAAAAATGTTCAAAAACCAAACATGTAATAATCAGTAGCAATCTAATTACAGGAATAGCAGTAGTATTTGGTGAAGATACACAATAAACTGCAATCCATTCACTGAGACGTTCTGTATCATACAACAGTTTGAAAATAACAGCTTTTCAGAAAAATTTATATTTAAAACACACATCAGAGGATACAGATCAATCATACATTATTGTTAATAAAAACCTGGGCTCTCTTGTTCTCAACTAAGAGTTCACCATGGAAAGATATTAATTTTGATCATTTACTGTAATACCAAAATAACCTTTACTACAAGATATAAAAAACACATTTACAATTTGGAGAAACCGATAGAAGAGGTACTTAACATTGACCTCTTGAACAAAGGGAGTATAAGAAAGTTATATCAGTAGTGGCTGTTAACAATAAATTACAAATTGCAACAAAACATAAACATATCATTCAAGCTGCAAGGGAAGTATAAAGAAAAGGAGAATGTTTTGGAAAAGAAATTATCTTAAAGTATGAATGTGAGAATAAAAAATGCTACCAGGAAAAACAGACAGCCTAAGTGAAAGACATAATGATACAGAAGAAAACAAGAGTATAATACATCAAAAAATAATAACACCAATGGCATGGTAAGTAGGACACATCAGGAATCATGGAATTACTATCCTGCTGTCTGTTCCTGTCCTGCATTTGTAGTTGTATGTCTTCAACTATTCCGGTTTCGTGTACACGTCAAGTTTGAGCAGCTGAGTAGTTACACTTTGCTTTCCATTTGCACCAAAGAAGATTAGTGTTCAGAGATTTGTTTTTTGTGTTTGAAGTGTATCAGGTGCTGGTATCCCTCGTAGACTTTTGACACAATACGGGAACAGAATTTTATGCAATAGAGTATCTATGAATAGAATGAAAATTTTAAATGTACAAATTGTGGTTGTACAAGTGTTATGCACGAAGAATAAACTTCCAGGGTCAAAATGATGATGTGGCAAACTGTCTGTGCATTAGTCTGGTTCTGCCTTTAAAATCATCCATAACATGCTTAGCTTTCATAGAATTAGTTCAAGATGGGGTCCCAAAATTACTGAACTTGTTGCACAGAAAAAAACACACTTGAACATATGACATTAAAATTTGAATCGCTATGGTAACAAAATAATACATTTTTTGGCCAATGAGTAATGGTGACAAAGCATAGATCTGGAGAGCCATGATAAGCTGATGTTACCAATTTTTTGGAACACACAGGGCCTAAAACTAGAACATTGCAGGTGTAGGGGTTCAACAATAAACACTACTCATTACAGAAAGATGGCTTATTGACAGGCTAAAGACTGTAATTAAAAACAAAAATCAAGGACTACTGTTGAAAGGTGTTGTGCTGTTGCATGTTAATGCTGAAGTCTTACTCATTATTTGTTTGTTAATTTAATATTATTGTTTATCTGTAAGGTTTGATCCAGAAATTCGTTTAGTGTACTTTGGCAGAGAACGGTGGGCAAATACAAATAACAATGCACAAATCAAGTAATATATAACATTATTTATTTTTCTTTGAGAACATAAAAAAGATCATGAACACACTTATTCCGCCTTAAGGCGTGAAACTGATTATCAACAAACTACGACATCAAAATACTACTAGTATCGGTCGTGCATTCGTCGAGTGCGGTTATAAGTTTGTGCTCCGTTATCTCTTGTGTTATTGTTTTGTTATGTTTATGAATATAGTTTATCATCTTAGTTTAACATTTATCTAATCTGTATATACTGTGTCTGTTTAGACTTCCAGTGCGTGCGTGCGCTGTGTGTGTGTGTGTGTGATTGTGTGTTAGTGTGTGTCCAACTTGTCAACATATACTGTGTCTTTCTAGGCCTTCAGTGCGTGCGTGCGCTGTGTGTGTGTGTGTGTGTGTGTGTGTGTGTGTGTGTGTGTGAGTGAGTGAGTGGGCACGTGGAAAACTGGTCCATTCTCGTAAACCATGAGTGTACGTATACGTTATCAACTTGAAACAGTTGTGTTCAACTTGAATACGCGTGTATTTGACCCACTTGCAATTGATCCTAACTCGTATGCCTATCAACATAGTCCCCATCTTACACAGTACATGCAGCATCCGATACCACAGCACCCAAGGCATTTTTCGCAGCCTTTACCTTAAAATACGCCATATAATGCAAATGTCTATCATCCACACACTATACTTACTTTGAGTAAGACCTCTTCTCTTTTATCTTTTCTGTCTGGCCTCTCTTGGTCAACTCTTGTTCTTTCCGACCCTGACGCTATTAGGTTACCGAGGGCTAGGGGTCTTTCAGTTTCATATTTCTATTACTCTGTACTTATTGGATAAACATTAAAGCAATGGAGAACACAAAAAAGGAATGACTACACCAGGTGGCAGACCAGGTAAACACCTGGTAAATCCACCCTCTTCGGAGGTCGGCCCCATGGATTCTGGGGGGGGGCCCAGCTATTGCTTGGTGAGGATCCGTTTAGAAGAGGTTCGTTGGTGGCAAGGTCTCCGCCAACTAATATAAACTGTAGTTTGGAAAATCAAAACTCACAGATACCAACACTGGAAATCCCAGAGGACACAATAAGCAGACTGCAGGCTCAGCTTAATTCTGCTTATAACGAAATCAGACGACTACAGGAAGAAATCAAGAAGTTACAGCTTAGGGTATCCTATAGTCCAGCCAACTTGGAAGAAGAGGAAGAAATCGTGGCCAAAGAAACTGCTTGGATACTGGAAAAGAATAAAAAACTTAAAAGGAAAACTTTACCGAAAACCAGTCCAATAAACAAAAGTAAGAGGACTAAAGAAAATGTAAAAAAAATCGGCTAAGCCACTGCCAGTGATACTGAGCAATGTGGAAAATTATATAGAAATAAGTCAGAAACTGAAATCAAAAGTTTGAAATTTAACACCAGCATGATGAACAACAATCAGCTGAAAATTAATGTAGACACAGAAATGGAGTATAGAGAACTGACAAAACTCCTAAAAGAAAGTAAGTTGGAATGGCATACTTATGAAAATAAACAGACCAGACCAATAAGAGTCATGGCACGTAAGTTGCATCCAACATGCAAATCAGAAGAGACTAAAGAGGAGTTATTGAATAGAGGATATAAAGTCCTTGAAGTAGTTAATAAAATTAGAAAGACTAAAGTTGACGGCAAGGAAAAAATCATACATTTGCCATTATTTATGCTAACGTTTGATAGATCAGACGATATAAAAAAAATATTTGATATCAATATTTATGTCATATGAAAATAAAAATTGAAGCTCTCAGGAGTAACAAACTGATACCACAGTGTAAAAGGTGTCAAAGATATGGTCACACTCATAAGTATTGCCAACATGGACCTATCTGTGTAAAATGTGCAGGCAATCACAGGACTACCGATTGCCAGCAAGAACGAGATGTGCCAGCAAAGTGTTCAAATTGTGCAGAAGCACATCCTGCTAGCTACAGGGGTTGTTTGGTTGCACGTGAACTTCAAATAAGATGCAATAATTTAATAAGTGAGAGACGACCTAAAAAACCTCAACCAAGAACTTTCACAGCTAATAAAATCAATAGTGAAATGTCCTTTCCTCAAGCAGTTAAAGCTAACAAGACTTTAGTTCAAAATGATGAATCATCAATGGTGCAAATGATGCAGAATATGATGGACATGATGAAAATAGTCATGGATAGACTAGATAGATTAGAAGCCAGAAATCCGGGCACAATCCCACAGAGAACTAATCAATGGACCAGAAAGACCTAAGGATAGCTACCTGGAATGCCAACGGTATCCAGAACAAAAAGCAAGAAATAGAATTATTCCTCAAGGCACAAGACATTGATATATGTCTAGTATCAGAGACACACTTAACAAATCAGTCATGCTTAAAAATAAATGGATACCAGGTATATCAAACAATTCATCCGGATAATAAAACCAAAGGAGGTAGTGCTATTATTATTAAGAATAAGATTAACCACTATGAGGAGTGTCACCTTCAGACTGCAGAAATCCAACTCACTGTAGTTGGAATCAAATCCACCAAGCAAAAACTAATCGTTGGTGCGATATACTGTCCTCCAAGACACAACCTAAAGGAGTTAGATTACAAGAAATTTATATTACACCTAGGTGAGAGATTCATTGTAGGCGGAGACTACAATGCCAAACATGTAGATTGGGGATCCAGATTAACAACAACTAAAGGTAGCGAGCTTAATAAAGCAATACAAGAAACAGGTTGTAGCTTCCACAGTACAGGCAAGCCTACTTACTGGCCTACAGATCCTAATAAAATTCCAGATCTATTAGATTTCTTCATATCAAGGAGGGTCTCGCAGAACTTTATTGATATCGAGGAGAATTTTGATCTTGACTCTGATCATTCAGCAGTAATCCTGACGCTGAGTGAAAGGATAATAAAAAAAGTAAACAAACCAAGCCTAGTTAACAAAACTACTGATTGGGAAAGCTTCAAATTAGAACTTGAAGGCAAGATACAACTAAATGTTCAGTTGAGAACTAAGCAGCAATTAGAAATAGAAGCCGAGAAGTTTAATTACAATATTCAAACTACAGCCTGGAACAATACGAGAGAAATCACCCATGGAATTGTTGGTAACAACTATCCTAGAGAGATCAGAGAACTTGTCAAAGAAAAGAGGCGAGCTAGAAGAAAATGGCAACAGACTCGTGACCCAAATGATAAAACTGTGCTTAACAACAAATCGCAACAACTAAAGCGTGTAATACAGAAGTTAACAGAAGCATCAATAGCTTCCTATTTGGAAAATCTAACAGCAGATGCAGATACAGAGTACTCGTTGTGGAAAGCAACAAGGAAGCTTAAAAGGTTGATCACTCAAGTACCACCTATTAGAAAAAGCGACGGTACATGGGCTAGAGATAATAAAGAAAAAGCTGAAGTGTTTGCAGAACATCTAGCTGACATTTTTAAGCCAAACAATACCCAGTCTGATACAGAGTTAGATGAAGACACAAATCATGAAGAGGAGGACATTCAACTGGTCACTCCAAAAGAGGTAGCTAAGGAGATCAAGATAAACTTGAACCCCCCGAAAATCACCTGGCTTTGACCTCATTACAGGAGAGATCTTAAAGCAGTTACCTAAGAAAGGGATTGTTATGCTTACATATTTATTCAATGCGGCACTTAGGCTAAAGCATGTTCCTAGTGTCTGGAAGGTGGCAGAAGTTATTATGCTACGTAAACCAGGCAAACCGCCAAATGAGGCCAAATCATATCGGCCCATATCACTGTTGCCAACTATATCAAAGCTTTTTGAAAAACTTCTGTTGCAAAGGCTAAATCGAGTAATAGAGAGAAAAAAGCTGATACCAAATCATCAATTCGGGTTCAGACAAAAACATTCCACAATAGACCAAGTATATAGAATAACAGACACAATAGAAAAAGCACTAGAAAAAAAACTAATCTGCTTGACAATCTTCCTCGATGTGGCTCAGGCCTTGGATAAAGTCTGGCATAAAGGTTTAATACATAAACTTAATAAAATGCTACCAAAACAATATGCTGACGTGTTAAAATCATATATATCGGAAAGATTATTTAGAGTCAAACAGGAAGATGACTATTCTGAGCTAAGAGAAGTGAGGGCAGGTGTGACCCAAGGGAGTGTTTTGGGGCCCATCCTCTACTTGTTGTTTACATGTGATCTGCCACAGCCAAAGAATGTGACTGTTGCTACTTTCGCTGATGACACAGCTATAATGGCGATTGGTTCGACCTTAGGTGAAGCTACCAACATGCTTCAAGATGCTAGTGATCAGATACAGCAGTGGACTGGGAAATGGAAAATTAAGCTTAATGAACTGAAATCTGTCCATATCAATTTTACAAACAAAAGGATAGAAAACAGTCTTCCAGTTACCTTAAATGGTGTTGTAGTACCATGCGCAAACACTGCCAAATATTTGGGGATGACCCTAGATACAAAGCTACGATGGAAGGAGCACATCAGAAAAAAAAGGGCGGAGCTTGGTCTCAAATATAGACAACTGTATTGGCTCTTGGGACGAAATTCTCAGTTGTCAATACACAACAAAATTTTGATATATAACCAAATTCTGAAACCAATTTGGCTTTATGGAATTCAACTGTGGGGTTGTGCGAAAGAAACGAACATTAGATGTATTCAAACCTTCCAGAATAGAGTGCTACGGAACATGGTAAGTGCTCCATGGTACATCAGAAATAGTGATATACATCGAGACCTTAGGGTCCCTGATGTCGCCAGTGAAATTAAAAGGTTTGCTGCAAAGCACGAATCTAGACTACACCAGCATATCAATGTAGAAGCTATTCAACTGCTTGACAACACCAATACAGTGAGAAGGCTGAAGAGAACTAAAACTTTTGAATTAGTGTAGTGCAGTGTGTGCAGAAATCTAGAAAGTAATATATAGTACACCAGTGGGTGACTGTATAAGTAACTTAAATTATAACATTAGATGTAAATTGATGGTTGGTCTTTTAGACCAGTTTCAATAAAAATAATAAAAAAAAAAAATCAAAATACTACTACGTATATCAAAATTACGCAACTCAACACTTCTTGTTAGGGCTATATTTTTTCATTCACTCAATCACGCACTCTTTCACACTTCTACATTTCTTTTTTATTGAGCTCAATTTAAAAATGCCAGTATTTTAAATAATTTTGAAATGTCTACTTCCCTGTTGATGCGTAGAAATTCGACACCTGGGGCGTCAACTCGTGGTTTGCACTATTAACTGTTTTATAGTTCTCACTTCCACATTTTACGGCCGAACTGTCAATTTACTGCAATTAATCACCATTATGGATGAATACTTAGCCAAGAACTGTTTGTATTTTGAAATATACATAAATTCACATTTTCTGTTGTATGCGGGCGAAAATGGTAAGCAGCCGGCGGCGAGCGGAACTGCCCATGTCCGCTTTGTTTAATTTTGTTTGCCGACTGGCGTTCAGTGCTACAAATTTTCCGTTTGGTGTGTCTCAAACTGCTTCAACCCGCTCCCCACTGTTCGTCTCGTCCTCATTATTATAACGTTCCATTGGGTTGAGTTTCACCTCTTTAACCTCGTTGCGAATTGTTTTTTATCAACAAATACTTGATGTGTTGGTCACTGGCTATAAATAGATTTTCGTTATAACCACATAACCATATAAGGCTATGGAAATTATTTACTGGCTCTCGTGTCACCTCAAAGGGGCCTCATCTTTACATGTTATAGAATTTATGAAATTACACAATAATATTTAGGTAAATTTAGACCCATTACAATACCCCCCCCCCAATTCTCTGATTTATGCCGAAGCATAAAAGCTCTCATTAACACTCATACTTTCTAAAGGGATCAACCAAGATATGTCGCCACAACCCCCTTACGTTTTATTAAAAATTATGGTTAACGTACCCCCGGTCCAGTGACTGTGACCGTACCTGAATGACCTTACTGGACTTCTCTTTCGAGATCCCAACACCGCAAGGCCAGACCGGCACTTGACGCTCCTGCTCTGACAAGCAGGCCAGCACAGGACCACTGCCACAGCATCACTAGACACTGAAACATGAAATCAAAAAATATCAAATAGTGGCATGGTATAACAACATATCCCTACTAACTGATCTGGTTCCCCTTAGCTGTGTTGGTTTGCATTTTTTTTTTTTATACTTAGTCTAAGTATAATACATTATAAGAAATACCTATCAACATTCTGTATAACCTTCTCTAGTTAACTCTTACTCCAAAATTCAACATGATCGCTCTGATTCCCATCAAAATTTAAATAAACATTTTCATTACAACGTATAAACCCCTTCCATTATAAATATTCCATTCACATTTCAAAATTAACTAACTCCTAAATTACACACTTTAAATCAACTACATTAGAACAAATTACTTAACAATCGTTAAGTATCTTCATATTACTCTTTATTACATTAAAATAAAATACTCCTCGTCAACACAACATCATTCATTTGTTTACATCAGAAAATTAATTACATACTCTACATTAGTGATGTAACTCATTATTAAGTAACTATTTCGTTACTAACAACCTAGTAACCACCTTCTCCATCATCACATATTTTATTATAATTTATTAAATTATGAATTTATTTTAAATTCCTCCTTCCACACACACTATTGCCCGTCCATCCCCCCTGAGCTGTTGCGCCCAGTTGCCTACAATACATAATAAAACATATTAAACACTCACAATGAACACAAACCTCATTTCATTAAAATAAACATCTCAGTTGCATCTGAATATAATTTCCAAACATTCCAAAACTTTAATTTCAATTGAACCTGTTAATACTCAACCTGTGCCGAGTTTTGGAATAACTCGGCTGTTTTCTAGTTAATGATGTTACGGTCATTGCTGTACATGTTAATTAATTATCTTAGCGGTGCCGCTATGTTATCATTACTTTCGCTATGTTGATTCGCACGCGCTCTGGGATCGAGGCGGCGTAGTTAATTTTTCCGTGCACGCTTAGGCAGTTCACTTACAGCGCTTGAATTGGACAGTCATGCTCCACCCGGCAGCAGTGAGATTTGGATCTTTAAATTGTCTATCTGCTATGCATAAATAATCGCTCAGCGACTCTCCGGTAAGTGTATTTAAGGTATTCTAATTAGTATTTGATAAAAAGAATTGTATTTTAACTTAAATCAACGCCGATGCACTGCGATATAAATACGTGAAGTTACCACGTGGGAGGCACAGGTTAATTTCTAATTATTCATGTCTTGAATGTTAACACTGGCTAAGATAAAGTAGTTGCAAGGTATTTATAGAGTATTTATGTCTGTATATTTTTTTTCTAATTATATCAAGTGGGGCGTAAGAAAATTTATTTTGTTTTTTGGTTGAAACAACGTGCTTATGAACCTGTTTGAGTTTGCAACTCATTTCGAAATTGCATTAAGTGATTAATTAACCGACGAACAGTCTATGAATAACTAGTTATTTAATTCTAAATTCTATACTGAAGGTAATTTCTGTGCACACTTAAATTTCTAATTTTTTGTTAATTTAAATCTGAGCATGTGGTAGTGTGTTAGTTATGCTGGAGTCTAGGGGTATTGTGAATTACATAACATTTGAGTAATTGCCCATATATATAATTGTCCAGGGTTCCTGATTTAAGCCGATCTCCCGATTCACTCCACCTGGTGGCCGATCACCTGCCACCAATGGCATTAAACTAGCGATTCTCCATCTGAGCCGCCGGGAGGAGGACATGAACTACACGCTGCAATTACCTCAGGTTTTGTGACGGACTATAGCCAGGTGACATTTATACCTTTCAGAAATATTTTTGGGCCGCGACAATGTAGAACTTGTGATTTAATTCCTGGAACAGCTCCAGTTAAATGATTTGGTTTGTGCACGAGTCCAGCGGGACATTTAGTGATTATAACTTTTGTCAGATTTGTTTTTCAAATGCTTACCCCCCCCCCCCCCAGAGTATGTGTAAACCCGGACGGGGTCATGCGTCACCTGATTTTGCTGTTAAAATTTTCTCTCATTGCAAAAGTGTGCGTAACTTAAGGTTACTGATTTGTAGGGCTGTTAATTATACTTGCATTACTTGGTTGGGCATTTTCTTGATGGTATTCATAGATTTATATGGGTTTTGCTTTTAAGATTATTTAGAGGTTTGGGGGTGCTTTGACCTGTCATCATCACCTGTCGGTGCGGTCATCCACAGGTTTCTGACTTGTTAAATTTTGTTACATCTGGTTTGGCGCATGGCCTTGCCTGAGGTCTACCCAATTCTGTATGAACGACTCAAATATGTTTTATCAAGTTTTACTTTATAAATTTTCTTAATTAAAATTGTTTTTATACATTTTTTATTTATTTATGTGGGCAGTTTGATAATTCAGTAATAAGTAAATTTTTATCATTTCTTTACTGTCATAGCCAGTGCATTAATTGTTGAATTGTTAATATGAGCACACTACCGGTTCTTACTTTGTAATTATAAATTTTATTATACCTTTTTTTAAATTTATGTTAGCTGCTTGATAATTCAGTAATAAGTAAATTTTTATCATTTCTTTACTGCCATAGCCAGTGCATTAATTGTTGAATTGTTAATATGAGCACACTACCGGTTCTTACTTTGTAATTATAAATTTTATTATACCTTTTCTTAAATTTATGTTAGCTGTTTGATTATTCAGTAATAAGTAAATTTTTATCATTTCCTTACTGCCATAGCCAGTGCATTAATTGTTGAATTGTTAATATGAGCACACTACCGATTCTTACTTTTCAATTAGAAATTTGTTATACATTTTATAAGACCGTGCAGTCATGTTGACCTTGCGATGGCACATTAATATTTGGGGGAACATTCCTAAATTTTGAATACTTCTATAATGTCCTTGTTGTAACTCTGTTATAATCCGACGAGTTAGTGGATTTTGTTTTAAATGAAAAGTTTTTAAAGCAGCTGGGTACTTTATCCGTTTACGGGAGTTTAGGATGGGGGTCTTGGTGACAGATACTGGTCTCATATTATCCTGAGGTATGGTGAAAAGATAATATATATAGGCTGTCAGCCAGGTGAACATGTGTGTGCGATATATGTACATATATATATATATATATATATATATATATATATATATATATGTACATATATATTTCAATCACTTTCTGCTACAGTCCGTTTCTTGATGTATATAATACTATAATACTTATAACTAATTTACCTCAAGATATATATATATATTTTTTTTTTGAGGTAAATTAGTTATAAGTATTATAGTAATATATATATATATATATATATATATAGGTATGTGTGTTTTATGTGTATTCATGTAGGTATATTGATTGATGTGGTATTTATGTATATTGATGAGAAATTATTTAACTATGAACTATGATGTTACCTGTTTATATTTCAGAATGTGATATTGTTTAGGAGTTGATTAAGGTTTTTAAATGAAATTTTTTAATTCAATCAAGGATACATTGAATGTCTGAATTTGGTATTGCTAATAAAATTTGTTATTGTTGTTTAGCCTTCGAGTTTAATTGCAAGTCCCGTCAAACTGGACCCAGCGCAATTTATGGCTTCTCTAGGCTCTTGCCTAGTTTTAAATAACTGGTGGCCCGTCTTTCAAAAAAAAAAAAAAAAGGTTTTTTTTTATAAGGTCTAAAAGATTGAAAAAGGGGTTACAAACCTTTAATTATTTACCACTTCTTATACCATTAGATTTTATACATTAAACATTATCACCTCAAAATAAACAATTCATCTTTAAATTTTCATATAAAATTATAAACATTACACTTTTATTTCAATTGAACTTTTTACTATCAATTATTTATCATTTACTATATCATTAAATTCTCCAACAAATTTTTTAATTTGTTATTAACATTCATTTTGTACATATTTCATTTAATATCAACACAACAGTATACAATACACATTATTATTTGTTATCGTTTACACAAATCATGTTATAAAACAGTACATTTCAAAACCATTAATCACATAGACGTTCATAAACATTAATTGTTTACCCCCCATCATCGTATACTAACCTTGTCTTACATCTACACAATTCATTTTTTATCAAATTCATTATATCATTTCTATCAATATAAAGATTATTCAAATTCTTATACCCTTCCACAATACCATAACAATTAACAGGATTATTCCATATTATTACCTCATATAATTTGTCACCACCGAGTATAGTCAAGTCATCCTTAGTATGATCTGTCATAATTAGGTCAATTCCAATTTCATCATTATTATTATTATTATTATCTACTGCTGTATCAGTTTCGTCACAAGGTAAGTAATCAATATCATCAACCTTATCATCATTTGCTGCACTAACTATTTCACAAGGTAAGTACTTATTATCACTAACTCTCTCAATATCTAACCTCTCTATTAATTCTTTATACCTTCTACTAACCTTAAACTTCTCTATCTTCCTATCAAAATACCTTTTATCATAACACCATTTCATACTTTTTCTATCACTCCGTACAGAGGGTATTAAATCATAAAAAGGTCTACTAAAAATTAAGAGACTACTTGAAAACACATTGTTTTCCTCTAAGGGACTCTTGCCCTTCAAAAACATTTGTAAAGATCTTAGTTTACAATAAACCTGAGGAAAAATCTACCCTCTGCCCTATATTCACAAAATAATTCTCTTCATACTCTCTCTCTCTAACTTATAAACACTGATTTCTACTCTCTCACTCTCTCTCCCTGTATCTATATTATCATGATCACTATTTATTTTCATTGTATTACTTTTATATATCTCATTTTCAACTATCTTACTACTACTGGTTAATTTATTTTCATAACTAACACCTACCTCGTTAATTATTTCTTCATAATTTTTCGTTATTTTATTATTGACACCATGGTCGTCTGTTATTTCACCATTTTAATTTTCGTCACCTTCACCCGTGTCATTAGTTTTGACACCACTACACCCACTTATTTGGTTTAATTCAACGTCTAAGTTCTTTGGTTTAGTATTTATTTCCGCGAATTTATCACTCACCCCATTAAAATTCTCACTTATACTGTTAAATTGGTTGTTCATACTTAGATTACTCATTTTTATTTCGCTTCTTATGTTTACAAGTTCGTTATTTATGTCTCTTAACCTTTCGTCTTGTTTGTTAAATTTACTACTTATTTCATTTATCTCTGACTTTAACTCATTCAAACTCGTGTTTAACTTATTATTTTCTGATTTCATTTCAGTTTTAAATTCATTTAAACTCGTGTTTAACTTATTATTTTCTGATTTCATTTCAGTTTTAAATTCATTTAAACTCGTGTTTAAATTATTATTTTCTGACTTTAACTCATTTAAACTCGTGTTTAAATTATTATTTTCTGACTTCTCATTCCTGACATCATTTCCATCATCAACGCTAATTGGTTAAATATATTTATTTCGTTATTTCTACTACCCCCAGCTACTACTGTTTCATTTACATCTATTTCGACAACATTCTCACTAACAATTTCATTAGTTGTTACCATATGATCTTGAGTAATATTCAACACTGATCCTACCTCTACACTTTCATCTAAATTTGTATTTGCGTCTTTCTCTGCCATTTTTCGACTAAATTGTAAATCAACTTTAACGTAAATAATGTAAATTTCACTGTTAATTTACAATGTCACTGTTACTCGGGAGCCATATGAAGTCTTACTCATTACAGCTAACAGAGAACGAAACTGCACTTGGCATTGTGTGCGCGGTGACAAATTTTTGTTAGAGCTAGAGTGGGGGAAACATGAACCGCACTTGAGTTGTGTTGCCGTGGTGTGTGTTTCAGTGGATGTATAGTCGTATCAAAATTTAAGTGGGCATTAGAAATATAATTTGCATAGTTTTCTTCCTTATTGCGTTATATATATTTACTTACTTACTTACACTTACTCGTATGTGTTTAGATACTGTATATGCTTGACATACTGTATATCTGAAGTATATCGTTATTTACTTCATAGATAACGTATAAAATTGACGCTAACGTGGAATTCAGAAGTAAAGTGAAACACAAAACGTTGAGCGAACAAAGCCGGGAAATTATTAGTTCTGTATTGCAGTTTACGCAAAACGAGGCAAAAAAAGGTGTGCCAGTTATACCTTTGGCTAAAGTGCAGGAACGCGTTGCAGCAGCTACTGGTGTAGCCTAAGTTTATGGACTGTGAAAACGATTGCCGGTGAGTCGCGAAAAATTGAGTGCGGTGGGTCGACATCTTTTTCAACACCTAAAAAGAAATTGAAAAATAGAAATAAAAAAATTGTGCTGGATGACTTCGATCGATGTGTTTTACGTAACTAGTTTTAAATTGTCATATAAATGAAAAGAGGGTGCCAACAATGAAAGGCAATCCACAAAAAATTTTGCAGTGATACGGAATATAGAGGTTGTGTAGACACATTACGAAAAGAATTACACAATGGGATTTAAGTGGGTGAAAACAAAATCAGACCGGAAACGTCTCATGGAACGACATGACATAAGACAGATGAGACTGAACTATTTACGCACAATACTGAGGTACAGAGAGGAAAACAGAAACATTGTTTATACGGACGAGACATATTTACATTCTACGTATACAAAGTAAAGAGCTGGACCGACGATTCAAATGAAGGACTAAAGAAGAAAGTTACAAAAGGCCAGAAACTAATAATAATCCATGCTGGCGGAGAAAATGGTTTTGTTATTGGTGCTAATTTAACTTGGAAGTCGACATTATCAACAGGAGATTACCATGATGAGATGAATTACTCTAATTTCAGGAAGTGGGTAGAACAAAAGCTACTAAATGGACTGCCACCAAACAGTGTTCTTGTCATGGATAACGCTCCCTACCACAACAAACAAACTGAAAAATGTCCGACTTCTAATTCCAGGAAAGACGACATGAAAGACTGGCTTACAAAGAAAAACATAAAATTTGAAAATTCAATGTTGAAACCCGATTTGTACACATTAATCAAATTATATAAACCAAAATATAAAACGTATGAAACAGTTATATAAAATGTCGACGAGTTATTACACAATCATGGACATTCTGTTCTACGTTTGCCTCCTTACCATCCAGATCTAAACCCCATTGAACTCCTATGGGTTTCTTTAAAAGAATATGTTGCAAAGAGAAATGCTACTTTCAATTTTAATGATGTTAATAATTACTGTAGATTTTTTCGAAAGTTTTTCAAAAGACGATTGGCTATCTAGGTGCAGGCACGTAATTAAAATAGAAAGAGAATACTGGGAAAAAGAACAACTCTTCGATACTGTAGTGGACGATATTATAATAAATCTAGGTGAAGACAGTGAAGAAGAATCGGAAGAAGAGAATTCAGATACTGACAGTGATATTTCGGGAGTTCATCCAATGTACGAGTAATTGTCAAGTTTATTTTAATACTTAAAATTGGTGTATTAACTGATTATTAATTATTAATATTATTATTAATAAAAGAATGAACTGAACTATAACTTCTTTTTTTTATTTAGTAATGTGGACATACGAAAAGGTTTATAGTGTTTAAAATTTTTAACTGTTTGATACGGCGAAAAAAAAACATGTTATGTTCTATCATCCAATTTAAATATGTTAATGTACAAAATTACAATTTTCACCTACCTCCACGATCTCTCCTATCAGGGTCCAGGATCCAATCACATGTACGTTAGATGCAAACGTATTCTATTAGGTTAGAGAAATAACTTATACTACACATCATTTGAAGAGAAATTATTTTACTTTATTTTTTTTTGGTATTATTTTGTATCTAATTAATAGTTATTCATTTTTTTTAACTTGTCCTTTACATAAAATTTCTTGCGACATGTTCTTAATGTTACTGCTTATACAATAAAGAAAACAATGCTTACCTTATTCTAAGTGACACACACACGGAACATACACAGACAGAGCCCAGCTTTGCTCACTCTCTCATTCATACCTCCATATTTAAAAGAAAGAAAAAAAACTTTAACCCATTTTAGCCCAATACCCTTCTCGACCGGAGCACGTGGTGATCACTTGAACGCGTGTCTCTCACTTTTAGTATATACTGTGGTGTCCGAAATAAACTTGGTGTTTTCTTCCCTGTCTTCCCGACCGCGGTCACATAATTTTTAACTGTTACATTACTTCATTACCGGTAAAATTATGAAACTTTATTAGGAGCCTAACTTAGCCCTGTGTGCCGGACGACACGTATAGAGTAACTGGGAAGCGTCCTTTGCTGAGCGGTAGGAACTTCGTATTCACGGCCAACAGATTTTCGTCGCCGTTTAACATTGAGTTGCTGTGTTCTATTGACTTTATGCATGAAATATAGTAGTTATTTCAGCAAAGTGTGTCGACGATATTTGGTGCTGCGAGACTTACGTCACTAAAAGTGGGAGGTACTTAACGATATTTCCTGTAGGTCGTCTTGCTGATATCACAAACTGTTCGTTCATGCGCCATTTTTTATAGCGTCGTTTAAGTTTCTTGGCGTCCCTACGGCGCGCCTGCACGAGTCATTGAGTGCGTGCACCGTCACACTTATACACAGTTCTGGGAATTCGAGGGTGGTACAAATTCTTGGCTTGGTTACACAACAGAAACTGCATCTTGCTGCTTTGTTTCAACACTGTTTCTTACCACGTGTTCTGTTCCAATGGAAATAACGTTTGCACAATATTTTTTACAAAACCCCAAAAATAAAATAAATAAAAATACAAATACCCCATAACTGTAATAAATGAAATGACCCAATTTTGACACATTACAATACCCCCTCAATGAGAATTCTGCTGTCCAGAACAGAAGAAATCTCATCGATAAAACCCCTAAGAGGACCGGTGAGGAACTGGTGGTGCCAACAACCCCCTGGTTCTTACTCTTCATGGGTACACGACCCCCCTGGCTTGGCGACTATGGATGCATCTGAACGAGATCACTGGACTTCTCCGTAAGAGATCCCAACACCGAGAAATCGAACAGACAAGTACCACAGCACACCTCACCTTCCAACATGCTACCCCCCAAATCCTCAATCCCTGGCTTAGATTATGCCAGATCCTCCACCGATATGTTTCCCCTTGTATGCAAGCTGGGCTGCCTTTAGCAGATACTGGGCTCACACACACTCACATTACATATTGACATCACATATCATAAAATAGAAAAATTTTCAAAAGTTATTTAACTGGCAACCCATTGGTTGTTTTCAGGTAAAATTGATTCATAAATTTTGTATAAATTCTAAATTATTCTCTTCATTGTTTCCTGTTTTTATTTAAAATAAGTTAATTTAAACATTTCGTATAATTAAGAACTTCCTTAACCTAACATGTGATCACTTAGAATCTAACAATACAAGTCAATACAATAAATCAATAAAATAAACATGGTTAGTACACAAACAATCAAATAATCAAAACTTAAAATCATATTTTTTTTTCCAAAAAAAAATATTTTCCAAAAAATTTTAGAATTCAAAGAAAAAAAAATTTAAATTTATCAAAATGTTTCCTTTACATATAAAAATTATTTAGAATTTGTTCAAATTGATCAAAAAAACAAAATTTGAATCAACTTCCTTACTAAACAAGCTTAGTATGCGTGACCTCACTGTCAGCTGATCAAAACTAGGTCAAGTCCACAACCTTGACCTACATACAATATGTACAAGTGACATCTGTGAATACATTCAACATCTGTAACATCCTAACTTGAAACACAAAACATAATAAAATAAAATATTTAAACTAACAAAATATGATTATAAATAATGAGCAAATTGACATTTAAATTATTCAAAATAAACAATTCTTAATTTTACCTTATTTCCAAATTCTATCAAAATTTTGTCACTGGTTGTAATGTGACGATTTAAATTGTGACAATTACAAAAATAAAAAAAAAAATTTTTAATTAATTAAGGTTGCGTACTATTAACCATTTAAATCTCACAATAATAATAAAAACATGTAGGTACTAAATGTGAATGTAAGGAGTAATTAATCAGGGCAAAGTATCCGTAAAGAAAAGGCAGATTGTAAATAATTATTATGTTCGTATTTAACCCTTTGCTTGCTATCAAGCGCCTACCTGTTGATACCGGAATCGACATGTTTTCCGAGTCTACTGTAATTAAAAATAATATAGTAAACTAAGGTTAATAATTAAAGTATCTGTAGACACAGAGAGTAATTAAAACAATTAATTTAAATGATGTATTTTTATCTAGCGATAGTCTGTATAAATAAAAAAGTTTATTCAAAGAGAAACAGGAACTATATATGCTCGCGGAATAAACACCCCACTCTCTCTTGTCATGTACAAGGGTAGCGGACGAAAAATACCGCTCTCGCCATGACGACCCCCAGCAGTGCAGACGCACGAGCAAAATGCTCTGTTCAAAAGTTATGCAATTTATTGTTAGTGTGGATTAATTAACTATTATTTTGTATTTTACTAAGTGTTACAAAAAGTGTAACATGTAACGTTAACCAAAAAGAACATTTTAAAAAACTTTGTAACAAGAAGAAAGATGTAACTACAAACGACAAGTGTTAAAAAAAAGGATGACTGCAATCTTCACCGATGGACGAATCTTTTCAACTTCTCACCTGTGGTCATGGACCATCTGAATTACAACTCTAGTATATCCTACCGATGATGCAGTTCGATACATCTGAGAATCAACGAGTATCTGTGTAGAAGACTCTACCTATCCTGCAGACGTTTTAAGCCATGAACAACTGAGACCAGACCAAGACGAGGACGACGTTTTAGGACTCCCAAGACGGAACCACATGGAGGAGATTACTACATCCAAAAATAGAGGTGACTCGATAGCACGTCTATCGAGGAATAATGATAATAGTTTTTGTAACACAATACTCTATTAAAGAGACTTTCAGAGACGATTGATTTTATAAGAATATAAAGAACTTAAATTTGAGAGTTTAATTGTAACTATTCAATATCATTCAATTGTAACAGTTTAGATATTAACGTAACGTAGTATTATTAATACCATTCTTCTAATGGAATATATAAAGAAGCAAAAAGGTAAAAAGTCTTGCAAGATAAAGTTTTGAATTGAATATAATTAAAAGATTAGAGAGACTAAATATCAATGGTTACCCGGATCCGGGGGTATAGCTAGATAAATCTGTTGTGATCCCGTAGTCTAAATAAAGCAATTCAATTAATTTTAATAATTTGATTAATAATGTCATGGGATCTGTTCTTTGGAGTAAATGTTATATTTCAAATGTTTACTAAAGCAAGTCTTCTTGTTACACACATATACGGAGTATATAAATCAACAGTTTCACCTTCCCTGATTCCTTGTATGTCTTACTGTGTATTGTTCTGATTTAAATTTCAGCTCGTCTGGAATAAGGCAGCCTGAAATAATTGGCAGAACCAATTATTTTGGGTTCCCTCCGTTATAACTCAAAAGAAGAGGTTATAAGATGCGCCACTCTGCTAATTTGTTTAAATTTTGCTACTAATTGTAAAAAAAAAAAAAATTTTAATGACTTGTGTTGTTAAACAGTAATTGTGTCCCTATTCATAAGCTGTTGATTTATTTACTCGTGTATTTTAATATGTGTCAGAAATTTAAATAAGATAAAAATAATAATTAATATTATAGTAATATAGTATAGATAATTTTATTAGTAAATATGATATGTGTAAAGTAAGAGTAACATATAATCCAATGTAAACAAACCATGTAGGTACTTGTTAAAAGTCCCATTCATAAACGTACCCCATTCACGACAATCTCGGACATGTAAATTTCCTGTTGGCGATTGTTTAATATTATCGTAGTCGGTCTCCCCAGTTAGAGTGAGAACAATCGGTCACCCTTCTTGTGTGGTGTATTGTTATTTGAAACGTGTCTGTTCATGTGTTAGTAACCGAAGGGGGAATCGTTTGCCGTAAGCATCTGTAAGACTGTGTGAGATTTCTCTCTCTCTCTCTATGTAAAATGACAACCTTTGTCATCTCATTCTAATTGTTTATTAATAAACGTGTAAGAATACGATTTATTCATATTGTTATGTTTGTGTAAAATGATATAGCGTTGTATAGTAGTAAATACAAATCTTAGAATAATTAGTTCTAGCCACTTTACGAAAATGGCTGAATTTAATCCTGATTTATTAGTAAAAGATGAGCTATGCTACGAAGCACTTTTACGAGGTCTAAAACACGTGAATGTAACCGTGTCTGAATTACGAAAATCATTACGCCAAACCGGATCGGAGACAACCTCGCAGTTAGATAAATTGTGTGAACTCGATTATGACGGCGAACGAGAAACTGTTATGCGAAATATCGGGAACTGATAGTATTATCTCAGAACCTTAAAGACAAGAAATCACCCACGGAACTTTTGCGCGTTACACAATGTATAGAACATTTAACCCGCCGATTAAATAATTTATTAAGCTGGCCCGACGTCCCCGTCGATGTGCAGAAATTTGCAGATGAGGCATTATGCCACTTACCTATAATTATTAACGACTTACGTCGAAAGTCGGATGCATCAAGAATGGAGGAAATTGAGCAATACTTACAAAAATTATATATCTCCCCTGGTCATTCCCCTATTGTAGAACTCCCTCCCACCACCTCGAACCCCGAATCTCCCACCGCATCTAAGATACAACTGAGTCCTGTACAATTACCTAGTAGAAAAATAAATACCCTAACTATGTTAGAACCACCACCACCTAAAGTTCCTCGTACTTGTACTAGTCAAAATGCGACCACTAATCCTTCGAAGGAAATACAAAACGTAAATTTGAATGTTGACCTCTACGGAAAGATTTCCCACCCAGTAGAGAAAATAATTAATGAGATTCCTTACACCGATGGGTTAAGTATAACGATACTGTTAACTTTGATAAAATACCTGTTGCAAATAAAAGATCTACAACAATTAAACGATCGGCAAATACTGCAAGTAATCTTACCCAAATGTAAACCACCATTACGAGATCGAGTACTAGAATCATTAAACTCGAGTCTTCCAGTAGAAGATCTTCATACGAATATAATCAAATATTTTATCCCCACGGGAATTTATGAGGATATCAAAAGAAGTACTGTACTTAGAGTACAAGGAGCTCGCGAAAGACTGGCCCACTATATTGCGGATATCCGAGAATCTTCACGTATACTACAAGTCCACTGGACTGAAAAACAATTGGTCGATACTATCCTAGTAGGCTTGTCTCCTGATGAACGCTCCCGTTTAGCACTAATAAGTAGACCCCTTACGTTCGCAGACTTTGAACAATGCAGCATTCATTCTTCCAATGTTTGGTACGCAGATCAGCACAGACATGCATCGGTATCCACTACACCACATAGAAAAGAAATGCATGCCTTAGTATCTGACGCAAGAAGTCTACAAGAAAGAAGACCATTTCGAAGATCAACCAATGGCCATGGTAAGTCCCAGGAGGCTGAACCGCTCCAGGAAACCAGAAAGACACAACGTAAAGAATATGTGTGTTACAACTGCGGAAAATCTGGACATCTCAGTAGATACTGTAAACAAAAAAGGTATAATCAAAAACCTCATTATCCAAAAAACATGTAAGGCAGGGAGATCCAAAACCCTGTGTCTTCCGCAGCATCGTAAAAAAAGGTAAACCCCTGAGAGTCAACAAAATAATAATAATAACAAAAGAAAACTAGACCCCTATGTAAAAAAATTTATAGATAAATGTAACGCTATTAATAAGTGTAATTTCAATAAGTGTCAATTACCTTATATACAAGTTGCCCTTGGTGTAACATCCACCCTCGGTTTAATTGATTCTGGATCAACGCGAAGTTTAATTAGTCATGACCTCGCCAATAAGTTATTTAAACATAATTTAGTCAAACGCAGTCAATCCGTAAACATTAAATGCTCAACCGCTAACAAACAAAACTTAATAATAAAACTTATCATCACATGTAAAATTAAAATAAAACATTTGACGTGGTATTTTCCAATGTTAGTAAGCGACGAATTAGGACCCGAGTTAATATTGGGAGCTGATTTTATCAGTAAAACCGGAATAATTCTGAATATTCATGATAAGAAATTTTACTTTGGATTCGATCGTTCACGGATATATAACCTAAGAGGATAATTCAAATAACAGAGAAAGTACTAGCACTACTTCTTCTCATCTAAAGCATCACGAATGTGAATTAGGTCATCTGGAAAGTAAAGATAGACGGAACATACAAAAGTTAATAAATCAATTCTCCAATGTCCTCACCCCAAAGTTAGGACTGACGGATCTGATAGAGTATAAAATAAATTTGAGCGATAATAAAGTAATACGTTTAGCCCCATACAAGTTATCACCGCCAAAAATGGAAGTAATGAGGAACCAAATTAATAAACTATTAGAACAAGGAGTCATCAAACCCTCTACTTCATCTTATTCTTCTCCCGCGTTTTTAGTACCCAAAAGCAACGATAAACATAGATTAGTTGTAGACTATAGACAACTAAATAAACGGATAGAATTTGAATCCATACCACTTCCCGACATCCACAGTGCTTTTCATTATTTTACGAAAGCAAAAATTTTTACCATTATGGATTTGAATCAGGCTTTTCATCAGATACCCCTTTCAGAAGAATCGAAACGTCTCACCGCTTTTGCCGTCCCTTTCAACCTATACCAATTTACAAGGGTACCTTTTGGTATTTCCCAAGGTAGTTCTGTATGTAGCAGATTATTAGAAAAGGTATTTCATGACATAAAGTTTAAATATGTGTACCACTACCTAGACGATATTGTCATTTACAGCGAGTCAATGGAACAACATCTTGCGCATCTACGTGAAGTACTATCACGATTAGAGAAAGCTGGATTAACTGTAAACTCTAGTAAAGTAAATTTTGCTGTGACGCAATTCTCCTTTTTAGGTCACATCGTAAAAGCCAACGGAAAGGTAAGCATAGACCCAGAGCGAACCCGTGCTATCAGAGAATTTTTACCACCGCGGGATGCGAAAGGAATTGCCCGATTTTTAGGAATGATCAATTATTTCCACAAGTATATTCCACATCTAGCCGAAATTGCAGCACCACTAAATACTTTAAGAAAGAAGGGAGTAAAATCTGAGTGGAATGAGCAACGCCAAACCGCATTTGACAAATTAAAGGAAAGCATCATATCACCCCCCGTACTACAATTAGCCGATTTTACTAAACCGTTTGTTGTGCAGACAGACAGTTCAAGTGTAGCCCTAGGTGCAGTAATTTATCAAGAAGTAGATAACTATCGATTACCAATTAGTTACGCTTCACGCACCCTGACAGACCAAGAAAAGAAATACTCCGCATACGAATTAGAATGCTTAGCTATCGTTTTTGCGTTTGAGAAGTTCAAACCATTTTTAGAACATAAAGAGTTTTTGCTAGAAACAGATAATCAAGCTTTATCCTGGCTACTAAATCACCCAAAACAATTAGGTCGAATCGGAAGATGGGTATTGAGATTAAATTGTTTTAAATTCAAAGTACAACATATTAGAGGCACCCAAAACGTAGTTGCCGATACCCTGTCACGTATGTTCCAGCCGAGTAGTAATAATTACGAAAACAAGAGTAGAGAGACACCGATTATTAATACGTTAATTACCGAATTTCCTCTTGCATTTACGGATTTAGCCCATTATCAACAACAAGACCCACGTTTGAGTCCCATCATCGAACAACTTGAAAAAGGAAACAAGTCTGAAAAATACCTATTAAATAAGAAAGTATTATGTTGTAGAATAGCTAACGGAAAATATTTGCGAATCATCGCCCCGGATATTATTAAACCTATGCTAATGGAATATTATCACTCTTCCACTATTGGAGCACACATGGGAATAAATAAAACCATACATCGAATTCGTAGAGAATATCACTGGGAAAATATGAACAGTGAGATAGCTAACTTTGTAAAAAGGTGTAAGTTGTGTGCACTCAGCAAACCCGCTAGAAACAGCCAAATAAGTCAGTTAGTATCTGAGATTCCTGCCACCCCATTCACCAAAATTTATTTAGACTTTTCTGGACCCTACCCACGTTCCAAGTCAGGAAATACTATGTTACTAATTTGCGTACATTCCTTTAGTAAGTTCGTCTGGATGTACCCCATGCGGCGAGCTTTAGCTACGACAACAGTAAGTATTTTACAGAATAGATTATTCAAAGATTTCGGTATTCCAGTCCATCTAGTGTCGGATAACGGACCACAGTTTAAGTCCAAGGAATTCAGGAACATGTGTTTTAAACTAGGTATAAACCACACTACCACTACCGAGTATCGTCCGCAAGGTAATATAGCTGAGAGGTATTTGCGAAACCTAAAATCTGCTTTAATTGCCTACCATGCTAACGACCATACTTCTTGGGACCAAAACCTATCCTGGATACAATTCGCCTTTAATTCGGCATACCATGAAGGACATAAGTCAACCCCATTCGAACTATTGTTCAAGTATAAACCTAATCACCCATTATCCACAAAGTGGAAAATACATGAATTGTTACCCCTTGAAATTAGGGATAAAAATATTAGAAAAATATGGAACGAAGCGCGCGCTAATTTACGAACAAACTTAGCGAAGTCAAGGAAATATTACGAGCAAAAGAATAATAATAATAAAGTAAAATACCAAATCGGAGACTTAGTTATGTATAACACGCACCCAACGAGTAGTGCAGTCGATAAGACAACTTCCAAGCTATCTTACAGATGGTGCGGTCCTTATAAAATTCACAAATACTTAACTCCGGTAACTGTGACCCTGTACGAACCCTCTACTCAAAAATATGTGCGAAGGACACATATTTCACAGATAAAACGTTATCATGAAGAAGAAAATAGTAGAGTGCCAGTTAATTCAATAAGTAAATGTGAAAACAATGTTTAGTACTCAACTGCGAAAGTACTTAAGTAACCTTTGGCTACCTTGTCGTATAAGTAGGTACGAGGCCTGATCAACCTTGAATCCTCTTCATCGAAAGTAGAGCAAAGCAAGAAGTCAGCTGACATCCAATAAAAATAATGGAGTAATTAAAGAGTAAATTCTATAACTAAGAAAAACTCTCACGAAAGAAAAAGGAAAAATCCGGTAGTAGTAATAAGTAGTAGAGTTAAGGAAATTTAGAATGTTGAAAATACTTTATAATGTAAATTTTATGTAGTAATAGAATTAACGTGTAAAATATGTAGTATATGTATAGATGGTAAGAAACAGCAAATCAAGAATGACTTATGCTGCTAGTAAATATATACAGCTAGAAACGGGTGAGAGAAATTTCACACGGAACTCCCCAAGCATACTCTCGGTACATAGCTGACCAAAATTTTTAGGAGTCTGTGTTGGTAAGGAGGCGGAGTATGTGACGATTTAAATTGTGACAATTACAAAAATAAAAAATAAAATTTTTAATTAATTAAGGTTGCGTACTATTAACCATTTAAATCTCACAATAATAATAAAAACATGTAGGTACTAAATGTGAATGTAAGGAGTAATTAATCAGGGCAAAGTATCCGTAAAGAAAAGGCAGATTGTAAATAATTATTATGTTCGTATTTAACCCTTTGCTTGCTATCAAGCGCCTACCTGTTGATACCGGAATCGACATGTTTTCCGAGTCTACTGTAATTAAAAATAATATAGTAAACTAAGGTTAATAATTAAAGTATCTGTAGACACAGAGAGTAACTAAAACAATTAATTTAAATGATGTATTTTTATCTAGCGATAGTCTGTATAAATAAAAAAGTTTATTCAAAGAGAAACAGGAACTATATATGCTCGCGGAATAAACACCCCACTCTCTCTTGTCATGTACAAGGGTAGCGGACGAAAAATACCGCTCTCGCCATGACGACCCCCAGCAGTGCAGACGCACGAGCAAAATGCTCTGTTCAAAAGTTATGCAATTTATTGTTAGTGTGGATTAATTAACTATTATTTTGTATTTTACTAAGTGTTACAAAAAGTGTAACATGTAACGTTAACCAAAAAGAACATTTTAAAAAACTTTGTAACAAGAAGAAAGATGTAACTACAAACGACAAGTGTTAAAAAAAAGGATGACTGCAATCTTCACCGATGGACGAATCTTTTCAACTTCTCACCTGTGGTCATGGACCATCTGAATTACAACTCTAGTATATCCTACCGATGATGCAGTTCGATACATCTGAGAATCAACGAGTATCTGTGTAGAAGACTCTACCTATCCTGCAGACGTTTTAAGCCATGAACAACTGAGACCAGACCAAGACGAGGACGACGTTTTAGGACTCCCAAGACGGAACCACATGGAGGAGATTACTACATCCAAAAATAGAGGTGACTCGATAGCACGTCTATCGAGGAATAATGATAATAGTTTTTGTAACACAATACTCTATTAAAGAGACTTTCAGAGACGATTGATTTTATAAGAATATAAAGAACTTAAATTTGAGAGTTTAATTGTAACTATTCAATATCATTCAATTGTAACAGTTTAGATATTAACGTAACGTAGTATTATTAATACCATTCTTCTAATGGAATATATAAAGAAGCAAAAAGGTAAAAAGTCTTGCAAGATAAAGTTTTGAATTGAATATAATTAAAAGATTAGAGAGACTAAATATCAATGGTTACCCGGATCCGGGGGTATAGCTAGATAAATCTGTTGTGATCCCGTAGTCTAAATAAAGCAATTCAATTAATTTTAATAATTTGATTAATAATGTCATGGGATCTGTTCTTTGGAGTAAATGTTATATTTCAAATGTTTAATAAAGCAAGTCTTCTTGTTACACACATATACGGAGTATATAAATCAACAGTTTCACCTTCCCTGATTCCTTGTATGTCTTACTGTGTATTGTTCTGATTTAAATTTCAGCTCGTCTGGAATAAGGCAGCCTGAAATAATTGGCAGAACCAATTATTTTGGGTTCCCTCCGTTATAACTCAAAAGAAGAGGTTATAGTAAGTTAAAAATTTTATATTTTTATTATAAATCTCTTTCTTTATTTAACAATCTTACTCTCCATTACTGTGGGTGATTTAAACATTTATCTCATTTAATTTACTACTTGATCTGTTTACACATATAATCTTTCTCCCCCTGACTCTAATATTCATCAACTTCAACTAACATGACACCCATCTCTATCAAAATATCTATCAAAACACTCTCTAACCCCAACTTATCATTAAACTCAAATCGCCACCTTCTCTCGATATAAAAAAAAATATACTCTCTAACCCTTTGTACTTAGGATACGTGTTCCCCCCCCAAAACTCATTTCCCTTTATCTGGTCCCTGGATTCTACCTAAGGCGACCCCGTTCCCCCTAAATCGTTCCCATCCCGTCCCAACTTATCATTATGTTGCGGACTCCTACATTACACTACCCCCTACTACAAAATTGCCATCCCCAAAAATCTCAATCTTATTACCTCACTTCAAATACAACAAAATAACATCATTAATTATAAACATCAACATATCACTCAAAACTCTACATATATTCTCCACATAACTACTGTGTCAACATCAATACTTCTCAAAACTCTATAATATACATTAACTCAAAACAACATTACATTATTTTCATCTCTACTATTTCAACTTTAACTTTGACTTCAACTTGGACAGATCTGTATGTCCCACCAAATATTCATCACCCAAAAACTATCTTTTACTAACTTTCACCAATTATTACTTTGCTTCTCAATTTATCAAGTTATTTTTATCATTACTTTAAATAGCATCTGTAATACATTGAAACATTACATTAAACATTAATTACCTGGAACATTTACAACCAATATAACAGTGACATTTTATTGCTGATCAGCTGATATTCCTAACATAATGAAAACACATCTCATAATGGAACAAATTACATGAAATATATATATTTATTTCTCCTTACTTCTCACCTCCTTGTTTCACATTTCTCTGATTCTGATAATTCATGTTAACCGCCTGCCATTCGGTTTAATTATTTACTTAGGTTCAAAATACACACATAATGAAAACACATATTTTTATCAATACCTATATCTAACGTACAACAATAAAATAATACATTTAAAATTATCGAATGAACACCTTATTTTGAATGTCTGAGCGTATAGTTATTTAAACAGAACACAAGCATTTCTTACTGGATCAAAATTTTAGTTAGCAATCTTTATGTTATAGACTTTAAATTCGTGACTCATTTGGGTCACCTCCCATCCACACACTCTATTGCAAATTATGTAAGGCTGTGGCGCCTTTTCGCCTCCGCAAAGACGGCATATTTTGGAGTAGTTTGACCTCTCCGTGTTTTTGTTTCGGCAGTTACATTTTAAAATTATGAATATCAACATATTCTTGTCTATAATTAAACGCCCTTAAATGGGTCTACCACCTGGCCTTGCTGTTCCTACTCGAACAGAGTGGTAGCCGCTGTTCCATAGTGCCTGGATTTCCCCTAAGGTCACCCCCCATTTAATTTCTACTATATACCAATTTCAAGTCAGCTATGGTCAAGGGACTTGGTATGACCATAGCTAACCGCTAGCCAAATCCACGATTAGTGCTGGTAAGGCAGTAATCGCCCGAAAAGTCGGGGAAATCTAACTTCATTTCATTGCCTGCTCTACTTCATCATTAGTATGTGCGACACGAGAGTCTATCGGTATGCAAATTTAATTTGCACGAAAAGGGTGTCACACATTTTCGCCATTTTCGCCTCCGATGGAGGTAACACTCTCTGTTACCCCCAACCCATTTCACTATCTACGAGAGCACAGGCCACCCCTGCAATAGCAACTTAATAACTAACTAATTAAAAAAATTTTATATACATTCTAATATAATATTTTCATCAATAATCATTTAACTCATTCATAACTTTCTACCATTGGACTTTCTTAAAATTTTTAAAATTTATTATTAATAATTAGTATACGAGGGCTATCCAGAAAGTAACAGACGTTTTGACCGACCGCGGCGGTGGGCGGGGATAGAGCCGCCATCTTGGTGTCGGAACGTTCCTACATTCAGTACGCAACCAGCTGTGGTAGCGTGCGGTCTGTGCCCCTCTTACTTTGCTCTCTGTGACGTGTTAAAATGTGCGCTGCAATAGAAAATCCCGCCACTTGTGAGGTGCGTTCTGTGATTAGGTTTTTGTTGGCAAAAAATCACAAACCAATTGAAATTTATCGCCAACTTTGTGATGTGTACGGAAAAGGAATAATGAGTGAAAGCCGAGTGAGGCAATGGTGCATTGATTTTAAAAATGGCCGTACCAATGTTCACGATGAGGACCGCAGTGGTAGACCTAGCCATGTGACTGATGAACTGGTGATGAAAATCAACGACAAAATTCGTGAAGATCGTCGTTTCACGATTACGGAACTTTCGAAACAATTTCCCCAAATTTCACGGAGTTTGGTGCATGAAATTGTGGCGGAAAAGCTTGGTTACCACAAATTTTGTGCTAGGTGGATTCCGAAAATCCTAACGGAAGACCACAAAAAACAGAGACTGGCTGCAGCACTAACTTTCCTCGAAGATTACGACAAAAATGGTAACAAAGTTATCGATCGTATCGTAACTGGGGACGAGACTTGGGTGAAGCATGTCAATAGTGAAACAAAAAGGCAGTCGATGGAATGGGGACACACAAATTCTCCCAAGAAACCAAGGAAGTGTTTGCAAACGCTGTCAGCAAGAAAGATCATGGCTACTGTGTTTTGGGACTCTGAAGGAGTGATTCTCGTTGATTTTCTTGAACGTGGCACAACAATTAACTCAGAGAGGTATTGTGAAACACTGAGAAAGTTAAGGCGCGCGATACAAAACAAGCGTCGGGGAAAACTTAGTGCGAAGGTTTTGTTTTTTCACGACAACGCACATCCACACACGGCCAATCGTACCCGAGAGCTCTTCGATAGTTTTGGATGGGAGGTGTTCGATCATCCACCATACAGCCCGGATTTGGCGCCGAGCGACTATCACCTCTTCCCAGCGATGAAGACATGGCTCGCTACACAACGCTTTGATACTGACGCCGAACTGCATGCCGGTGTAAACCAGTGGTTGAAATCGCAGGCGGCAGATTTCTACAGAGACGGTATTGAAAAACTTGTGCCACGGTATGATAAGTGCCTTAATTTGAATGGCGATTATGTAGAAAAATAGCTTAAGAGTGTACCTTTCAAATGTATATAATAAAATTTTGTTTTTTCATTTTGTAAATTTTTTATTTCAAAACGTCTGTTACTTTCTGGATAGCCCTCGTATATCATTTTTCAGTTATTATTACATTTTTTAATTATCATTTTTATTGAACACAATTATTTCAAATAATCTCACTATTGAATTAAAATCTTAGTTACACCTGTAAACATTTTTATTATACATGATTCATACTGTAAAAGTTCTATACTTACAGTCAATTTAACATGATATACACAAAACATGTTCACCATACCACATTACTTTCACCTCACCTCTGAAACATTTAACAAAAATATTAGTTTAAATCAAACAATTTAGCCATCTATTACCAAATTTCCAAATCTCGTAAAATAAATGCAATTCGTTAGAAAATTTAATTATATTACCTTTAAATAATCAATCAAAATATTTAAAACATATCAAATCGTTTTAATTAATTTAATTATTAACAATACAAAATTCATTACCCTCAAAACAATTACAATTCTCTAATTACTGTTTTCAAAATTAATTCTGATGTATTAAATTGCAAAATATTAATATTATTATTATCACTTACCTATATACATACATTGTTTAGCTGACCTTCTACAATACACATAAATAAATTCACTACAATTATTTACAAACTTTTGTTATTAACTGTTCAGTTTTTCCGCACTTCATTGTCCAAATCTGCCATGTCAAAACCACAAAACAAAATGTTTATAACTGTCTTTTATTGTTTTATAGTCTAACCTCCATCGTCCCAGATTAACCTTGGTTTTATATAACATCGTTCAATTTCATTCACACACAAATTACTGTTTTGTGTGTTATAAACATAAAACCCAAATTCATTCATTTTACCCACATAATCATTAAACCAGTCAGCGTTAAGTGTTTTTGTTAAGTCTCCATCAGTAATTATATTCATTGTTCTGTTATTTACTTTTTTATTATCAATTAAATCATTATTATCTAGACACACTTCTAACCTCACCTTCCACTCATCATACTCTCTATTCAATGCATACAATTCTGTTACTTTCTCCACATACAATTCTCTGTTTAAATCTCTCTCATCACAATACCAAATCACACTCTCCAAATTATTCCAGACAGAGGGTACAAAATTATACAACAAAAATAAATACTTCAATTCATCTACCAACACGGGACTCTTGCCCTTCTTAAACAACACTTGTGAACACATTAAATCATCATCATAAACAATAAAGGGAAAATCTACCCTCTGTCCCCATTCTACCACAACATTATTTTTCCGCTCTCTCTCTAACTCATTAACACACATTAACATCTCATAATCACATTCTACAAACTCATCAGTACTCTCAGATACTACATTTTCAATTATATCATCGTCATCATTTGTTAGCTCTTTATCTAATGTCATATTTTTACACTTGTCACTACAATTTTCATTTGTTTTATTTTTCTCTGTACATACACACTCTCTTGACTCATTTGCTTCTCTTTTTGCTTCACTACATATTTCGCTTAACTTACTCTCAATACTACACAGTGACTTAGTTAATACGTCAAATTTAGCATCATTGGTATCAAAACGTTTATTCATGTCGCTACTTATTACATTGAATTTGTTCTCCAAAATTTTTTCGTTATTGTCAAAACGTTTATTTAATTCTTTAAACTTGTTATTCTGTTCATTGAATTTTGTATTGAAATCGCTATTGTTCATATCAAATCTATTGTTAATGAGATTAAATAAATCATTTAATGACAGCTCTTTTTCTCTTGTATTTATTTTGCTTGGTACGGGAGTAGAAATCGCTCCCGGCGAACTAATTACAGATATTTCTACATTCTGCTCGTCTATTGACCTTGCTTCTGTTTGAATACCAGAGTCGGTCTGTCTGTCAGATGGGCTGATTTCATTATCTGCCATTTTTTTTTTTTTTTATTATAATTGATAATCAATATTTTAATTAATCTAATTAATTAATTTTTTGTAATGTACTTTCTATATTGCTTTCTCATATTAAAAAACATTTTTATTTTACTACGCTAACCTAACACACGTCTGCATCTTTGTAGATGTGGAATTTAATTAATTTTTTAAATTCGTGCCTGTCACGGGCGCCAATGTTATGTTCTATTACATTTTAAATATATTAATTACAAAATTATACAATTTCCACCTACCTGCCAAGATTTTATTACGGTTCCAGGATCCAATCACATGTACGTTAGATGCAAACGTATTCTATTAGGTTAGAGAAATAACTTATACTACACATCTTTTGAAGAGAAATTATTTTACTTTATTCTTTTTTGTTATTATTTTGTATCTAATTAAAAGTTATTCATTTTTTTAACTTGTCCTTTACATAAAATTTCTTGCGACATGTTCTTAGTGTTACTGCTTATACAATAAAGAAAACAATGCTCACCTTATTCTAAGTGACACACACACGGAACATACACAGACAGAGCCCAGCTTTGCTCACTCTCTCATTCATACCTCCATATTTAAAAGAAAGAAAAAAACTTTAACCCATTTTAGCCCAATACCCTTCTCGACCGGAGCACGTGGTGATCACTTGAACGCGTGTCTCTCACTTTTAGTATATACTGTGGTGTCCGAAATAAACTTGGTGTTTTCTTCCCTGTCTTCCCGACCGCGGTCACATAATTTTTAACTGTTACATTACTTCATTACCGGTAAAATTATGAAACTTTATTAGGAGCCTAACTTAGCCCTGTGTGCCGGACGACACGTATAGAGTAACTGGGAAGCGTCCTTTGCTGAGCGGTAGGAACTTCGTATTCACGGCCAACAGATTTTCGTCGCCGTTTAACATTGAGTTGCTGTGTTCTATTGACTTTATGCATGAAATATAGTAGTTATTTCAGCAAAGTGTGTCGACGATATTTGGCGCTGCGAGACTTACGTCACTAAAAGTGGGAGGTACTTAACGATATTTCCTGTAGGTCGTCTTGCTGATATCACAAACTGTTCGTTCATGCGCCATTTTTTATAGCGTCGTTTAAGTTTCTTGGCATCCCTACGGCGCACCTGCTCGAGTCATTGAGTGCGTGCACCGTCACACTTATACAGAGTTCTGGGAATTCGAGGGTGGTACAAATTCTTGGCTTGGTTACACAACAGAAACTGCGTCTTGCTGCTTTGTTTCAACACTGTTTCTTACCACGTGTTCTGTTCCAATGGAAGTAACTTTGCACAATATTTTTTACAAAACCCCAAAAATAAAATAAATAAAAATACAAATACCCCATAACTGTAATAAATGAAATGACCCAATTTTGACACGTTACAAACAATACACTTCAGCTGGAGGTAAGAACATTTTTATTTTCCTCATGTTGAGTAATATTTACTTGGGTTTCACTTCCTAAATTAGAAATTGTATTTCGCTGTATAATTTTCTAAAACTTTACAAGCTCTTACACTATAAAGACTACCTTCAGCACGGGATAAATAAACTCTGAACAAAGTAAATTTTGTACATTGCCAACATGAAAAGAGTGTACGTAGATGACGTAGTTCGTAAACTTTGTCCGCCTCACTCACATACTACTACCGTCTCACTCACTCCCATCTGCGCAGCTCACGGGCAATTTCGATTCAGTTTAGTTGTAATTGAGTAATTAAATCTGTCCCTGTGAGGGCATCAAAGTGGCAGAGAAAAATACGCAAATATGATTAACATAATGCGTGTTTCGAGTAAAGTAGAACATTAGTTATGTTCTCTTCTGATAACATAAAAAAGATCATGAACACACTTATTCCGCCTTAAGGCGTGAAACTGATTATCAACAAACTAAGACATCAAAATACTACTACGTATATCAAAATTATGCAACTCAACACTTCTTGTTAGGCCTATATTTTTTCATTCACTCAATCACGCATTCTTTCACACTTCTACATTTCTTTTTTATTGAGCTCAATTTAAAAATGCCAGTATTTTAAATAATTTTCAAATGTCTACTTCCCTGTTGATGCGTAGAAATTCGACACCTGGGGCGTCAACTCGTGGTTTGCACTTTTAACTGTTTTATAGTTCTCACTTTCACATTTTACGGCCGAACTGTCAATTTACTGCAATTAATCACTATTATGGACAAATATTTAGCCAAGAACTGTTTGTATTTTTAAATATATTGTAATGTGTAGACTCTTATCGTCTCTGTAAAAATGAGTGTTTTTATCGTGTGTTAGCCTCACACGTTGTAGTCGTTACTTTATGTTTACTTACTTGCTTTTTCCTTTTGTTATGCTGACGATGTTCGTTGCAATCTCACGAATTACAGTACAATTATCTCGCGAGTGTGAACCTTACCTGTACTTTTAATGTGTAATTTTAATTCCCGGGTGGCACCAAATTGTTTATAAAAACAATTAAAAAATGTAATCGAGCGGTCATTCTCGATGGTGTTGACTGATTGAAATTACCCTCGCGATTGGCAGGCGTATGAATCTCGCTAGTAGTTCGCCGTGCTTCCGACGTCTAACGCTGGCCGTCAATCTTGCTCATCGCTAATGTACACAAACTTTATAATGCAATTTACAATGAAATAAAGGACGGTTATTACAACTCAGTACTAGTTTATTAACGTGAAATTATCAGTTATTCAATTAAATACAAAATTATATATGGTTCTTAAACAAAGTTGCTCCGGCAATAAATAGACAATTTCCCTCAGGTTGGCTAAATTTGATCAAACGTTATTAAATGACATGTGGCTGTCGTTTGTGTTTATTTTTTACTGTTCGTTCAATCTGAGTTCTTTTGGTTACGAAAAAATATTAATAAGATGATAATAAAGTACACTACCTTACATTGATGGTACTTATATACTATTAGATTTAATTACAATTCGTTCCTGAGTGTTAGAAAGTGTGTGTTAAGAGTTCGTAATTTATACACAGGTTATTTTCTGATTTCATACAAGTTTAGTTTTTTATTTTCAATTAATCCTTGAAAGAAATTTGATTATCAGTTCGTAGTGAGAGTTATTTGTGTTGTGAGAAAAAGTTAATAAGAATTTATTCCATAAATTCGGGTATTTCTGAAATACTTATCAAATCGGTTGAATTCGGGTGAAGAGTTACTCAGTTCTAGTTAGGTTGGGTCCTTTTGATCATCAATCTTCCATCATTTATGAGTTGGATATGTCTGGCTTCTTTTTCGGATAATGTGGATTAAAAAATTAATTTAGAATTTAAAAATCTGGTCTGTGGTCTCTGTTGAATGGACTAGTTCTTCATCAGACTTCTTGCGTCTTAATTTTATTAAATTTTGATTGATTTTTGACTGTTTTAAATTAAAATTGAGTCGACTATGGTTTGGCTTCTATATGTCTTGAGCGTCAATAATGAACTATTTTTAACGGAATAATAATAAATAACGTTCCGTTGTTATGGCAACTGTCTGTACTCTCATTGCCTACTCATATTTTATGTCTATTGTTATAATATTTGAATTTTAATTAAAAATGAATAAATATCTTCTGATTACTATTATTCTTCTGTCTTCTTATCTATGTATGAGATATTATCACAACTGTTTATATTTTCTTTCAAAGATCATTTTGACATTCCACAAAGCTGGGTTTGTTTATGTTTTAAAGTTTTGACAATAATGTTAATATTATGTAATTACATTTCTTTCTTATTTCATGTTTTTAATTTAACTTGGGCAGCTTATTATGATTCACTAGTTGTACTTAACTAGTTACTTGCCCTAAATGTTCTAATACAATAGTTAATTTCTTACAATTTGTTTATTTTGGATTTATACAGTTAGGCATTTTATAGGCCTAAGTAGTAATTGGCTATATCTTCTTATTTTACACAAATTAAAGATAATTTTAAATTTACATACGTTTTGCTTGGTGTCACTTATGACTTTTACCTTCTGAATTAATTTGGGTTGTTTTATAATAATTGCATGTTCTTATTACTTTACAAAATCATGGCCTGTCTATTATCCTCTAATTTCGTTTTCCTGTCTTTACTCTGAAGATTATTATTATTGTTTGTAAAATTTTATTTACTTACTTATGTATACACTAAAAACTCGTTTATCCGAATTTGATGGGTGCGTGCCCGTTTCGGATAAACGAAATTTCTGATAAACCGAAACTTCTATTTAAATATAACATATATGTAAGTACAGTAACTTTATTTAATAATAATAATAATAATTTAAAAGTTACAGTGAATATGACACAATAAACTATAAAACGGCAACGCACTGTAAATTATAGTTTCTACAGTACTGGAACAGTCCTATTGCTTGTTCGTACAGTATTCAACCATAGTTTGTTGCCTAAGCTTTGAAGCTCGTTTGCTGGCTGCCCGATCTCGAAGTCGTTTCATTGTTAGAAGTTCTACAGGGGAAGTTTCAATGTTTAAATTTATGTTTACTTTACGTTTCTAATATATGAACATAATACTTTATGTTCGAAAATCCGAACAAATGGATAATTGACCCCGTATCACAATTAATTCTGATTATTGACTTTCTACTTTATATCACGTGGAATCGCTTGTCTACGCTACTAAATGTAGATTATAGCGACAGGAAAATGCTTTTGTGTATTTTTTAAATTTACTAAAAATTGTTTCGGTTAAACCGGATTTTCGGATAAACGCGATTCGGATAAACGGGTCTTTAGTGTATTGCCATTTTTTATAACTTATCTATCATTTAATATTACTTATAAAACATAACACAAAAATTAGGTTTATGGTCTGTTTACTTTTTTCAGCCATATTCCTTCTTACAAACTTATTTGAACAAATAACTACCTTGGTGAAGAACATTATAACACCATTTATTTTATCTTGCTAATTATCCCTTTGAACATTTTAAGATCCAAGAATGTTTTACTTATTTTGCACTTATATTACTTAGTATATTTTTCTTTTAGCAGTTTTCCCTATATTCTTTACAATTTTATGTATTTGTCTTGGCAGTTCTTGCTTGGTTTTATATTTATTTATTTTAATTGATCTCTTTTCTATTTTCTAAATATTAGTGTAAGTTGGTTGTACTTACTATTTAGGAATTTTGTAGTTTATTCCTTTATTTTATCTTTTATCTCATATGCTTCCTCAATGATAGTTAGAAAGATTGTAGCTCACATAACTTTCAACAAAACATGCATAAACAATTCACTAACACCTAAATACGCCCAAATCAAAATTAAACATAACAACCAGGCTGCCCGAATAACACAAAACATCGCACAAAGAACATACATAAAAGAATCAATTAAACAACTATATAAGAAAAAAGACGCCCTCAATCGCAAAGCACTAACACTACACCTACATATCGCCAACACATACGGACACAATTACATGACTGAACTAATACATCACACAAATGAATGGACAAAAAAACAAATACATAACATACAGACAAAACACGACAGAAAAATAAAAAACCTGACACCAATCAAAACAGATATAATTCCCTCGCACAAATTCTACCCACGTACAGTAAACCTCACGAACGTCACACTCACAAAAAACGAACAAACACTCCTTGATAAAGGCCTAAAACATAACATACATTTACAAACATAACAACCAAACACTAACGAAGCTCATAATTGACACAGAAACAAATATACAAAACACAGCACCAGAACATCAAGACACATTAAGACATAATATAAACAACACAATAGGAGTACATAAGACACCAGACAACAACAACAACAACTCAGAAATACACACAGCCATCAAACTGAGGGAAAAGGCACACAAACACAACATCACATTTGTAAAAGCTGACAAAGGCAACACGACTGTAATTATCCCCACAGACAACCTACACAAAAAAGTACAAAACTTCATGGAACAGAATAACATCACAGAACTACAACACGACCCCACCGACAGATACCAAAACTCAGTAAAACAAATAGTCAACAAAGCCAAACACATTATGACACATAAACAAAAGCCCTACATGAAACAAATCCGACCATCAGCACCTACACTCCAAGCGCTTCCCAAAATCCATAAAGAAGACATTCCGATCCGCCCCATTATCAACTACCGTAATGCCCCTGCACACAAACTGGCAAAATATCTAGACAAAATTATTAGACAACACACACAAATAGACAACAACATTGCAGTAAAAAACAACACTGACCTAGTAACAAAAATAAAAGACATACACATCCCCCATAACGCCACATTAGCCTCCTTTGACATTAAAAACCTGTACACAAACATCCCCATCTCTGAAACAATCACCATCCTACAAAACAAACTCAAACAGAACAACACACCAGACGAACTTATCAATGAAATAACAGAAACTCTGAACATTATCACAAAACAAAACTACTTTACTTATAACAATAAATACTACACACAGAACGATGGCCTACCCATGGGCTCCCCCATATCCAGCATGCTAGCAGAAGTCTTCCTCCAACACTTAGAAAAAACAAAAATACTCACAAACAATGACAGACACATAAAATACTATATTGGCACAGATACGTTGATGACATTCTAATACTATACAGGGGAAACAAAAGACAATGTGAACAGTTACTAACGCACATAAACAAAATACATAAAAACATAACCTTCACTGCCGAATACGAACACAACAATACCATAAACTTCTTAGACCTCTCCATCACAAAACTAGAACACAGGCACAAATTCAGTATATACAGAAAACCGACTACAACTGACACACTAATACACAACACCTCCAATCACCCAATACAACACAAACTAGCTGCTTTTAGAACCATGATACATAGACTTAACAACATCCCCTTAGATGAAATAGACTACAAAGACGTTAAAATATCTAGCAGAATCTAACGGTTATGACAGAACAATAGTCAGTAAACTCCTACACAAAACACAAAACAAACAACAGACAAAGACAGAAAACAACAAATTCATAACACTAACATACATCAACAAACAAACAGAAAAAATTGCCCACAAATTCAAAAAAGCAGGATACAGAATCGCTTACAAAACTACTAACAAAACAGAACACACACTATCAAAACACATGCCCAAAGCACAAAACAAATTCGATCTACCCGGTGTATATAAGCTAAATTGTTCAAATTGCAATAAATTCTACATAGGCCAGACAGGACGTAGCTTCAAACAGAGATACATTGAACACACAAAAGCACTCCACACCACTACAGAATCTACCTTCGCAAACCACCTCATTGAAGCAAACCACACATATAAAAACATCGACAATAACATGAACATACTACACGTACACACAAAAGGCCGAAAACTAGACACTCTAGAACAATTAGAAATATACAAACACACAAAAACAAATAAAAACGACATCCTAAACGAACAGACACAATTCAAATCGCACGCATTATTCGAACACATCTCACCACACACACACAGCTTCGATCTTTCGAAAAACTATCTCGTCGCCAACAACAAGACAAACAGTGCTACTTACGACAGCCTCTGATGAAGCCTTCTATAGGTGAAAGCCGGTTTAGGCTGTAAGGTAAAACTTTACGTTTTTACTTATAAAAAACTTAGTGTTCCGAGTCGTCAATATTATAGTGATATTTAGTTAAGTAACGGACACGTCATGGACAACGAAATCCAAGAATTCAATGATAGTGTAAGTTGATCTTACTTATTCTTTTTGGAATATTGTAATTTATTTTTTTATTTTACCTCATACGTTTTCTAGATAACAGCGTAAGGTGATCTTACATATTTTTGTATTTTGTAGTTTTTTATTTTTCTCTTTATGCATTCCACCTGTCGGCCGTGGTTTCTTCTTCATCAATTTCTTGTCTTTCTCCATGAGGTGTGTTGGATTGGTTTCCATTGTTTCTTGAGGGAATCCAGAGTTCTGGTGGGTTTCGTTTATTGTATGCTATTCGGAAATGCTCCGCAGGATTGTTACTGAAAGGTATCCTGTCATAATTTTCATTCTCTTGTTGGTTACTTCTGGATGGTGCGTCCCTTCTTTGGTTATCGTTTCCGGATCTGGATCCTTCAATGTTATGAATTCTTTGCACATTTCCACTATCCTCCTCCCTTGGGTGCTGGTTATCACTCTGTGCGTTATTATTACTTCGGTCGTTTGATTGCGGTCTTGGGTAGCGCCTCCCCTGATTGTTTTGGGTGCTCCCTCGCATAAAGTGTACCTGGGGTTGATTACTTTGATTTCGGTTACCCCCGTTTCCTCTGTTATTATACTGGTAATTCGGGTTATAATTATTCCTGTGGTAATTACTGTTGTTGGGGTGGCCGTTAGGATGTTGGTTTGGTCCATTTACCCGGTAATTGTTGTTGTTGTAGGGGCTGTTATTCGGGTTATTCCCGCTATACAGTTGATTCACCTGGTTGTAGTTCGGGCGATTACCCCTGTATTGGTTGTTATTGGAATTCCTGTTTGGGTCATATTGGTTGTTATTGTGGGGGTTGCTGTTTGACGGGTTGTAACTCGGTGGGTTACGGTTCTCATTCCACCGGTTGATTTCATATTGACCATCCTGTTGCGCTTATATTGACCATCATTCTCATGATCTTCTAGTAGGCTTGCCATACCTTGGATGGTTTTAATTTGGCCTTGTCTTCTGGCTTTTTGAACAACCTCCTCATAATGGTACCCCAGTTTTATGACCAATGATTCCTCCGGTATTCTCGGTTCCAGATTTCTAGATAAGCACACCTTACCCAGAAAGTATGATGTTAGGGTGTTTCCAGCCTGTGGTTTGTACCTCCCATTACTTATATCGTTCCTTACCACGTTCTGGGTCAACTCTGACCAATATTTGTCGCGGAACTGCGTTTTAAATTCCCCTGTGTTGTTTATTTCCAGTCTTGTCGCCATCCACCAATTGTCATGGGTGTCTCGGAACTTCTCATCAATCAGGCTGTGCACCGTTGTCCATCGAGTTTCCCTGTTCTTTTCTATCATTTCCTCAACTGTTTTTAGGAATTCCGTCGGGTTGCGCCGGCAGCTTCGGAAATTTATTAGCTCCCGGTTCTCGCTGGTTATTATGTGGGTGTTGTTACAGGGTTTGTCTCTCAGCGCATCTAGCTCTTCCTGCATTTGTCTTTCTCGTTGGTTGAGTCCCTGGATCTTCTCTTTGTTTTCCTTGGTTTGCCCGTCTACTTGGTTGAGGTTGCTATATTCTCGCTCTACCCTTTCGCTGACATCGGTTTGTATTTCCTTATGTTTTTCTTCCAACCTTTTCAGCACTTCTTGTTTGTTTCTGGTGCATTCTACTATAGTTATTTGTTGAAGTTCCTCGATCCTATGCTTACTGTCGTCCTTGACTGCTTTAATTTGGTTTAATAATTCCTCCTGGGCCTTAGCTACCGTTTCACTGGTTGTTTTTATTTTTTCATTAGTTTCAGAGACCTTCCTCTTGATATCTTCACAGTATCCCTCTAACTGTTGTTCTAATTGATGTTTCAACTCTTCTTTGTTCTTCTCATGGTCCTCCTTCAATTGTCCCCTCAATTCTTCCTTCAGTTCTTCATTACTTTTTTGGATGTCCTCCGTTAATCGCTATTGTAGGGTTTCTTGGTTCTTTCGTAAAGTATCACTGTGTTCCTCCATTTTCTGTTTATCTGCTGCTTTAATGTCTCATTATTGTCTTTGATTTTATTGTTCAATGTCTCAATATCTTCCCTTATTTTCTCCTCCATTTTGTCTATTTTTTCATCGAATTTTTCGTTTAATTCTTCATCGTTTCTGTCCAATTTTTCATTTATTTTCCCCTCCATTTTGTCTATTTTTTCATTCGTTTTCTTAGAGTTTTCATTCATACTATTCATTAGTTCCATTAATTTTAGTATGTTACGGTCTCCTCTAACTTCTTTCTTGTCACCCTCCTGTTGTTACTTCTCCCTGTCTTGAATTGGGTTTTCTGGTTGGTCCCCTTGGGCATCCTCTTCGATCAATTCCTCGATCATTTCCATTTCTTCGATCTGTGTTGTCTCCTTGTCTTCTTTGTTGGTGTCTTCAGCCCTCTTCTTAGCTTTTCCCCTGGTGATCATGCAGTGTTTCATAATTTCTCGTAACCGCCGCTAGTCTTTAATTCTAGCCACACTAGTTGGTCGCCAATTTGTAACGAGTTGTTCCGTATGCCTCTTTTAAGCCACACGTTGTTGCATGAATTTGTAACGCGTAGACTCTTATCATCTCTGTAAAAATGAGTGTTTTTATCGTGCGTTAGCCTCACACGTTGTAGTCGTTACTTTATGTCTACTTACTTGCTTTATCCTTTTGTTACACTGACGATGTTCGTCGCGATCTCACGAATTACCAGTACAATATCTCGCGAGTGTGAACCTTACCTGTCCTTTTAATGTGTAATTTTTAATTCCTGGGTGGCGCCAAATTGTTTATAAAAACAATTAAAAAATGTAATCGAGCGGTCGTTCTCGATGGTGTTGACTGATTCAAATTACCCTCGCGATTGGCAGGCGTATGAATCTCGCTAGTAGTTCGCCGTGCTTCCGACGTCTAACGCTGGCCGTCAATCTTGCTCATCGCTAATGTACACAAACTTTATAATGCAATTTACAATGAAATAAAGGACGGTTATTACAACTCAGTACTAGTTTATTAACGTGAAATTATCAGTTATTCAATTAAATACAAAATTATATATGGTTCTTAAACAAAGTTGCTCCGGCAATAAATAGACAATTTCCCTCAGGTTGGCTAAATCTGATCAAACGTTATTAAATCGACATGTGGCTGTCGTTTGTGTTTATTTTTTACTGTTCGTTCAATCTGAGTTCTTTTGGTTACAAAAAAATATTAATAAGATGATAATAAAGTACACTACCTTACATTGATGGTACTTATATACTATTAGATTTAATTACAATTCATTCCTGAAGTGTTAGAAAGTGTGTGTTAAGAGTTCGTAATTTATACACAGGTTATTTTCTGATTTCATACAAGTTTAGTTTTTTATTTTCAATTAATCCTTGAAAGAAATTTGATTATCAGTTCGTAGTGAGAGTTATTTGTGTTGTGAGAAAAAGTTAATAAGAATTTATTCCATAAATTCGGGTATTTCCGAAATACTTATCAAATTGGTTGAATTCAGGTGAAGAGTTACTCAGTTCTAGTTAGGTTGGGTCCTTTTGATCATCAATCTTCCATCATTTATGAGTTGGATTACGTCTGGCTTCTTTTTCGGATAATGTGGAGTAAATAATTAATTTAGAATTTAAAAATCTGGTCTGTGGTCTCTGTTGAATGGACTAGTTCTTTATCAGACTTCTTGCGTCTTAATTTTATTAAATTTTGATTGATTTTTGACTGTTTTAAATTAAAATTGAGTCGACTATGGTTTGGCTTCTATATGTCTTGAGCGTCAATAATGAACTAACTATTTTTAACGGAATAATAATAAATAACGTTCCGTTGTTATGGCAACTGTCTGTACTCTCATTGCCTACTCATATTTTACGTCTATTGTTATAATATTTGAATTTTAATTAAAAATGAATAAATATCTTCTGATTACTATTATTCTTCTGTCTTCTTATCTATGTATGAGATATTATCACAACTGTTTATATTTTCTTTCAAAGATCATTTTGACATCCCACAAAGCTGGGTTTGTTTATGTATTAAAGTTTTGACAATAATGTTAATATTATGTAATTACATTTCTTTCTTATTTCATGTTTTTAACTTTGACACCTTATTATGATTCACTAGTTGTACTTAACTAGTTACTTGCCCTAAATGTTCTAATACAATAGTTAATTTCTTACAATTTGTTTATTTTGGATTTATACAGTTAGGCATTTTATAGGCCTAAGTAGTAATTGGCTATATCTTCTTATTTTACACAAATTAAAGATTATTTTACATTTACATACGTTTTGCTTGGTGTCACTTATGACTTGTTTACTTTTTGAATTAATTTGGGCTGTTTTATAATAATTGTATGTCCTTATTACTTTACAAAATCATGACCTGTCTATTATCCTCTAATTTCCTTTTCCTGTCTTTACTCTGAAGATTATTATTATTGTTTGTAAAATTTTATCTACTTACTTATCTATATTGCCATTTTTTATAACTTGTCTATCATTTAATATTACTTATAAAACATAACATAAAAATTAGGTTTAAGGTCTGTTTACTTTTTTCAGCCATATTCCTTCTTACAAACTTATTTGAACAAATAACTATCTTGGTGAAGAACATTATAACACCATTTATTTTTATCTTGCTTATTATCCCTTCGAGCATTTTAAGATTCACGAATGTTTTACTTATTTTGCACTTATATTATTTAGTATATTTTTCTTTTAGCAGTTACTCTATAGTTTTACTACTTAACCATTGTAACAATAACATTATTATTCATTATGGGGTTTTTACCCTGAATACCACTGTATTCCTAATCTACTATCATTTTTAATTATAATAACAATAACATTCTTATTTTTTGGTATTTTCCACCATTAAACTATAGTGTTATTCACTGGTTTTAGGTGTCTATACCTACACGTTGGGTTTTCTATTTATTTTGGGTTTACACTGGCACTTTGCACTTTTTTATGGTACTCGAGTGTTACTAGTGGTTATTCCCTAATATTGATTTCTCTTTACTCACTTAATCACCTTCACTCCCTACCTACCTCTCACTTCTGGGTTTTTTATTGTTTTATTCACAATTATTAGTTATAATGTTAACAAATTTCATGTTCTGATTCACTTATCATTATGGAGTTATTCAATACATTTAATATCTATTTATTTGGTTAGTGAATTTAGTTGATATTACTTTATTTGATTTTAATATTTATCATTTACATTTATTATTTGTTTGCGTCTTTTCATCATCATTTGAGTTTAATATTTCTCATTTTCTTTTCTTTATTATTGGGTCAATCACTTGGGTTGGGTCATAGTCATTTGTCTCGTCATAGTCATTTTATTTTCATTCATTTAATATAGTTGATTCATTGTAGTTTTTTCCCTGGTATTGGGGTGGCTTTTTGTGTTGTAACAATATATAAATTCACATTTTCTGTTGTATGCGGGCGAAAACGGTACGCAGCCGGCGGCGAGCGGAACTGCCCACGTCCGCTTTGTTTAGATTTTGTTTGCCGACTGGCGTTCAGTGTTACAAATTTTCCGTCTGGTGCGTCTCAAAGTGCTTCACCCCGCTCCCCACTGTTCGTCTCGTCCTCATTATAATAACGTTCCGTTGGGTTGAGTTTCACCTCTTTAACCTTGTTGCGAATTGTTTTTTGTCAACAAATACTTGATGTGTTGGTCACTGGCTATAAATAGATTTTCGTTATAACCACACAACCATATAAGGCTATGGAAATTATTTACTGGCTCTTGTGTCACCTCAAAGGGGCCTCATCTTTACATGTTATACAATTTATGAAATTACACAATAATATTAAGGTAAATTTAGACCCATTACAATGCTTGTTTGCATATTGGTGTTCAACACTGCTGAAACCCTCAGAAATTGAAGTTTATGATATTGGCTCATCCTTGGTATGCAAATGGTACAAGCCCTTCATATTTTACAAGCCCCAAGCAAGCAATACACAACTCAAAATAAGACGGTTTATGATACTGGACTCCCATTACATAAGGAAACTCTTTTTTTACAAATTCATTCTTCCCAACACACACTTAGTTACAAACTGAGTAGTTCTACTTGATTTGTATCAGACTGAAAAAATGTAATTTTCAAAAGAAGTTTGTGAAAGTGAAAAGCAGAGCAAAAAATTCATTTTTGCTACACGTTTAGTTTGGCACAATTTACTTATGAAAACTTCTTACTTCAGATAAATTTATAGTGATTTTACACATCTGCTTCTAATTTATGCCTGTACTATTGTAATGGGACAAAATGGGAGGTTTGTCATTTTATTAAATTTATTTCATTTCAATTGCAAGCCCAACACATAATACAGGCACAGTTAGACAAAGGAACAGTGAAGCGAAGTTTGAACGTAGTCAGGGCAATGGAATGCGATGTCGAGAGTGACTCCCGAGTAATTAAGCATTTCGGCACGTACAAAGACGCGCAACATGGACACGGGCGCATAGACGACGCAGATCAGACTCCAAACGACGCCACAAAAAATGGCGAGAGGCGAAGACTTTTGTTCCATGCGGTCCGGTGCTGCCGGATACACTTAGAGGCCACGCCTTCCACAGCCTCAATATTTTCGCAGGTTGGCATTGTCAACACGTGTGCACCATGCAAACCCTTGTTAACGAGGCAGTGACAAAAACTTCGTAATCCAAAAGGCAGTGTGGGTTACAGGAAGCAGCCAGACAAGGTGGGGATTTTGTTAGCCGTTGGCTAGTCAGTCGTCGACTCATAGAGGCCGCATGCGGTCAATTTAAATTTTGTTTGAGCAATTTGGATGTCGGCCAACCTAGCAAGTGAAATCCAGTAACAGTTACATCAAAAAGGTGAAACGGTGTAGTAGAATGAAGCCAGTAAAGTGAACAGTTTGAAATTAAAATGCGGTAGATGGGACAAAACTTTCGGACATATATATATATATATATATATATATATATATATATATATATATAGTGCAGAAGGTGGATACGAGAGGAACGCCGATGGTTGGGTAATTCACGACCAATACCAATAATTTCATTTTAAAGGGGTTCTAATCAAATTATGGGGAATAGGTAATTTTATGGTATGAAAGTGTGAATGAGCAAATACTGGGTTGTCATATAAACTAAGAGAAATAATTCATTTAATTATAATAAGTAAATATATTAGTTTTTCTTTGTTACGTAAGAATCAGTAAAGAAATTTAAAAAAGAAGAAAGAAGAGTATACAAAGATATATTAAATAAAATTGAGATAGTTGAAACAGGTTATGAGAGTAATTATTACAAAGTACCCTAAATCACTTATAGGTACGAGTTCACATGAAGACTCTGAGACCCGATAAAGGTAAGGGATTTCTGAATATTTATTAAAAAATTATTTTCTTATAGATCTGTAAGCTCTTACTAAAAAGTAAGTAGGAGTAAAAAGATTAAGTTTTTGCATGTTCATCAGTTTTGTAACATTTGTTTTTGCGAATTCTATGCATCCGCATCTAATTTAGGTTTATAGCAAATGTATTAAAAATGTAACACAAATATGTGGTTTTAGCAAATTAATTTCCTAAAATTCATTTTCATAAAAGTCATTTTTGCATTTTTTGTGTGTGAATTTTAGACATCCACAGCTAATATAGATGTGTAATATTTGTAGAAACAAAATGTAGACTCTTCAAGTTTCATGGCTATCAGGGAATTGGTAGTGACAGTAAATGTCCACCTCAGCATGTTGTAACCATACTGATTCTAACCTCATTCATAAAAAACATAACAGAACCTTTGCAAATGAACACTGGTGCATTGATCACAAGTAGTGTTCAAACAGATATAATGATAACGCAATGGAAATTGGATTTAGTGATATGAATGGCTGATGCAATTATCCTTAATTTGTCCTTTGCAGCATACCAGAAGCCCGCAAAATCCTAAACAATCTTATTATTTTGTATGAAATATCATGAAAAGGTCTAATAAAAAAAGAAATAAATTTCATAGGAAACAGATTTTCAAAATTTCTGTGAATTTTGCAAACATGAGAAAAACATTAAATACGGTTTACACTACATCCCTAACCAAAAACAACTACACAGTCCACTAAAAAAAACATGCAAAAACTATACAGTCACTGTAACAAAATAAATTTAACTTTTAAATTTAAATTTTACAATGAAAGCAAAAAGTCCGTTGATCTGCCAGATATCATTCATCCTTTTATTTTACCAGTTCTACCACTTGTGGGATTAAAAAAAATTACAGTTCTAATCCATTAACATACAATGATTCTGTTATTTTCTTAAGAGTGTAACGGGACGGATAAGCCTACACAGGGGTAATTTGGGGAAATTTTAATGATAATGATAAATTTTATTTGGAAATTATAACAACGTATGCCATGTGAACGAATTAGTGTCAAGGTCAGTGAAGCGGAACGCAAGAGAAGCAGTTATTTTTAGCAGTATGACATTTGAACTTTGTAAACAGAGGTCACGACATATGACGTCAGAGCCAAACCTAGCAATACGTCACTTGGAATGCAGGGCATCGATAGCGTTCTGCGCTGTATGTAACAAAGGCAATTAACATCTAACAACTATGGACGTGGGCCGTTTGCTCCCCCGCTGGCTGAGTACAGTTTTTCGGCTCGCCCGCACGTATAAAATGTGGATTAACAAAATTTTAAATAAGTGAGATAAACATTATTTTAATTGGAAGAAAAACATTAAAAAATAAAACAAAAATGTGAAATGTATGGAAAATTCGGGAGTGCGTGCAACAGTTGGAGTCGTGGGAAGGATGTCAGATAAGTAACAGAGTGATGGAAAAAATAAAAATTTTCACAGGGAACATAAATAAATTCCATATTAGATATACCTATTAATTAAATTGGTCAATTAAATAATCCATGTATTTATTCCAAGAAAAGATGAGGGTTAAAAAATGAAAATATGTACCGCATGAAAGTGTGCGTGTCTGTGTGAATGTACAGAATATATAATTAAGAAGTGCTGGGTTGCGATATATACGAGGTTTGTTCAAAAAAAGACCGGACTTTTGTCATACAAACTTTATTACTGTAATTACAACATTACAAATGTTTGTCCCCTTCAAAGTACTCCCCCCTGCTTGCAACACACCGCTCCCATCGTTTCTGCCACTGTTGGAATGCTCCCTGGAACTCGTTTTGTGAGATGGTGCTGACTCTGCGAATTCTGTTGAATCTCGTCAACACTTTGAAAACGACGTCCTTTCAGGGTGGTTTTCAATTTTGGAAACAGGAAAAAGTCTGCGGGGGCCAAGTCTGGAGAGTACGGATGGTGAGGAAGGACGGCTATTTCGTTACCGGCCAAAAATTGGCTGACCAGCAGAGATGAGTGGCTTGGCGCGTTGTCGTGATGCAACACCCAGCTCTTGTTTTTCCACAGCTCAGGCCTCTTCCGGCGCACATCTTCCCTCAAACGCCTTAAAACTTGTACAAAGAACTCCTTGTTAACAGTCTGACCCTGTGGCACGAATTCGTGGTGGACTACTCGATAATAAAAAAAAAAAAATCAACATCAACTTCAAGTTTGACCGACTCATGCGTGCTTTTTTCGGTCGGGGCGACATTTTTCCAATCCATTGTGACGATTGCGCCTTGGTTTCAATGTCGTAGCCATAAACCCACGTTTCGTCTCCTGTTATGATGGGTTTTATGAAGTTTTTGTCGGTACTGGCACGATCAAGCAGCTCTTGGCTGATCTTGACACGGTTCTCCTTCTGGTCGTCGGTCAAAATATGTGACACGAGTTTTGCAGAGACGCGATGCATGTGCCAAGTTTTACGGTCAAAATTTTGTGGCACGACCCGATGCTGATGCCGACTTCCTCAGCAACCTCTCGCACAGTCAAATGGCGATTTGCATGAATCACGGAACGAACAGCATCGATGTTTTCATCGTTTGTTGACGTCGAAGGTCATCCCAATCTTGACTCTTCCTCAATCGATGTTCTGCCCGATTTAAAACGTTTAAACCACTCGTGACACTGCGAACCGCTAGCTAATACAGTCTTCCTTATAGGCTTGCTGAAGCAAAGCCCACGTTTCAGTAAAAGTTTTGTCAGTCTTGCAGCAAAATTTCACACAAACACGCTGCTCCATAAAATCTTTCATCTTTACTTCGCAGAACGGTGAATGCACGTGTTTACTTCGACAGTTTTATGCCGCCAACCAATACGAGTAGAACGACACAACAATCGGGGTTAAGTTGCCGAAGGTGGCCGCTAGGCGGCACCACATGTCGGAACACGCTCCGTACACTGATCGGAGCGCTATTTCAAAGGTCCTGTCTTTATTTGAACAAACCTCGTATACGTTGTAGCATGACAGATATTCCACTATAAAAAAAAAGTAATTAAGTAATAAAAATGAAACAATAAAATTCAAGACAATAAATTAAAGGAAACTCATATTAAAAAATCAGGAGATTAGGAGCATGCAATAAATAAGATACTCTGAACCCAAGAAAGAAGAGGAAGTTTAGTAGCAGGTGATAAACAAGATATCGATCCCGAAACCAAGAAAGAAGAGTAAAGTTTAGTAGCATGATAAAGAAGATACCCCAAACCCAAGAAGGAAGAAGAGAAGAAAGGAAGATATAGGATGGAAAACCCACAATAAAAACCTATTATTAACGACCATGAACCCCAAACCAAATGTTAATACCACAAAAGAAAGTATAACACCCCAAAACCTTATGAAATTGTAACTTAATTATAGACAAAAGTATTTAGTAGTATGATAAGAAGTGAACCAACTAAAGTTATTATATGGTAAAATAAACAAATCTTCACAGTCAATTATGACAAAAGGTTTGGTCTGAGAATATAATAAAACTCAAATATGTCAGAACCAACAGTGAATGTGTACCAGTGTAGTGGTTTTAAGTATAATAAACTTCAAGTTAATGTGTAACTATAACTTAAACAAGGTGCTATTAAATAACTTTTACATTTTATAATTAACAGGTGATGAAATATTGAAAAAACAAATATTTCCTATATTTCAAAAATAAGGTCACTTTTTATATCCAAACATTCATAGTAATGCCAATAATAAAGAAAGCATGTGGGGGAATGTTTACTGTACAAGGGGATTAAAGATAATAATATAGTATAATCAGAAAAGACTGAAAGTAACTTAAGTTAAATAAAGTTTAAGAAATTTAAATGGCTAATAATGTTTAGAGCCTAGGAACTCCAACTTTCAAAGAGTTCCTATAGAATAAGGTTTATATTTAGTGTAAGATGTTTTAGTTACATAACAGCATGCATACAGATTAAAATGTTTAGGTATGGATGCTGTATCAGTTTATAAAATGTTTAAAATGTATGTTCAAAATAGTTCCAACAAACATGTCTAACTTTGAAGACTGTTAATTCATGTCAAATATTATTTTTTGTATTAGTAGCATGAATTATATGCTACTGGTATCAGTAGTTATGTAAGCAATTTTATTTCATGTTATGTTAACTTTAAAAAGTGAGAGGAGGTGTAGAATTAACTTTATTTGAAAAAACCATATATGTAAAATACTAAACTCTAGGCCAAATAATGAATTCCCAAAAATTAATATAAACTAGTTAATTAACCAATGAACCATGTAAAATAACAAGATTTATGTAAGGTGGATCGATAACTAACTACTGTAAATGATCCTATGCTTTAAAAGAGTAATATAGAAAAATGTCTTAAATTATTAAAAATTTTCGAAATGTAAAAACTAACTATTTCAGAGGAGAAACAGTAAATTAATGAATTATCACTAAAAGACAGTTCAAATGTTAAATTTATAAGAAATTAAGGAAAGGGAAAGATTTGTGACCAATGGCAGTAATAGTGTACAAGAACAGGAAACAGAGTTTTGGGCCTAGATTTCCAAAAAGACAGAAATATGGCTATTTTAACAAAAATCTCAACAAATATGGACTATGACATATCAAATTAAACAGAATGAGATAAATAAACCAATTATGTGGTTAATAGTTCATGAAAGCAATCAATAAACTAAAAATATTCCATATATAATGTACTTTATAATTACCTAAATAGGAAGTGAAAATTATTTTAACAATACTTTTCCAATATTAACTTGGCAAGATATTTCCTAAGACGAAGGAAGTAAAACAGTTCATTATTAACATTCAACGGGAATGATTGATGCTCGATCGCGTTCTAAAACCGTATAACGAATTGTAATGGAGTACTAAGCAAAAATCAGTGAAATACGAGAGTTACCTAAATTGACACGTTTTGACTTAAAATCAGTGAAATACTCTACCACAACAGTGAAAACAAACAATACACAACACAATACAAGTGAATTAAACCGGTCAAACAACCTAACATTAATAATTCATCGTATTGTTTAAATTAGCAGCCATCCTTACTATTTCTTTTATGAATTTGCTAACTGCTATAATTTTTATTGTTCGACTAAGCTTTTCGTCATCACTGACATCTTCAGGTCTTAAACAACCTTCTTAAACATCTAGGTTGTTTAAGACCTGAAGATGTCAGTGATGACGAAAAGCTTAGTCGAACAATAAAAATTATAGCAGTTAGCAAATTCATAAAAGAAATATTAATAATTCACTTCGTAACAACTTCTCGATTTTTTGGCCATAACCAGCAAACCTTGAATACATCTAAAATAAGACAATTAACACCAGTGAACACTGAACACTTATCCAGGATACCAGAACAACACAATAGACAATATACACTATCACGGAGACCAATAAAACAGTTGTGAAGGTGATTTTATTATCAGAATTTCCAACCATCAATTCACAGTAATATTCTACAGCGAGACGTGCCGCCATTGTGAATTTCCCATGATGCAAAGTATCAACCAGCAACGAAGTCGTCTAGTCAACTATTGGGTATAAAGTGTATACTACAAACATTATATATTATTAACAAATTGTCATTTATTACTTTTAAGAATTATTTTTGTACATGTTATACTTTCTATGCCTGCTCCCTTCTCTGACTATATAATTATAATCGTTGAAAGAACCTTTTTTGATATTTATATAAAAATAACCTATAATTGCAAATCGATATATCCCTGTGCAACAGTCGAATATTTGCTCAACATCGATTTTAAATCGATCTTTAAGAATTATTATTAATAAATTAAATTATTTCAATTATCTGGATTTTACAATTATTTCACATATTAAATTAAGAGTTTAACTAACTACAGAACTTACTGGGAGACGACAATGATCAACTGAAAGTGATATACTGGAGCAAAGCTGAAAATTACAAATCGATTACTGTCAGCAGATAATCTGATTAACTCCAGATTTAGTTAAGGTCAACCAGAAGTGTAAAATTTAACCAAAATAAACTCACAGAATTTTAAATTTTAACCAAAACACAGAACCAGGATTATTTCTAAATTATTACAATAACAAACAAATATAACAATTTTTTTTTCTTTTCTTTGAACCTACACAAAGAAATATATTTATTTGTAACAGCGTGGAACACGCGTCTGGTTACAAATTCGCGTCCAACTAGAGGGCTTAATTAATTAAGCTTGGCAGCGATTATACCATAGAGAAGGAGGCAAAATGCAACGACGAGCTACTTCTCAGAAGAGGGCGGCAGATGCCGAAAACGAAGTCGACATGGGGGATAAGGAGGCAACACCCGTGGAGGATCTAGAAGGGCTAGTAACCCCGGTGGAACAAAAACAACCTGCACCACCAGAGGAACAACCCGAAGTACCAACACTGACAGGGGACGTTAATGTCCCATACAAGGAAATAGAAAGGTCTAAGACCACCAAAAATAGTAAAATGGACAAATTAATGGAAATGTTCATGCAAATGAGAGAGGATAACAAATCAACCAGCAAGAATTTGGAAGAGAAGATGGAAGAAAATACCAAGAAGATGGAAGAAAATAGTAAGAAATTGAGTCAAGATTTGAAGAAGGACAACCAATCTACGAAGGAAGAATTGGGTAGTAAGATAGAAAATACCAACAAGAGGATCAAGGAAACCAGTAAGAATTTTAAAGAAGAATTCAAGTCAACCAAGGAAGAATTGGGCCGTAAGATAGAGAAAACCAACAAGAGAATTGAGGAAACCAGTAAGAAAATGGAAGATGATAACCAACAATTAAGTGAAGAGTTAAGGGAGAATAGTAGGAAGATGGAAAACGACAATCAACAACTGAAGGAAAAGCTGGAAGAAAATAACCAGAAAATGGAGGAGAAAATGGACGAGAATAACCAACGGTTAAGAGAAGAACTAAGGGAAGTCAACCAGGAAAATATGAACAAGGTAGACGAGAGAATCGAATTGGCGAAGGAAGAGTTGAATAGAAAAATAAACAACATTAAGAAATCCATAGTTAAAAAATTGGAACAAGAGGTAGTAATCGTAAACCAACAGATCAGGGAAGTGGACGAAAGATGCCGTCAAACTGAGTGTGAAGTACTAGAAGTCAGGGAGGTAATAAATAAGGAAATTACCCAGGTCAAAGAACACCAGAAAACTAAATGGGAAGAAAACCGAAGGGGAACACAGGAGGAAATAAATAAGGTACGAACCCATGTCACAGAAAAATGTTTAGGTATGGAAGCGGCGATGACATATATCACTGGACAAGTGCGACAGAGCCAGGAAGAGATGGAGGTAATCCGGAACTGGCCGACTAGCTTCACTAATTTCCCAATAAACGAGCATAGAGAATGGTTGAACTTCCGACAATATAAACGAAAAGCTAATGGAGTTCTTGGCCCGAATTGAAGAATACATGGACAATCATAGGGGAAACAGATGGGCCCATAATCGAGAACTATTAGACAAGTCTTTTCGGGAAATGAGCGACCATTGGTGGATGGCCAACCGCAGTGACATAGAGAACTACCAGCAGTTTAAAAGCCTCTTCAAGGCAAAATATTGGTCTGAAACGACCCAAAATTTAATCCGTGACAACATATGCCACGGCCATTATAAACCACAAGTGGGTAGCTCCATGACGGCGTACTTCCTCGGCAAAGTATGTATGGCCAAACATTTGGAACCAGCCATACCTGAAGAATGCCTAATCAACAAGCTGTCGTATCATTATGATGAGGAGGTGATTCGAGCGAGGAGAGGCAGCCAAATTAAGACCATACAGGCCATGACAGAACTCCTCGAGAACTATGAAAATGAGGAATACTACCGACAAAGCCGGAGAAGGAATGATCGGCCAGAACTTAGAATGTATCCAAATACCAACCATGGTACGACCAACAACAACACAGGATACCAAGGAAACATAGCCTATCCACAGACCAACCACAATGACAATAATAATAATAATAATAATAACCAGGGTCAAAATAATCCTAACGATAATCGACCAAATAATGGTTATCAGGGTAACCGAAACCCATACTACCCAAACCCTAACAGTCAGAGAAGCCCCAATTATAATAACGATCGTTATTATAATAATAATAGTTGTGGTAATCCACAGAATAATAACACCAATAATAATAGGTTTTCTTGACCGAGAGTAAATTTCATCAGAGCGGAAGACGGTCGCCAACGTAGGTACTACCACCAGAGACGCAACAGCTATCACGAATATGAAGATAGGCGGAGGAGCCGAGAACGTGACCAAACAAGGTACAATCCTGCTAGACGGAGTACCAGTCTAGATAACACCGAACGGCTGACCAACAGCAAACAACCGGTAGACCATCGAACAGAGCGGCAGGAACCCACTCTAGGTCTCCCGAATGATGCATCTACCAATGCGACACACCATAACAATGATGTCGAGCATTTAAACGGGAGGCGGCAGTAATAAATCACCAAAACCCATTGCTGCTCCTAAACCCTCGGTATTTAAATGAGTTGATAAATACAACTGAAAATAATCGTATCACTATAATCGGTTGTAATTACCTAAAAAACATCAGACATGAATTATTGGAGGAGGACGATACTAGTCCCACCAATAACATTAATCACGAGATAATACATATAAATGCTGAGGTAGAAGGAATCCCGCCAATTTAATGATCGATACTGGTTCCAACGTATCCATAATAAGTACTACTGAGTTGGAGAGAATACAACGAGAATGCGGACGAACATTACCGACATTGCCACTAAATGATATTATTTTGTTAGGTGCAACCGGCCGCCAAAATAAGACAATACGAAGGCAAGTCTCCGCCAGTGTGATGAGCTGCGGTATAGCTGTCGAAATAGAATTCTTAGTGGCGAGCGGGCTGCCATTTAACATATTGGTAGGGTGTGATGTGCTCAGGCGGAACTCCGCCATAATTGATTTACGAACACAGAAATTGTCACTATTTACAAACGGACACACTTGGACGGCTAACTTGGTTGGCAGCGACCAAGTAATTCCCAACAATATCCACCAACAGATTCGTAAGATCAATTATATACATCAAAATCCTATTATTGAACAGAAGACAGACGATAACGCTAATGAGGACTTATGGTCCCAAAAGATCCAAGAAATCAGGGATTTCCGGAGCGGTATAACAGGAGAAAGATTGCTACACCACCAAGCAAACAAATTAATTAACATTTACGAACAGTATAAATCAGTATTTTCTGACGAGCCCGGTAAAGTAAAAAACTTCCAGTGTACTCTACAATTCCGAGACACAGTGGACTTTAACCGGAAGTCATACCCCATCACGCAATAACGAAAGGAAGCAGTAAGAGCTGAAATAACAAAGATGATTAACCGTGACATTATAGAGAGTAGCCAATCCCCATACACAAGTCCTATTGTGGCTATTCCTAAGAAAAACGGACAAGTCCGTTTATGCCTAGATGCGCGGGAAATTAATAAAATGATTATTAATGACAGGGCTTCGCCCGATGAGATTGAAGAGATTTTAAAACGGTTCCACGGTACCAAGTACTTTAGTACCTGGGACACGGTGTGCGGCTACAGGCAGGTGGAATTGCACCCACAGAGTCGCCAGTATCTGGCCTTCATATTCTAAGGGCGGAACTACCAGTTTAAAAGATTGCCCTTCGGACTAGTGAATTCGGTCGCAGTCTTTGTACACTGCATGGACCAGATACTTGGCCAGGAAGCACTACAATTCACCACCGTGTACGTAGATGACTTGCTAGTGTCCTCAGAAACTTGGGAGGAACACTGCTACCGTGTGGAACATGTTCTGAAAAAATTAGCTGCGAATAACATCATGCTAAAGCTACAAAAATCTCATTTCATAGCCAAGGAAATTCAATTCTTGGGATTTATATTGAACGACCAAGGAATCTCACCGTCGGCTGAAAAAGTAGAAGCGATTCAAAAATTTCCAACACCGAAGAATCGAAGGCAATTACAGTCATTCCTGGGACTCTGTAATTACTACCGCAAGTTCCAGGAAAAGTATTCTCAATTGACCGCCAAATTTCACCCGCAACTGTCATCCAAGAATAAATGGATATGGGGTATAGAGCAGAATGAAACCTTAACGCTGATTAAACAAAAGTTCCTTGAACCAATCATACTTCACCATCCGGATTTCAGTAAACCGTTCTACCTGAATTGCGATGCCAGCGACATTAGCCTTGGCACAACATTGTATCAAGAGGATGAGGAGGGCGAACATCTTGTGATTTGCTTTGCCAGTAGAGCGTTAAACCAGTGCGAAAAGAATTATCACGTCACTGAAAAAGAGTTGTTAAGTGTAGTGTTCGCGTGCGGAAAATTCTGCACCTACATCCTTGGTTACCCCGTTACTGTCCGGACAGACCATAAGTCCATATCGTTCTTAAGGAGATGCAAGCTCAGTCACGGAAGGTTGACCCGGTGGATACTGTTACTACAAGAGTATGATCTTAAGTGGGAGTACATCCCCGGAAAAAGGAATGTCGTTGCGGACGTATTGTCACGAATCGACATTGATAAGCAAACTTTTGAGGGGGAGAAAGAGAGTGTAATTAAAGTATACCACATTCTTAGTAACAGAGCCGATCTAGAATCATTATTGGAAAACCTGAGCACCCACCAACAAGCAGACCCGAAATTACAATCCATTAAGACGAGATTGGAAGCAGGGGACGAGACTATCGCCCGATATTATAAAATACATAATAATGTACTGTTCATACAACCATCTTTGAGGAAGGAGAAATGGAAGGTTATCATTCCAACCCATATCGAAAAGGAGATAGTAAATAACTATCATGTTCGATATGGGCATATGGGCGCCTTAAAGGTGATAAAGGCCCTGGAAGAGAGCTGCCACCTTAAAGATATTAACCGGAAGGTCCAAAAATATATAAAGAGTTGCCGCATTTGCCAACTCGTGAAATCGAATAACGAGAAAAAGGATGGGCAAATGATTCCAATAACATCTCAGGCGAAGATGGAAAAAGTATTTTTGGACATCTGCGGGCCATTTCCCCGCAGTGGGGGTCGTCACAGATACAAGTATCTAGTCATCGTGATGGACCATTTCACGAAGTTCATCAAGCTATACCCAGCAAATCGGGCGACTACAAATAAAATTCTCGACATCTTAACCAACCAGTACTTCCCAACGTCGGAAAACCAGTTTCGATCATCACCGACCACGGAACCCAATTCAAGGGGAAAAAATGGTGGGATACCCTACTGTCAATGGGTGTTCATACTTATAAAACCTCGGTATACCACCCGAGCAGTAACCCGGCAGAGAGAGTATTGCGAGAGGTGGGGCGTATATTACGAACTTATTGCCACGATCAACAGAGGAGATGGCAAGAATATCTAGAGGCCACAGAAGAATTCCTCAACCTGGCATACCACCCAGCCATAGGAATTACCCCATACTCCGCCATGTACGAAAGACAACCCCCAAGGGAGATCGAAGAAATATTGGAGTTCCCGAGTAAAAATAACTATAGTTTTGATAGAATTAAATTTTATAACAAGGTGGCCGAAGACCAGGAGAAACGGCGAATTAAATATCATAAAAGTATGGGTAAAACAATTACCTATACCATTGGTGAAAAAGTATTATTAAAAAATAGGGAGTTACCAAGTTCACTGGAAGGGATAACTAAGAAATTATTACTCTTATACACTGGACCCTATATAGTCTCCAAAGATAAAAATAATAACACGTATGAGATCAAGGAGATGGGTTCTGGTAAGATTAAGGGTGTATATAACCAGGCATCCATGAAGAAGTATCATGAAGAGTGAAAATTCAAAAATATTGTAAGATCACCTTACAAACAAAATAATTTATGAAAAAACCATTTGGAAACATAATATACAAAGAATTTTGAATGAAAAAAATAAAAATTCGAAAATATTGTAAGCACACCTGACAAACCAGTTATTTATAAAACTTTATGGAACAAAAAGAAAAGAGGAATTTTGAATTAAAACATAAAAATTCCAAAACATTGTAAGATCACCTTACTACCACTATTATGAAAACTATTTGGAAAAATAAATAAAAAGAATTTTGAATATTGAAAAACCCTAAAAATTCTAAAAACATAGTGAGACCACCTTACTACAATTATTTGAAAGAAACCATTTGAGAAAATAAAAAGAGAAGAATTTTGAAAGGTTAAACACCTACAAAATTAAAAAATTAAGTAAGAGCACCTTACTACAATCTAGAAATGAAAAAACTATGGTGAAATAAAAAGAAGAGAATTCATACCATATTTATGGTACTAATACAATATATTTACCATATTTATAGAAAATCAATATGAGATATATGAAAGAAAAAGAATTTAGAATTAAACCAATCAATTCTAAAAAAATACAATATTGTCTAATTTCAACCAATAAATGGTAAAAACCTTCTATGAAATGATATAAAAAGAAATAAAAACCAGTGATACGATTAACTGAATAAACTTATGTGGAAATAAAAATAATAAAACTTTGAAGTGGTATAAAGAGAAACAATGACCTCATTAACAAATAATTAAAACATTCATTTGAATAAAAAACCAGAGAGGAGTAATCTAAGTAAAGAATCAAAGTTATAAATGTAATTAAATAAATCAACAATGAAATGATCATGAAATAAGTGTCAAATGTAATAAAGACAATTATAAGAAAGTTCTTGAACATGGAACAAGTGGAACAAATAAAGAATGAGAAACAAACAAATATATCAGAAATATATGCTACAATAAACAAAAACAGCTTGTAATAAAAACCAGAAAAGAATAAAGCATTAATAACCAAAAACTTTATATGATAATAAACATTGATAATTATATTAAGAAAAGAGCTTCCCACCATGATACCAAATGAAATAACCATCAAGTTAACAAGTCAGAAGAACAACTGAGATATGAATATTAAAATCTCTGAGCAATATAAGAAGTGAAGTATCCACAGATATTTTTTAAATAGTAACAAAAGTGTACTATTCTGATGTAATTTTTTTTTAATAACTGTCTGTAGATAATTCCAGCAGTATTAATATGTTTTTTGAGCAGAGATGATTTGCCTCTGTACTCAAATAGAAGTGAAGTATTGGACAGCAGAGGAAGTAGCGTACAGTGCCTCTCTGAACTGCACCAGCTCACATGTTAGGGTATGATAGGGAATAAATATCCCAAGGATAAAATACTAAGAAGAAAAATGAAAATAAAATAATAAATATGAAACTCAGATGACTATTACTATCAAGGGAGATCAAGTAAGAATGAAAAAGATGTAAGCTCAAGTATATATAAGAAAAATTTTGAAATGGAAGGAAGTCAAGAATCCTAAAAAACTATAATCATTATCATAAGCAATTATTTCAGACAAACCAAGTATAGTCTGAAAAAATAACTTCTGGAGGAGGGCAATCTGTAGCATGACAGATATTCCACTATAAAAGAAAAAAGTAATTAAGTAATAAAAATGCAACAATAAAATTCAAGACAATAAATTAAAGAAAACTCATATTAAAAAATCAGGAGATTAGGAGCATGCAATAAATAAGATACTCCGAACCCAAGAAAGAAGAGGAAGTTTAGTAGCAGGTGATAAACAAGATATCCCGAAATCAAGAAAGAAGAGTAAAGTTTAGTAGCATGATAAAGAAGATACCCCAAACCCAAGAAGGAAGAAGAGAAGAAAGGAAGATATAGGATGGAAAAACCACAATAAAAACCTATTATTAACGACCATGAACCCCAAACCAAATGTTAATACCACAAAAGAAAGTATAACACCCCAAAACCTTATGAAATTATAACTTAATTATAGACAAAAGTATTTAGTAGTATGATAAGAAGTGAACCAACTAAAGTTATTATATGGTAAAATAAACAAATCTTCACAGTCCATTATGACAAAAGGTTTGGTCTGAGAATATAATAAAACTCAAATATGTCAGAACCAACAGTGAATGTGTACCAGTGTAGTGGTTTTAAGTATAATAAACTTCAAGTTAATGTGTAACTATAACTTAAACAAGGTGCTATTAAATAACTTTTATATTATATAATTAACAGGTGATGAAATATTGAAATGACAAATAAGGTCACTTTTTTATATCAAAACATTCATAGTAATGCCAATAATAAAGAAAGCATGTGGGGGAATGTTTACTGTACAAGGGGATTAAAGATAATAATATAGTATAATCAGAAAAGACTGAAAGTAACTTAAGTTAAATAAAGTTTAAGAAATTTAAATGGCTAATAATGTTTAGAGCCTAGGAACACCAAGTTTCAAAGAGTTCCTATAGAATAATGTTTATATTTGGTGTAAGATGTTTTAGTTACATAACAGCATGCATACAGATTAAAATGTTTAGGTATGGATGCTGTATCAGTTTATAAAATGTTTAAAATGTATGTTCAAAATAGTTCCAACAAACATGTCTAACTTTGAAGACTGCTAATTCATGTCAAATATTATTTTTTGTATTAGTAGCATGAATTATATGCTACTGGTATCAGTAGTTATGTAAGCAATTTTATTTCATGTTATGTTAACTTTTAAAAGTCAGAGGAGGTGTAGAATTAACTTTATTTGAAAAAACCATATATGTAAAATACTAAACTCTAGGCCAAATAATGAATTCCCAAAAATTAATATAAACTAGTTAATTAACCAATGAACCATGTAAACTAACAAGATTTATGTAAGGTGGATCGATAACTAACTACTGTAAATGATCCTATGCTATAAAAGAGTAATATAGAAAATGTCTTAAATTATTAAAAATTTTCGAAATGTAAAAACTAACTATTTCAGAGGAGAAACAGTAAATTAATGAATTATCACTAAAAGACAGTTCAAATGTTAAATTTATAAGAAATTAAGGAAAGGGAAAGATTTGTGACCATTTGAAATTTATTATAATTATATTTATAACACCTAAAATGGCAGTAATAGTGTACAAGAACAGGAAACAGAGTTTTGGGCCTAGATTTCCAAAAAGACAGAAATATGGCTATTTTAACAAAAATCTCAACAAATATGGACTATGACATATCAAATTAAACAGAATGAGATAAATAAACCAATTATGTGGTTAATAGTTCATGAAAGCAATCAATAAACTAAAAATATTCCATATATAATGTACTTTATAATTACCTAAATAGGAAGTGAAAATTATTTTAACAATACTTTTCCAATATTAACTTGGCAAGATATTTCCTAAGACGAAGGAAGTAAAACAGTTCATTATTAACATTCAACAGGAACGGCTGTTGCTCGATCACGTTATAAAACCGTATACCGAATTGTAATGGAGTACTAAGCAAAAATCAGTGAAATACGAGAATTACCTAAATTGACACTTTTTGACTTAAAATCAGTGAAATACTCTACCACAACAGTGAAAACAAACAATACACAACACAACACAAGTGAACTAAACCGGTCAAACAACCTGACATTAATAATTCACTTCGTAACAACTTCTCGATTTTTTGGCCATAACCAGCAAACCTTGAATACATCTAAAATAAGACAATTAACACCAGTGAACACTGAACACTTATCCAGGATACCAGAACAACACAATAGACAATATACACTATCACGGAGACCAATAAAACAGTTGTGAAGGTGATTGTATTATCAGAATTTCCAACCATCAATTCACAGTAATATTCTACAGCGAGACGTGCCGCCATTGAGAATTTCCCATGATGCAAAGTATCAACCAGCAACGAAGTCGTCTAGTCAACTATTGGGTATAAAGTGTATACTACAAACATTATATATTATTAACAAATTGTCATTTATTACTTTTAAGAATTATTTTTGTACATGTTATACTTTCTATGCCTGCTCCCTTCTCTGACTATATAATTATAATCATTGAAAGAACCTTTTTTGATATTTATATAAAAATAACCTGTAATTGCAAATCGATATATCCCTGTGCAACAGTCGAATATTTGCTCAACATCGATGTTAAATCGATCTTTAAGAATTATTATTAATAAATTAAATTATTTCAATTATCTGGATTTTACAATTAGTTCACATATTAAATTAAGAGTCTAACTAACTACAGGACTTACTGGGAGACGACAAGGATCAACTGAAAGTGATATAAAGGAGCAAAGCTGAAAATCACAAATCGATTACTGTCAGCAGATAATCTGATTAACTCCAGATTTAGTTAAGGTCAACCAGAAGTGTAAAATTTAACCAAAATAAACTCACAGAATTTTAAAATTTTAACCAAAACGCAGAACCAGGATTATTTCTATATTATTACAATAACAAACAAACATAACAATTTTTTTTTGAACAAAATTTTTTGTTAAATACAATTTTTTTTTCTTTTCTTTGAACCTACACAAAGAAATATATTTATTTGTAACAGCGTGGAACACGCGTCTGGTTACAAATTGGCGTCAAACTAGAGGGCTTAATTAATTAAGCTTGGCAGCGATTATACCACAGAGAAGGAGGCAAAATGCAACGACGAGCTACTTCTAAGAAGAGGGCGGCAGAGGCCGAAAAGGAAGTAGACATGGGGGATAAGGAGGCAACACCCATGGAGGATCTAGAAGGGCTAGTAACTCCGGTGGAACATAAACAACCCGCACCACCAGAGGAACAACCCGAAGTACCAACACAGACAGGGGACGTTAATGTCCCAGACAAGGAAATAGAAAGGTCTAAGACCACCAAAAATAGTAAAATGGACAAATTAATGGAAATGTTCATGCAAATGAGAGAGGATAACAAATCAACGAGCAAGAATTTGGAAGAGAAGATGGAAGAAAATACCAAGAAGATGGAAGAAAATAGTAAGAAATTGAGTCAAGATTTGAAGAAGGACAACCAATCTACGAAGGAAGAATTGGGTAGTAAGATAGAAAATACCAACAAGAGGATCGAGGAAACCAGTAAGAATTTGAAAGAAGAATTCAAGTCAACCAAGGAAGAATTGGGCCGTAAGATAGAGAAAACCAACAAGAGAATTGAGGAAACCAGTAAGAAAATGGAAGATGATAACCAACAATTAAGTGAAGAGTTAAGGGAGAATAGTAGGAAGATGGAAAACGACAATCAACAACTGAAGGAAAAGCTGGAAGAAAATAACCAGAAAATGGAGGAGAAAATGGACGAGAATAACCAACGGTTAAGAGAAGAACTAAGGGAAGTCAACCAGGAAAATATGAACAAGGTAGACGAGAGAATCGAATTGGCGAAGGAAGAGTTGAATAGAAAAATAAACAACACTAAGAAATCCATAGTTAAAAAATTGGAACAAGAGGTAGTAATCGTAAACCAACAGATCAGGGAAGTGGACGAAAGATGCCGTCAAACTGAGTGTGAAGTACTAGAAGTCAGGGAGGTAATAAATAAGGAAATTACCCAGGTCAAAGAACACCAGAAAACTAAATGGGAAGAAAACCGAAGGGGAACACAGGAGAAAATAAATAAGGTACGAACCCATGTCACAGAAAAATGTTTAGGTATGGAAGCGGCGATGACAAATATCACTGGACAAGTGCGACAGAGCCAGGAAGAGATGGAGGTAATCCGGAACCGGCCGACTAGCTTCACTAATTTCCCAATAAACGAGCATAGAGAATGGTTGAACTTCCGACAATATAAACGAAAAGCTAATGGAGTTCTTGGCCCGAATTGAAGAATACATGGACAATCATAGGGGAAACAGATGGGCCCATAATCGAGAACTATTAGACAAGTCTTTTCGGGAAATGAGCGACCATTGGTGGATGGCCAACCGCAGTGACATAGAGAACTACCAGCAGTTTAAAAGCCTCTTCAAGGCAAAATATTGGTCTGAAACGACCCAAAATTTAATCCGTGACAACATATGCCACGGCCATTATAAACCACAAGTGGGTAGCTCCATGACGGCGTACTTCCTCGGCAAAGTATGTATGGCCAAACATTTGGAACCAGCCATACCTGAAGAATGCTTAATCAACAAGCTGTCGTATCATTATGATGAGGAGGTGATTCGAGCGAGGAGAGGCAGCCAAATTAAGACCATACAGGCCATGACAGAACTCCTCGAGAACTACGAAAATGAGGAATACTACCGACAAAGCCGGAGAAGGAATGATCGGCCAGAACCTAGAACGTATCCAAATACCAACCATGGTACGACCAACAACAACACGGGATAGCAAGGAAACAGAGCCTATCCACAGACCAACCACAATGACAACAATAATAATAATAATCATAATAACCCGGGTCAAAGTAATCCTAACGATAATCGACCAAATAATGGTTATCAGGGTAACCGAAACCCATACTACCCAAACCCTAACAGTCAGAGAAGCCCCAATTATAATAACGATCGTTATTATAATAATAATAGTTGTGGTAATCCACAGAATAATAACACCAATAATAATAGGTTTTCTCGACCGAGAGTAAATTTCATCAGAGCGGAAGACGGTCGCCAACGTAGGTACTACCACCAGAGACGCAACAGCTATCACGAATATGAAGATAGGCGGAGGAGCCGAGAATGTGACCAAACAAGGTACAATCCTGCTAGACGGAGTACCAGTCTAGATAACACCGAACAGCTGACCAACAGCGAACAACCGGTAGATCATCGAACAGAGCGGCAGGGACCCACTCTAGGTCTCCCGAATGATGCATCTACCAGTGCGACACACCATAACAATGATGTCGAGCATTTAAACGGGAGGAGGCAGTAATAAATCACCGAAACCCGTTGCTGCTCCTAAACCCTGGGTATTTAAATGAGTTGATAAATACAACTGAAAATTATCGTATCACTATAATCGGTTGTAATTACCTAAAAAACATCAGACATGAATTATTGGAGGAGGACGATACTAGTCCCACCAATAACATTAATCACGAGATAATACATATAAATGCTGAGGTAGAAGGAATCCCGCCAATTTAATGATCGATACTGGTTCCAATGTATCCATAATAAGTACTACTGAGTTGGAGAGAATACAACGAGAATGCGGACGAACATTACCGACATTGCCACTAAATGATATTATTTTGTTAGGTGCAACCGGCCGCCAAAATAAGACAATACGAAGGCAAGTCTCCGCCAGTGTGATGAGCTGCGGTATAGCTGTCGAAATAGAATTCTTAGTGGCGAGCGGGCTGCCATTTAACATATTGGTAGGGTGTGATGTGCTCAGGCGGAACTCCGCCATAATTGATTTACGAACACAGAAATTGTCACTATTTACAAACGGACACACTTGGACGGCTGACTTGGTTGGCAGCGACCAAGTAATTCCCAACAATATCCACCAACAGATTCGTAAGATCAATTATATACATCAAAATCCTATTATTGAACAGAAGATAGACGATAACGCTAATGAGGACTTATGGTCCCAAAAGATCCAAGAAATCAGGGATTTCCGGAGCGGTATAACAGGAGAAAGATTGCTACACCACCAAGCAAACAAATTAATTAACATTTACGAACAGTATAAATCAGTATTTTCTGACGAGCCCGGTAAAGTAAAAAACTTCCAGTGTACTCTACAATTCCGAGACACAGTGGACTTTAACCGGAAGTCATACCCCATCACGCAATAACGAAAGGAAGCAGTAAGAGCTGAAATAACAAAGATGATTAACCGTGACATTATAGAGAGTAGCCAATCCCCATACACAAGTCCTATTGTGGCTATTCCTAAGAAAAACGGACAAGTCCGTTTATGCCTAGATGCGCGGGAAATTAATAAAATGATTATTAATGACAGGGCTTCGCCCGATGAGATTGAAGAGATTTTAAAACGGTTCCACGGTACCAAGTACTTTAGTACCTGGGACACGGTGTGCGGCTACTGGCAGGTGGAATTGCACCCACAGAGTCGCCAGTATCTGGCCTTCATATTCTAAGGGCGGAACTACCAGTTTAAAAGATTGCCCTTCGGACTAGTGAATTCGGTCGCAGTCTTTGTACACTGCATGGACCAGATACTTGGCCAGGAAGCACTACAATTCACCACCGTGTACGTAGATGACTTGCTAGTGTCCTCAGAAACTTGGGAGGAACACTGCTACCGTGTGGAACATGTTCTGAAAAAATTAGCTGCGAATAACATCACGCTAAAGCTACAAAAATCTCATTTCATAGCCAAGGAAATTCAATTCTTGGGATTTATATTGAACGACCAAGGAATCTCACCGTCGGCTGAAAAAGTAGAAGCGATTCAAAAATTTCCAACACCGAAGAATCGAAGGCAATTACAGTCATTCCTGGGACTCTGTAATTACTACCGCAAGTTCCAGGAAAAGTATTCTCAATTGACCGCCAAATTTCACCCGCAACTGTCATCCAAGAATAAATGGATATGGGGTATAGAGCAGAATGAAACCTTAACGCTGATTAAACAAAAGTTCCTTGAACCAATCATACTTCGCCATCCGGATTTCAGTAAACCGTTCTACCTGAATTGCGATGCCAGCGACATTAGCCTTGGCACAACACTGTATCAAGAGGATGAGGAGGGCGAACATCTCGTGATTTGCTTTGCCAGTAGAGCGTTAAACCAGTGCGAAAAGAATTATCACGTCACTGAAAAAGAGTTGTTAAGTGTAGTGTTCGCGTGCGGAAAATTCTGCACCTACATCCTTGGTTACCCCGTTACTGTCCGGACAGACCATAAGTCCATATCGTTCTTAAGGAGATGCAAGCTCAGTCACGGAAGGTTGACCCGGTGGATACTGTTACTACAAGAGTATGATCTTAAGTGGGAGTACATCCCCGGAAAAAGGAATGTCGTTGCGGACGTATTGTCACGAATCGACATTGATAAGCAAACTTTTGAGGGGGAGAAAGAGAGTGTAATTAAAGTATACCACATTCTTAGTAACAGAGCCGATCTAGAATCATTATTGGAAAACCTCAGCACCCACCAACAAGCAGACCCGAAATTACAATCCATTAAGACGAGATTGGAAGCAGGGGACGAGACTATCGCCCGATATTATAAAATACATAATAATGTACTGTTCATACAACCATCTTTGAGGAAGGAGAAATGGAAGGTTATCATTCCAACCCATATCGAAAAGGAGATAGTAAATAACTATCATGTTCGATATGGGCATATGGGCGCCTTAAAGGTGATAAAGGCCCTGGAAGAGAGCTGCCACCTTAAAGATATTAACCGGAAGGTCCAAAAATATATAAAGAGTTGCCGCATTTGCCAACTCGTGAAATCGAATAACGAGAAAAAGGATGGGCAAATGATTCCAATAACATCTCAGGCGAAGATGGAAAAAGTATTTTTGGACATCTGCGGGCCATTTCCCCGCAGTGGGGGTCGTCACAGATACAAGTATCTAGTCATCGTGATGGACCATTTCACGAAGTTCATCAAGCTATACCCAGCAAATCGGGCGACTACAAATAAAATTCTCGACATCTTAACCAACCAGTACTTCCCAACGTCGGAAAACCAGTTTCGATCATCACCGACCACGGAACCCAATTCAAGGGGAAAAAATGGTGGGATACCCTACTGTCAATGGGTGTTCATACTTATAAAACCTCGGTATACCACCCGAGCAGTAACCCGGCAGAGAGAGTATTGCGAGAGGTGGGGCGTATATTACGAACTTATTGCCACGATCAACAGAGGAGATGGCAAGAATATCTAGAGGCCACAGAAGAATTCCTCAACCTGGCATACCACCCAGCCATAGGAATTACCCCATACTCCGCCATGTACGAAAGACAACCCCCAAGGGAGATCGAAGAAATATTGGAGTTCCCGAGTAAAAATAACTATAGTTTTGATAGAATTAAATTTTATAACAAGGTGGCCGAAGACCAGGAGAAACGGCGAATTAAATATCATAAAAGTATGGGTAAAACAATTACCTATACCATTGGTGAAAAAGTATTATTAAAAAATAGGGAGTTACCAAGTTCACTGGAAGGGATAACTAAGAAATTATTACTCTTATACACTGGACCCTATATAGTCTCCAAAGATAAAAATAATAACACGTATGAGATCAAGGAGATGGGTTCTGGTAAGATTAAGGGTGTATATAACCAGGCATCCATGAAGAAGTATCATGAAGAGTGAAAATTCAAAAATATTGTAAGATCACCTTACAAACAAAATAATTTATGAAAAAACCATTTGGAAACATAATATACAAAGAATTTTGAATGAAAAAAATAAAAATTCGAAAATATTGTAAGCACACCTGACAAACCAGTTATTTATAAAACTTTATGGAACAAAAAGAAAAGAGGAATTTTGAATTAAAACATAAAAATTCCAAAACATTGTAAGATCACCTTACTACCACTATTATGAAAACTATTTGGAAAAATAAATAAAAAGAATTTTGAATATTGAAAAACCCTAAAAATTCCAAAAACATAGTGAGACCACCTTACTACAATTATTTGAAAGAAACCATTTGAGAAAATAAAAAGAGAAGAATTTTGAAAGGTTAAACACCTACAAAATTAAAAAATTAAGTAAGAGCACCTTACTACAATCTAGAAATGAAAAAACTATGGTGAAATAAAAAGAAGAGAATTCATACCATATTTATGGTACTAATACAATATATTTACCATATTTATAGAAAATCAATATGAGATATATGAAAGAAAAAGAATTTAGAATTAAACCAATCAATTCTAAAAAAATACAATATTGTCTAATTTGAACCAATAAATGGTAAAAACCTTCTATGAAATGATATAAAAAGAAATAAAAACCAGTGATACGATTAACTGAATAAACTTATGTGGAAATAAAAATAATAAAACTTTGAAGTGGTATAAAGAGAAACAATGACCTCATTAACAAATAATTAAAACATTCATTTGAATAAAAAACCAGAGAGGAGTAATCTAAGTAAAGAATCAAAGTTATAAATGTAATTAAATAAATCAACAATGAAATGATCATGAAATAAGTGTCAAATGTAATAAAGACAATTATAAGAAAGTTCTTGAACATGGAACAAGTGGAACAAATAAAGAATGAGAAACAAACAAATATATCAGAAATATATGCTACAATAAACAAAAACAGCTTGTAATAAAAACCAGAAAAGAATAAAGCATTAATAACCAAAAACTTTATATGATAATAAACATTGATAATTATATTAAGAAAAGAGCTTCCCACCATGATACCAAATGAAATAACCATCAAGTTAACAAGTCAGAAGAACAACTGAGATATGAATATTAAAATCTCTGAGCAATATAAGAAGTGAAGTATCCACAGATATTTTTTAAATAGTAACAAAAGTGTACTATTCTGATGTAATTTTTTTTTAATAACTGTCTGTAGATAATTCCAGCAGTATTAATATGTTTTTTGAGCAGAGATGATTTGCCTCTGTACTCAAATAGAAGTGAAGTATTGGACAGCAGAGGAAGTAGCGTACAGTGCCTCTCTGAACTGCACCAGCTCACATGTTAGGGTATGATAGGGAATAAATATCCCAAGGATAAAATACTAAGAAGAAAAATGAAAATAAAATAATAAATATGAAACTCAGATGACTATTACTATCAAGGGAGATCAAGTAAGAATGAAAAAGATGTAAGCTCAAGTATATATAAGAAAAATTTTGAAATGGAAGGAAGTCAAGAATCCTAAAAAACTATAATCATTATCATAAGCAATTATTTCAGACAAACCAAGTATAGTCTGAAAAAATAACTTCTGGAGGAGGGCAATCTGTAGCATGACAGATATTCCACTATAAAAGAAAAAAGTAATTAAGTAATAAAAATGCAACAATAAAATTCAAGACAATAAATTAAAGAAAACTCATATTAAAAAATCAGGAGATTAGGAGCATGCAATAAATAAGATACTCCGAACCCAAGAAAGAAGGGGAAGTTTAGTAGCAGGTGATAAACAAGATATCCCGAAATCAAGAAAGAAGAGAAAAGTTTAGTAGCATGATAAAGAAGATACCCCAAACCCAAGAAGGAAGAAGAGAAGAAAGGAAGATATAGGATGGAAAAACCACAATAAAAACCTATTATTAACGACCATGAACCCCAAACCAAATGTTAATACCACAAAAGAAAGTATAACACCCCAAAACCTTATGAAATTGTAACTTAATTATAGACAAAAGTATTTAGTAGTATGATAAGAAGTGAACCAACTAAAGTTATTATATGGTAAAATAAACAAATCTTCACAGTCCATTATGACAAAAGGTTTGGTCTGAGAATATAATAAAACTCAAATATGTCAGAACCAACAGTGAATGTGTACCAGTGTAGTGGTTTTAAGTATAATAAACTTCATGTTAATGTGTAACTATGTGCCGGTGTTAATCCGGCCGTTTAAAAAGGTTTTAGAAACATTTGGTCTGATTGTAAAATAGAGCATATGCGGGCGACCTTGGTCGCTCGGTTACGGCTGCGCGCGCAACTTGTAGAATAGGGGAGCAGTTTCTCTGTTCCTAACGGCAGAGGACTCCTTGCTTCGCTCCGAGATACATCAGCTTCGCTCTCTCTTCAAACATTTACGACGCAGTTTTCTGTCTCCTCATGGCGGGCTAAGGCGTAATTGACTCCCGGGTTTTCGAGTTAAGCCGGAGACTTGGTCTTGCTGATAGCCGAACACCTGCTTCAGACATGGACCATTACAAGATCCTCTCCGAAGAGGGAGCTGGAGACTGATGTTCGATGTAGCACTCGCCAGCATTTCTAAGGTGATATGCACGCTTTTATTTTACTTTTGGGGCCGGGCCGGCAGTGCGCCCGTTTACTTTAAATATCTCTGAAGCCATGTGACCACGTGTCCAGACTGTCTGCTAGCATGGGGGAGCTGCTGATCACGACTCTGAACATTTTTAATTAAATTCAAGAACACTTTTTATAACTCATTCACATAATAATAAGTGCACTGCCTGTAATTGTGTGTTGCACTGGGGGAGCGTGCCAGAGATATTTAATCTTGAAGATTTTACAGTTGCATATCATACAAGCCTTTAACTCTTTACAAAATTCATGGTACAGGTTAGTAGCTCTGTTCTGGCTGGAACCGCAGTGAATAAATTATAACTTCACTATGGGTTTCACATTTAAGGGCTGGGGTTTTCCGTGTTCTTTTGGGGCCGTTTTCTGGTGTTTAAAAAAGGGGACTTAGGTTTTTCTCTGACTCATGCTGGTGCAACCTCAGACAGGTTGCAGGCCTGTCAAACCTTGTCACCCACATGCTGGCGCGCTGCTACAAATGCTAGAGCACAACCACCTTATTGTAATATTTTCATTTTAATTATATTTATACAACCATTCGGGGTTAATAGAAAATAATTTGTTTTTTTTTTGGACATATATTAGTTGATTTGGCTCCTTACAAAAGGGCTATACTGATTGTTTTTCTTAACTGGCAAAACACATATGGACTGACTTTCACTGGTAGTATATGCTGTTTAATTTTCCTTAACTATAAAACATGTACTCATTATTTTTGGTAAAACATATATTGTCAAAATTTTCTGAAATTGTAAAGCCTCGAATGATTAATTTCTGATTGTTAAAGTACATAAGGATTTTTGATTCCTTCGGAATTTGTGAAGTAAAATAACCGTTTAGAATTCTATAATCACTGTTTGAAATCAGGTGATGTAGTTCTGTCAATTTTTATTTAATACTGTGAAAGGAACTTAAGGTTCATACGCTCATGAGGGGTCATTGATCAGTGGAATGCTAGACAAATGGGCGGTCCGGTTTTATTTATGCGTCATGAACTATTATCATCCTTTCTGGGGTTTTGGCTTTTGTGTAATTCTACAAAACGGGCTGTTGATGGGCGAATATGTTATCACCGCTGGGTTATGAATATTGTTGTTACACTGTCTGCAGGGCGGGTGCATTCCAGGGGCAGTCGTGTTAGAATTAATGTAATTGTGAGTTTGTGTGCCTTAGGTTTCTGTGTGTGTTATGTTGTCCGTGTCTAGCTAGACACAAGATGGGGGAGAATTTTATATTTATATATATGTATGTATATTTACCTTGTACACATTTATACACACTTGTTCTGATGTACACTTGATTTTATATACACTTGTTATGATGTACCATTTTTATATTTTTATATATGTATATATATTTACCTTGTACACATTTATACACATTTGTTATGATGTACACTTAATTTTATACACACTTGTTATGAGGTACACCTGTATGAATTCTAGGAATACAATAAATCTGTTATTGTTACATTACGGCGGAGTTCATTGCAAGTCCCGTCATACTGGACCCGGCACAATTTTTGCTTCCCTAGGCTCCTGCCTAGTCCTAATTGACTTGTGACTTCTCTTTCAAAAAACAATTAATTAAAATTAAAGAAGTTGTTTGATATTCAAAAATACATAAAAGGAAAGAGGGGTTACAACTATAACTTAAACAAGGTGCTATTAAATAACTTTTATATTTTATAATTAACAGGTGATGAAATATTGAAATGACAAATATTTCCTATACAGTAGAACTTGGCTAATTTGAACGTGTATAATTCGAATTCGTGGATAATTCGAACTTTTACCGTGGTCCCTTGAATATCCTATGTAAAACCGTGCGAAAACATCGTCTGTAATCCGAACTTATTTTGGTTAATTCGAAATAAAAATTTTGCTCAAACTACAAAAAATCGCCTGCAGTATGGGCTAGACAACGTAACAATAGAGTCACGACTGGAAACAGACAAGCAGGCATCGCCCTTTGTGAACAGACGCTTGTCCTTTGTGTCAAATTCGTGGAATTGGCACCAGTATCTCGCGATGACACGTGACTGGCTCGTGTAACGGTACCGTTCGCAATTGTCCCTTGTTCCACGCCTCATCGGTCAGCCACTCTCACTGTTGCTTTCAGTTCAGTCAGCCTGCATTCGTGGAAGGGTTAAGTCTTTTTGAGTTTCTACTGTGCGAGCTGTGTCCTGTAATGAGAGACCGTTCCTTTCTTTATACAGTACTGTATATACAGACTGGTGTGTTTTAGTGACGCTTATTGTGCAGTTTTATTGTGTTGTGTGTTCATCATGGCTCTTTCAAAACCAACACGGACCCAATACAAATCATTGACATTTGCTGAAAACGTTGCCGTTATTCGGGAAGTGGAAAAGGAAATCTGAAATTGCTAAGGAATTCGGGATACCGCCAAATACACTGTCAACGTATCTAAAAAATAAAGAGAAGATTTTGAATAGTGTGTGTAAAGCCAGCGACAAAGATAGGAAAAGAGCGCGAGGACCAGAAAATCCTGACGTGGATGAATGTGTAGTGAAGTGGTTTAAGCAAGCAAGGGACAAAAAAATTCTAGTAAGTGAGCCCCTCGTCAGAGCCAAAGCTGATGAATTTGCATCTAGCTTAGGGAAAAATGATTTTAAGGCCAGCACTGGTTGGCTCAATGGTTTTAAAGAAAGGAATGGCATGTCTTTCAAAACTGTTTGTGGGGCAAGTGGATCTGCTGACGTTGAAGCTGCAAATTCATGGAAAGATGATTTGTTGCAAATGATTTCTGATAGACGCTAAAAACATTTTTAACGTAGATGAGACGGGCTTATTCTTCAAATGCACCCCCGACAAAACACTTGCTTTTAAAGGAGAAAGTTGTAGTGGCGGCAAACACAGCAAGGAGCGCATAACACTTTTAGTCAGAGCAAACATGGATGGCTCGGAAAAACTGCCTTTGCTAACGATAGGGAAGTCAGCCAACCCACATTGTTTCAAAAATGTAAAAACAAAACCAGTTGAATATGAATCAAACAATAAAGCTTGGATGACAGGTGAAATTTTCGAAAGATGGCTTTTGAAAATCAACAGGAAATTTCGGAATCAAAACAGAAGAATCGTCTTGTTTATTGAGAACTGTACAGCGCACAACACTATTCCTGTGATGGAAAATGTAAAGGATGTGTTTTCCCCCCAAACATGACTTCAGTAGTTCAACCTATGGCCCAAGGTGTAATAAAAAAGTTTAAGCATTTTTACAGATGGCTTGTGGTCCAAAACATTCTGTCAGTGCTTATTTAGATGAGCACGAAAATATTATCAAGATTAACATCCTTCAAGCTGCCCGGATGTGCAACAGTGCTTGGGACCAAGTTACGCAAAAAACAATTGCTAATTGCTTTCGTAAAGGTGATTTCTGCCACACTGAAGGTGAAGAGAATAAAGGTGCTAGAGAAGTCGTACCCACTGCGGATAACTGGGAAGATGTTGGACATGACGCAGGCATTCGTTACGAAGAGTTTGTAAACATGGATTAAGACTTGGCGGTGTGCGGTGAACAGACAGATGCGGAGATCGTGGCTGATGTTATGAACAAAAGAAATGATGGTGCATCTTCAGATGAAGAAGGGGACGAGCTAGAACTTCCAGAGATACCGATTCCAACGGCTTCACAGGCATCAAATTACATTCAAGACTTGAGACGGCTTGTTGAAGGAGAGCAGAACGTAAGTGACGCTATTTTCCAAGCATTTAATAAACTTGAAGAGTTTACTACAACTCAGTGTATTAACTGCAAAATGCAATCAAAAGTTTCTAGCTTTTTTAAAAAACTGTAATGCTATATTTTGTACTGAAACGTGTTTATATGTTTGTAATACATATGTATAAGGAAATTGTTTAATAAAATAACATATTGCTTTACTGAATTTCGGTTTTTGATTTGATTTTTCTACCCTTATTAAAACTTCCTAATTCGAATTTTTGGATAATTCGAATTTTTTACTGGTCCCTTCAGCTTCGAATTAGCCAAGTTCTACTGTATTTCATAAATAAGGTCACGTTTTTATATCAAAACATTCATAGTAATGCCAATAATAAAGAAAGCATGTGGGGGAATGTTTACTGTACAAGGGGATTAAAGATAATAATATAGTATAATCAGAAAAGACTGAAAGTAACTTAAGTTAAATAAAGTTTAAGAAATTTATATGGCTAATAATGTTTAGAGCCTAGGAACTCCAACTTTCAAAGAGTTCCTATACAACTGTAAGTACATGTAACAGTACAGACTGACTCAGTACCAGAATTATGGGAATTATGGGGATTTTCAATGTTATATTATGTATTTTTTTAAACATACAGAATGGTTAGGTACATTGTCCCTCTGGAAAAAGGAACAACGTAATTTCGGCCAGAGTAAAACACCAAGGTCTTCGGTGGACGTGAAAACATCAAAATATACCATGGCGGTGTTTATGACGAAGTACAACAATATGCATTATGATTGGGCTATAACACGGCTCCGTCATCGCTAAGAACAATGACGCACTGAGTACAATGTGTGTAACGAGGCGTTGTCCAGTAAGACAAAGCAGAATGACGTAAGAACTACACACACACAAGCGTAATTTTACATTTGCCTCGCTCTCATTTCAACGCCATCCTTCATAGCAGCCACAGCGATGTATCGCTGGGTGCACAAAATTTTATAATAATTTAAATACAACTGGCAAAATGTTGGCCATTATAGTGGAGCAATAAAGGCTCATATAACTTGTTCACTTACAGTTACTTCAAAGGTAAATTCAGTGCAATATCAACCTAATTAAGCGGCAGACTAAAAAAGGCGAACACCGGCCATCACCATGGGCAGTAAGCACAATCAACGGATGGACATCAGCACCGATTAAACCAGAGAAGTTCCTTTCATTATTTTTCTATTTATGAGCTCATTAATATTCAATTGTTAATTTAAAAATGTATGTGTCGAAAACTGAGTGTGCAAATGAGAGAGTGGATGTATGGCCATAAAAAACATGCCGAGGGCATTGGTTTGTGTAATAAATTTAAAACTCTATTCATTCATAAATTTGAAGCTGCAGCAGTAATATTAAACTGATATTAATCCAACAATAAAGCAATTAAAGAATACCACGAGATATAATAAGGGCAACCGCCATTTTGTTTAAGTCAGGCCACCTGACGTCATTATAGTAAACACATGGTTTGTATGTAAGAACGTATAGTGAAATTAAATTTAATGGTTAACCTCAAGAATATTGTATTATCAATTGTGTCGTCCACTGTGTTTTGAAATCTTCCTGTACCCGAAACCCTGGAACCCTTAGGTATAAAACAGTGTATAACATCAGAAGATGAGCCCGGCAAATAATGAATTTTGGTGAGTACCAGCAGTACAGAATTATGGTATTGGTCCTATATATCTTACTAAATATATGTAATAATATTATTGAAACGAGTTGAGTAATTTACAATTGGTCGCCCTCACAGTGGATTCTATATAAAATTAATTTATATAAAACAGATAGATGGAGAAACACAGAAGACGATATATAATGAATGAGAGGTTATGTTGTTAAAGGTAAATAGTTAAATACGAGTTGAGTATATTGCGTAGTCAAATACAAATAGAGATAAATAACTATTTAAAATACTAAAATACAAAATGGCAGAAAATAACAATAGCATAGAAATAGAAAATTCAGAGACAGAATCCATTTTATTGGAAAGACACATTAGCTCAACGCCCAAAATAGTCGAAAATAAAATTTCATTAGAAAATTTATTTACATTAATCAATGACAAATTCGAACAACAAAACAATAAGTTCGAAGACAAAATAAATCAGATGAACAGTACACTTAACGTAAAACTAGATAGTTTTGAAAGTGAGTTAAAAAAGCAAAATACTTTACAGAATGTCAAATTAAACCAAGTAGAAGAGAAATTAGAAAAATTTAAAAAGAAAATACAGAGACAAAATTGTAGTATTGACAAAGTAGACAAGTTAGAGATAGACAAAAACAAGGTAAGTGGTGAGAATTATGATAATAGAAGTAAAAATATAGTGTTAGAAAATAATTGTGTGAGTATTGAGAGTGGTGATAAAAGTATAATGGGAGTAGAATTTGATAATGAAGTGATAAAAAGTGTTGATGAATTAGAGAGAAAATATAGAGAGAATTTACAGATAAAGGGGTTGCAGGGGGTAAGATTTTCCCTTAATGTTGTAGTAGGGGGTGAAGTAAAGACTTCACGTGTGTTTAGGAAGGACGAGAGTGCCTTCAATGCGCATTTGGAAGACAAAAGGTCTACAAATAAAGTGGTCCCTGGTTTTTTTTGTGCACTTCACAGGTGGTGCAGTGATAAAGTAGTAGAGTCCCCTGCATATGTGGAGAGAGAGTGTGTAGCTTGGTATGATGGTGAGAAATGTTTTGAGAGAGAGAGAAAGAGAGTAATTGAGATATATAAAGTAAAGAAAAATTATGAAGAGTTTATGAAAAGGTTAGGTGTAGAGATGATATATAATAAAAATAATGAGTACCTACCTTGTAAGGAAGCTGATATAGCAGTAGGAGAAGATGATAATGGAAATAATGACTTTATAACATACCTAGTGGTGACGAATTATACTGGAGGTGACAGGACAGTGACCAATCATGACAGATTAAATGAGTTTGTGGAAAATAATGAAAATTTGAATGGTATATGCATTTATGATGTTAATATAAGAGATTCAATAATAAGCAATGTATATAGATATAAGATAAGACTATTGTTCGACGATATGGGGTAGTTGTGTATTGTTTATTGTGTTATGAACATTTAATTGTGTGGACAGTGTTTTTAAAAATGGACTGATTATGGTGAATGATTTCATGATTATGTGAATTGTATATTTTGTGTATTGATGTCTATGTATTTGTGTATTTTGCTGTTGTGTACTTTATGTAATTTTTAGGTAAGCATGTATTGTACGATTTTAAATAACTAAAGGAAGTTTAAATGATATTATGAGATTCAGGTTATAAGGGTTAGTAAATGATTAAGCAGGTAATAGATTTGGCTATTGAGAAGTATTGTTGTTAGTTGGTAAGTGATGAATTTGTAATGGTGTATTAAGTTGAAATGTTGTAAAAGAGTTTGGGAATGAGGATAAATAAGGGCATGGGAGTTAGTTAGATAGAGTTATTGGGAGTTAGGAAAAATAAAGTGTTGAGATGTTGATAAAATATAAAGAGGTGTTAGATATTTTAGGGACACAGTGGTTAGTAATTATATGTAGAGTTGAGTAATGTGCATGGTAACTATATTTGTGGTTGTTGGTGATATTTTGTAATAAGGGTATTGGTGTAGGAGTCCAACGAGAGATGTTGAGACGGGAGTGGACCGTTGTGTGCCGGAAAGGGTTATCTGAAAGGGTCAGAAACCGATAAGGGAATGAGTTGGTTAGAGGGAATACACACATACTAGTACAAAAAGGAGCGGTGCCAGAGGTTTTAAATGGGATTTGTGAAGGGGGTTTATTATAGAGATATTGGTGTCAAAGTATATTAATGGTTAGAAGCGGCTAGTGTAGAAAAAAAAGGGTAGTAAGGTTAGGTTGACAGATGCCAAAATAAGACAGAGAAAAATGAGTAATAGAGAGTCACCCAAACGAGTAAGGATAGAAGGGTTAGAAAAGGAGAATTCATGGTAGGAAGGTGAGGTAACAAAGAAGGTAATTGTAACTGAAAGGTAAGGATAAAATTGAAATTGTTGTATAGAATCTAAACAAATGTCAAATAATTAAAAGTTAATTGAAGTAGTAATGTGTTAAAGTTTGGTACAAATCATGTAAATTTAAATTGTTTAATGTAAGGTAAATGTAACAATGTTAATATGTAATGTACAATGTTTTATGATGTTTTATTATGTTGGGGGGCAATAGAGTGTGTGGCTAGGAGGTCGTTACAGGGGTAAGGACGATAATAAGTGTTAAGAGATAGTATATGTTAAAGTGAGAAGTTTAAAGTTAAAAATGAAGTTAAATAAAATATTCTAGTAAGCTGCCATTTACAAAATAAATAACTGATTATAAGTTGAGCAACAAAGTTTAAAGAAAAAATGTCTGCCATGATAATTGTAATCTGAATTTGTAGAATTAATTAGGTGAAGGTATTTTGGGGTATATTAAAGAATTATTGATATATTGTGTTATGTGTGTAGTTATAGATATGTTGTTATTTTCTTACAAATAAGAAATTGATTTAGGTGGTGGTAAAAAATCAAGGTATTCTAAGTCTTGTAGTTGTGAGGTTGAACCTGTTGATTTTAAAACCAAACCAATGCTCCAAACACAAACCAATGCGTCTAAAGGGGAACATATCAGTTGTAGATATGTAAGTGTATTATACCACTATTTTGAATTTTTGTATTGGATGTTTCAGAGTTTTGTGGTGTTGTGACCGCAGTCCTGGGCTGGCTGGAGCGTCAGAACAGGAGTGTAGAGTGCCTCATGGCCTTATGGTGTAGGGATCTCTCAGGAGAAGTCCAGTAAGGTCAGAGGGTGCGACCAACATCATGGGACCAAGGGTAAGTGATGATAAAATTTTTTTGTAACATTACCGGGGGTTGTGGTGACATATCTAGACTGATCCTTTTAGGAAAGTGTGAGTGAGTCAAGGAAATTTTTTGTGTTCCGACACAAAAATTTTCCTTGAGGGGGTTTGTAACAGTACAGACTGACTCAGTACCAGAATTATGGGGATTTTCAATGTTATATTATGTATTTTTTTAAACATACAGAATGGTTAGGTACATTGTCCCTCTGGAAAAAGGAACAACGTAATTTCGGCCAGAGTAAAACACCAAGGTCTCCGGTGGACGTGAAAACATCAAAATATACCATGGCGGTGTTTATGACGAAGTACAACAATATGCATTATGATTGGGCTATAACACGGCTCCGTCATCGCTAAGAACAATGACGCACTGAGTACAATGTGTGTAACGAGGCGTTGTCCAGTAAGACAAAGCAGAATGACGTAAGAACTACACACACACAAGCGTAATTTTACATTTGCCTCGCTCTCATTTCAACGCCATCCTTCATAGCAGCCACAGCGATGTATCGCTGGGTGCACAAAATTTTATAATAATTTAAATACAACTGGCAAAATGTTGGCCATTATAGTGGAGCAATAAAGGCTAATATAACTTGTTCACTTACAGTTACTTCAAAGGTAAATTCAGTGCAATATCAACCTAATTAAGCGGCAGACTAAAAAAGGCGAACACCGGCCATCACCATGGGCAGTAAGCACAATCAATGGATGGACATCAGCACCGATTAAACCAGAGAAGTTCCTTTCATTATTTTTCTATTTATGAGCTCATTAATATTCAATTGTTAATTTAAAAATGTATGTGTCGAAAACTGAGTGTGCAAATGAGAGAGTGGATGTATGGCCATAAAAAACATGCCGAGGGCATTGGTTTGTGTAATAAATTTAAAACTCTATTCATTCATAAATTTGAAGCTGCAGCAGTAATATTAAACTGATATTAATCCAACAATAAAGCAATTAAAGAATACCACGAGATATAATAAGGGCAACCGCCATTTTGTTTAAGTCAGGCCACCTGACGTCATTATAGTAAACACATGGTTTGTATGTAAGAACGTATAGTGAAATTAAATTTAATGGTTAACCTCAAGAATATTGTATTATCAATTGTGTCGTCCACTGTGTTTCGAAATCTTCCTGTACCCGAAACCCTGGAACCCTTAGGTATAAAACAGTGTATAACATCAGAAGATGAGCCCGGCAAATAATGAATTTTGGTGAGTACCAGCAATACAGAATTATGGTATTGGTCCTATATATCTTACTAAATATATGTACTAATATTATTGAGAGTAGTTTGTGTATTTACAATAAGGTTTATATTTAGTGTAAGATGTTTTAGTTACATAACAGCATGCATACAGATTAAAATGTTTAGGTATGGATGCTGTATCAGTTTATAAAATGTTTAAAATGTATGTTCAAAATAGTTCCAACAAACATGTTTAACTTTGAAGACTACTAATTCATGTCAAATATTATTTTTTGTATTAGTAGCATGAATTATATGCTACTGGTATCAGTAGTTATGTAAGCAATTTTATTTCATGTTATGTTAACTTTTAAAAGTCAGAGGAGGTGTAGAATTAACTTTATTTGAAAAAACCATATATGTAAAATACTAAACTCTAGGCCAAATAATGAATTCTTAAAAATTAATATAAACTAGTTAATTAACCAATGAACCATGTAAACTAACAAGATTTATGTAAGGTGGATCGATAACTAACTACTGTAAATGATCCTATGCTTTAAAAAAGTAATATAGAAAAATGTCTTAAATTATTAAAAATTTTTGAAATGTAAAAACTGACTATTTCAGAGGAGAAACAGTAAGTTAATGAATTATCACTAAAAGACAGTTCAAATGTTAAATTTATAAGAAATTAAGGAAAGGGAAAGATTTGTGACCATTTGAAATTTATTATAATTATATTTATAACACCTAAAATGGCAGTAATAGTGTACAAGAACAGGAAACAGTTTTGGGCCTAGATTTCCAAAAAGACAGAAATATGGCTATTTTAACAAAAATCTCAACAAATATGGACTATGACATATCAAATTAAACAGAATGAGATAAATAAACCAATTATGTGGTTAATAGTTCATGAAAGCAATCAATAAACTAAAAATATTCCATATATAATGTACTTTATAATTACCTAAATAGGAAGTGAAAATTATTTTAACAATACTTTTCCAATATTAACTTGGCAAGACATTTCCTAAGACGAAGGAAGTAAAACAGGTCACTATTAACATTCAACGGGAACGGTTGATGCTCGATCGCGTTCTAAAACCGTATAACGAATTGTAATGGAGTACTAAGCAAAAATCAGTGAAATACGAGAGTTACCTAAATTGACACTTTTTGACTTAAAATCAGTGAAATACTCTACCACAACAGTGAAAACAAACAATACACAACACAACACAAGTGAATTAAACCGGTCAAACAACCTAACATTAATAATTCACTTCGTAACAACTTCTCGATTTTTTGGCCATAACCAGCAAACCTTGAATACATCTAAAATAAGACAACACCAGTGAACACTGAACAAGTATCCAGGATACCAGAACAACACAATAGACAATATATACTATCACGGAGACCAATAAAACAGTTGTGAAGGTGATTTTATTATCAGAATTTCCAACCATCAATCACAGTAATATTCTACAGCGAGACGTGCCGCCATTGTGAATTTCCCATGATGCAAAGTATCAACCAGCAACGAAGTCGTCTAGTCAACTATTGGGTATAAAGTGTATACTACAAACATTATATATTATTAACTAATTGTCATTTATTACTTTTAAGAATTATTTTTGTACATGTTATACTTTCTATGCCTGCTCCCTTCTCTGACTATATAATTATAATCGTTGAAAGAACCTTTTTTGATATTTATATAAAAATAAGAGTCGAATATTTGCTCAACATCGATTTTAAATCGATCTTTAAGAATTATTATTAATAAATTAAATTATTTCAATTATCTGGATTTTACAATTATTTCACATATTAATTAAGAGTTTAACTAACTACAGGACTTACTGGGAGACGACAAGGATCAACTGAAAGTGATATAAAGGAGCAAAGCTGAAAATCACAAATCGATTACTGTCAGCAGATAATCTGGTTAACTCCAGATTTAGTTAAGGTCAACCAGAAGTGTAAAATTTAACCAAAATAAACTCACAGAATTTTAAAATTTTAACCAAAACGCAGAACCAGGATTATTTGTAAATTATTACAATAACAAACAAACATAACAATTTTTTTTGAACAAAACTTTTTTTTAAATACAATTTTTTTTTCTTTTCTTTGAACCTACACAAAGAAATATATTTATTTGTAACAGCGTGGAACATGCGTCTGGTTACAACGTATAATTCAAATTTATGATTTTTTACTGTGAATTCTATTTTGTTAAAGAGTAAGAATAATGGTGGTAATAATTACAGCTAACTTGATTTTCATGAGTTACATCTCGTGGCCGAATAAATAATGTGATTGTCATTCTTTGAAGAAGGGTTTAATGTATAAATGTTATGAATAAGAATAAAGGGTAATGGTATCTGTAGAACAAAAAACCGATTCATTTCCTGAAAACAACGTGATTCTGTTCTTCCGTTCGTCTAATCGAACCCTGGTGAGTAACAATTTTTATTTATGGTTGGTAGTAACATAAGATGGCGGCCGAGTTGAGTGATGAGGCTGAGTTTTGTAAACACAAAATAAAGTGTAAAGTAAAAGTTATATTACAGTGGCACTATCCGAACAGGGACTTCAACATGAAATATTTTTTAATTTTATGTAGAAGTAGGCCTACTTGGGAGAACGGAATGGTTGTTTAAAGTAATTAAATGATATAAAAATAAATGTAGGTATGAAGGTTATTTAGTAATGTAAAGTGCTGGGGAGGTTATTATTTGTTCAGGTTTATGTTATAAGTAATGATTAAGTATTAATTGATTAAAATGGCAGATAACGAGAGTAGTTTTACCGAATCAATAATAATGAGTAATGTAGAAGCAGAGTCTACTCCAACAACAATTAGAGTAAAAGAGTTGTCGATGGAGGATATATTTAATCTTATGAAAACAATATCTGAGAATATGGTAAGAAATAGTGATTTTAATGAAAAGTTGAAAGAACAAAATAATGAAATAAAGAGTAATTTCAATGAAAAGTTTAAAGAACAAGAAGTAAAAAATGAAAGTAGATTCAATGAAATAAATAGTAATTTGAATGAGATTAGAGACGAAATAAAACAACAAAATGTCAATATTAATAAAAGTTTAGAAGATGATGAACATTTTAGTGCTATTGTAAAACAATTACAAGACGAAGTAAACGAAAATAGAAAGAGAAAGGAGGGGGTAGAAAATGGTACATATAATAAGGTAAGTGGTTATAATGGTGTTGATTATAATTATGAGAGTATAGTGGGGGTAGAAAATGGTGAAGAGACCGATCAATTAAACGAGAGTAAAGACGATCAGGTAACGTATAATAAGGTAAGTAGGGGTGAGAATTATGATGATATAATTAAAAATGTGGTATTAGAGAGTAAGGTTGTGAATAAGGACAGTGGTGATGAAGTTTTAGTAGAAGTAGAAATAAATAATGGCGAGATAGTGAGTATTGATGAGTTAGAGAAAGAGTGGAAAGAGAGTTTACAGGTAGAGGGGTCGCAGAGGGTAAATTTTCCCCGGGTTTATTGTGAACAAAGAGGTTTACAAGTGTTGTTGAAGGGCGAGAGTCCCTTAGTGGAAAACGATGTGTTTTCAAATTGTTCCCTGAGTTCTTGTGGTGTTCATGGAAGAGCCAGGTGTTTTTATGTAGTAGTACCCTCAGCATGGAATAGTAGAGAGAAAGTGAAATGGGGTTATGATGAGAGGTATTTTGAGAAAGAGAGGGAGATAGAGCTGTTTGAGATTAGTAGAAGTTGTAAAGAATTAATAGAGAGAATGAATAGTGAGAGAGTTGATGATTATATTGAATTCTTAACTTACAATGTAGTCAGTGCAGCAAGAGGCGATAACAATGTTGATGACTTACCTGTACATAGACGTGGGATATTAATAGTAGATGACTTTGAAAATAAGGAGAGGATAAAATGTTTAAGGGTGACAGATAATAATACTGACGGTGACAAGACCAGAATTACTGATGTAGATAGGTTATATGATTTGATAATAATGTGGGGTAATCCTGTAAAACATTGTTATGGGGTAATGGAACCATTTTAAAAAACAAATAGTTATTACAATAGTAATAACAAAATGCACTTAGTTATAAATGAATTGTATAGATGTAAAATAAGATTATTATTCAATGATGGTGGTTAAACATTAATTGTTTACGAACATTTAACTATGTGAGTAGGGGGTTCTGAAATGGACTGAATTATGAAATGATTTGTGGTAAACTATATCAGATAAAAGTGTGGATTGTATATATTTTGTGTTGATGTCAAAGGTATTTGTGTATTAGATTATGGTGTACTCTGTATTTTATGTAAACACTGAATGTATGAAATAGGAACTCATTTTATAATAATAATAACATTTTTACCAGACTAAATAAATAATGAGAGTAATTGTGAATTTTAATACGGTAATTAAAGTAACATAGTGTTTTAAAATACTGATTGGATTAAATAATTGGAGATTAATTAATTAATTTAAAATATTGTACAGAGGAGTTTTGGTGATGAATTTAAATGATTTTTCTGAGATTTAGATTTTATAATAAGTAGTAAATGATTAAACATACAATGTGTTTAGGTATTGAGTTATATTGTTATTATAAGGTAAGTTATGAATTTTCTAATGTAATTTTCAACGATTAACTCAATGTAAAATGTTGTAAAAGATGGAGTTTAGGTGATGATTATTTCAATAAGGCATTCAGTCAGTCAGAGTTAACTTTACATGGGTATTATACAAAATAAGAATTTCTGGAATAAAAGTAATACAGAAATGGGTCAGTAGTAGGGACAGTAGCGAGAGTGAATGTGTGTAGAGAGAAAGTATGTAGAGAAAGTGGAGAGTAAATAGGTGAGAGCAGGATACATAAATTTTGTAGTGAGGGTGGAGGTGTATGGAGTCCTCAACGCAAAGCGTTGTGGTGGGAGGTGAAAAGTTTCAAAAAGGGTTGCGGAGTTACCCGGAAGGGCCAGGATCTGATAAGGGAATGAGCTGGTGGTGCGGGAACACACATCCTATGTACAAAGAGGGTATCAGGTGCTTTGTAACAAGAGGAGAATTATTAAAGTAGAGTTAGAGAAAGTAGTGGAGGTAAATATTATTGAGAGATCGGTGTCACCCTGTAACGGTACAATTCTGGTCCTATACTATTTTGGGAAATAATTGTTATAAAGTATAATTGTTATAATTGTTTTTAAAGCCCTATAAAGAAAACAGCGTAAAGTTGTCCAAAAGTTTTCAACGATGTAATATTGAGCGGACAGGATTTGTGTCGAGGTCAGGGGAAAATCACAGTAATAGCAAAAAAAGTTCGTCATATTAAAGTAAACAAGCCTAACCCAATGATGACATCAGCTACAGGAATGCGATACACAATAAATACATTTGTAAACAGCAGGGTTTGGCCGTTTCGAACAAAGGACTAGTGACGCAGTTTGCCCCACCTCCGCATTGAATAGCTACTAACAGCCAGCAGTCTCGTCTCATCAGAGTAGCGCGCCGACCGGCAATTCTATAAAAGCTACTTATATACAAATTTTACACAACCAAGAGTTTGTTAAATATGTGAAAGTGCAGTATTTTTTAAAAATAACAGTTCGACGTAAACCCCACATAAAATTTTGGGTTATGACAACATCGAGAGTGTGAGATCAACGATGGGACATCTTCGAAGAATTTCCAGCTAAGTCATAAAAATGGGGGGGTCCAAAAAAGTCCAACTAAGGGTTTAGATAATCTTTTCTATTAATTAAAATTCGATTCATTAAAATGAGCTCAATTTTGGGGAAGTCAATTAACTAAAACTTTGTACCATGAATGCGAGTGAGAGAGAGGATATTTCATTACAATAATTAATAAGTGCTGGGTTGTGAAGTCATTTTTTAATAACTATATATTATGTTTATTACGTAATAAGTATAAAACATGGTATTTTGGAGGGCTTATAAAATGTTTAAGAGATATTATATGTTTACAAAATAAATGGGACTACGCCCCGAGGCATAGTAACGTGCGTGTTTGGCACATAGTTCAGTAGAATCATTTTCATATGTACGCAGAGTCTTTTTGATAATAAAAGGGTAAGGTCATTGGTAAACAATATAAGTCAGAGTAAGTTATTTCAGGTAATACATTCCGCAAGTACTGGTTCGCTAACACGAATTCTGACCTTAGGTAAGTATACATATTTTGTTGTACTGTGTGACAACATGGCGCCCGATGAAAATTTCAAAATTATCAACATTACAAAATAATAAAGTAACTAATAAAATAAAGTTACATTGACGCTTTCCGACCAGGGACTCGACATAAAATATAATTTTATGTGGGGTGTGCCTACCAGAAAAGCGGAATAATTACCTGGAGTAATATTTTGAAAGTACGTAAACACGTGCGTAAGGTAGGGTTAAGTTACAAGGCTATAGGCATATATGTGTTAGAGATATAATAAACAAAATGAGTACCAATGACAATAAAACAATAGAAATCAGTGCAACTGATGAAAATTTGACTAGTGAGATGGATGTTCCATTAACACAAATTAGTCAGATTGGTGCGACTGCATCTGTAGAGTTAGAGAAAGTAACAGCAACATCCATCTCAAGTCGGCATGAAAACAAAACAGACGAAACAACTGCTGCTTTGATGCAGTTACTATTACAGAAATTTGATGAACAGAGTATGAAGTTAAATAAATTGCTAGATAAATTTGATGAGAAATTTGATAGACCAAAGAGTAAAGTAGACGAGAATTACAAGAATAAAATGGGGTTAGAGAATAGTGTAGGTAGTAATGACGATACATTTACAGAAAACAGTGTTAGTTTAAGTGCAAACAAGGTGCTAATTAATAAGGTGAGTAACAATGATAATTTGAATAATGAGTTTACAGGTAATAATAATGATATAATTAAGAACATGGTGTTAGAAAATGATGATGAGAATATTGGGAGTGATAATGAGTCAGAGAGAGAGATGTTTGTGTGTGTTGAGTCAGAGAGAGAGATGAGAGAAAGTATATTTGTAAAAGGGATGCAGGGGGTAAAATTTTCCCTTGATGTTGTAGTAGGGGGTGAAGTAAAGTCTTCACCTATGTTTAAGAAGGACGAGAGTTCCTTAGATTTATATTTGGGAGACGATAGGTCTACAAATAGAGTTCCCTGGTGTTTTGTGCACTTCATAGGTGGTGCAGTAATTATGAAGTAGTGACCCCTGCATATTTGGAGAGAGAGAGAGTGTAGCTTGGTGTTATGGTGGGAAATATATTGAGAGAGAGAGAGAGAAAGAGAGTAATAGAGATTTTTAAGATGAATAGAAAGTATAGAGAATTTGTAGAAAGGTTAGGAGTAGAGATGGTGGATAATTATAGTGAATACTTACCTTATAGTGAAATTGAGATAGCAATAATAGTAGATGATGATAATAATGATAACAATTACTTACCTTGGGAAGTAACGGGTGTCGTAGTAGATAATTATGATGACGATAGAAATGACTTTATAACTTACATGATTATGACATAATACTGAGGTAGACAGAACCATACCCGATGATGACATGGTACATGATAAATTGATATGGAATAAACCTATTAATTCAAACGAGATTGTGGAAGAATATAAAAATTTAGATAAATATTATATTGATAATAATAATATCAGATACTTAATACAAAATAAGTTGTATAGACCTAAGATTCGACTGTTATTCAATGATGGTGGATAGATTGTTTTATTGTGTATGAACATTAATATATGTGAACAGTGGTTTTGAAATGGACTGTATATGAACTGATTTTGGTCAATGATAAAATAATAAGTTGGATTGTATATTTTTTTTTGTGTATTAATGTCAATGTATTTATGTATTTTGATGTTGTGTATTACAGGTAAAATTTATGTACACCATGTATGTAACAGTAAATTATAGTTTAATTGATTTAATAATAACAATTAACATGTTTTTGTTTTGACTAAACAAGTGAAAGTAATGGTGAAATTTTAAGTAATTGAATTAAATAATTGAAGATTAATTACTTAATTAAGGTGGTATAACAGAAAATTTTGATAATGAAGTTAAATGAGTAAGCATGTAATATTTGGATATTAAGATGTATTGTTATTAGTAGGTGAGGGATGAATTTTCTAATGCAATTGTTAATGATCACAGAAATGTAAAGTGTTTAAAAAGGGATAGAGATTGGGTGATAATTATTAAAATAAAGGCATTTGAGTTAGTCAATCAAAGTTAATGGGAGTTAGATAAATAAGAATTTTGAAATACCAGTAACACACAAAGAGGGTGTTAGATATTTTAGGGACACAGTAGTAGTGATTATATGTAGAGAGGTGAGTAAAGTAAAGGGTAAACATATATTTGTTGATGATGATATTTTGTAGTGGGGGGTGAGGTGTAAGGAGTGACCAACATATAGCGTTGTGGCAAGTAATAGCGTAGTTTAAGGGAGTGTTTGCCGATATTTTGGAGGGCAAATGGTTAGGTATGTATCTGGCCAGGTAGGGAACACACATCCTAGTACAAAGACAAGCGGTGCCAGAGGATTTAAATGGAATTAGTGAAGGTGTTTATAATTGAGAAATTGGTGTCATAATATGTAAATCTGGTTGTTAGTAGTGGTTAGTAGAAAGAAAGGTGACTAAGATTATAAATGTTAGTGCCTATATAATAAGTCAAATCACAGTGAATACAGGGGTCACCCAGACTAATCAATGATAAAAATGTGAAGGGTTAAGTAGAAAATTTATAGTAGAAAGGTAATAAGAAATAGAATAATAATATAATGTAAAATGAATATTAATAATAAATTTGAAATTGTGAAGAATTAAAAGGTAGCACATGATAAATAATTGATGGCTAATTAAGAAAAGTTTAATAATTAAAAGTATTAATTAATTAATTACTTAAAATGTAATGTTATAATTTTATACGCAAATTTAAAGATGTAGGGTGTGTAAATTTTGATCAAAGTTAAATGTGAGTTGTTTGTTTTAATGTAATAATCGCAATGTTAATGATGAGTGTATCATTATGTATTATGTTTATTATATATTAGTGTAGGAATTTAAACATGACTTATATGTATGTATAAATTGTTAGTTTTAGGGTAGTTACAAATGTAACTGCATATGACACAACGTGTCAAACCATTGCGATTCCCCATATTTCGGGCGATTACTGTCTTACCAGCACTAATCGTGGTTTTGGACGACAACCAGCTGGGGGCAGAATTTGTAAAACCTGACCATAGTTGGTTGCCTATGAAATTGGTTCAACTTAGAAATTTAATGGGAGATTCAGGGGAATCTACGATTATTTGTTTCCATAGGCTATTTTCACCTAAGTATGGGTGGTAGACCTTAGGGGCATGTAATAAAATAATAAGTAGGGGTATTGACCTTGAAGTTTCTGTAACGCCGAAGCAAGGATGGGAGAGAGAGAAAAGAAAAAAGTGCTCACTCCTTCTGCCTCAGTCCTTGTGGAGGCAACTGAACGCAACAGTTCAGGGGGGGAAATGGTGTGTGTGGAGGAGAAAGAGGGGTAAATATTGTTAACAGCACCGGATTACTTACTGTTAATGATAATATTAATAATAATAATAATAATAATAATAATAATAGTAAATTTTTTTATATAAAATGTTTTAGGAAGAGGGAAATTTTGGTAATTGTATCCATAAATTTTGGATTATATGTTTCAATTGTAGTATAAAGATTTGTGTTTCTTCTTATAATTATATTAATTATGAAAACAAAAAAGGGTTAATTATTATCAATGGGAATCGAAAAATTTTATAATGTTAAGGGTAGTCAATGAAGGAAGAGAATGGCACTTCTATATAATTCTTGTTGAATTGAAGCAAACCCAGTGCTTCTTAACACAAACCAGCACATAGCTAAGGGGAAACAGATCAGTTACGGATATAGCATTATACCAAGCCACTATTTTGATATATTGTTTCAGTGTTTGGTGATGTTGTGACGGCGGTCCTGAGCTGGCCAGCGCGTCAGAGCAGGAGCGTAAAGACCCTGATTGGCCTTATGGTGTTGCGATCTCGTAGGAGAAGTCCAGTAAGGTCATGCAGGTACTGTCACAATCATCGGACCACGGGTGAGTTATTGTATTCTTTTCATATAAATAGTAAGGGGGTTGTGGCAACATATCCTAGCTGATCGCTTTAGGAAGTACGAATGTGTTAATGAGAGTTTTTATGCTTCGGCATAAAACCTTTCATTGAGGGGGTTTTGTAATGGTACAATTCTGGTCCTATAATATTTTGGGAAATAACTGTTATAAAGTATAATTGTTTTTAAAGCCCTATAAAGAAAACAGCATAAAGTTGTCCAAAAGTTTTCAACGATGTAATATTGAGCGGACAGGATTTGTGTCGAGGTCCAGGGGAAAATCACAGTAATAGCAAAAAACAGTTCGTCATATTAAAGTAAACAAGCCTAACCCAATGATGACATCAGCTACAGGAATGCGATACACAATAAATAGATTTGTAAACAGCAGGGTTTGGCCGTTTCGAACAAAGGACTAGTGACGCAGTTTGCCCCACCTCCGCACTGAGTAGCTACTAACAGCCAGCAGTCTCGTCTCATCAGAGTAGCGCGCCGACCGGCAATTCTGTAAAAGCTACTTATATCTAAATTTTACACACCCAAGAGTTTGTTAAATATGTGAAAGTGCAGTATTTTTTAAAAATAACAGTTCAACGTAAACCCCACATAAAATTTTGGGTTACGACAACATCGAGAGTGTGAGATCAACGATGGGACATCTTCGAAGAATTTCCAGCTAAGTCATAAAAATGGGGGGTCCAAAAAAGTCCAACTAAGGGTTTAGATAATCTTTTCTATTAATTAAAATTCGATTCATTAAAATGAGCTCAATTTTGGGGAAGTCAATTAACTAAAACTTTGTACCATGAATGAGAGTGCGAGTGAGAGAGAGGATATTTCATTACAATAATTAATAATGCTGGGTTGTGAAGTCATTTTTTAATAACTATATATTATGTTTATTATGTAATAAGTATAAAACATGTTATTTTGGAGGGCTTATAAAATGTTTAAGAGATATTATATGTTTTAATAAATTATTTACCTTAAATTATCCCAATCAGAATGATCAATATTGTACACCACTATATAAAAATTATTCCGATTTTCGGATTGGACAATCGGAATAATTTTTATATAGTGGTGTGCAATATTGATCATTCTGATTGTGATTTCAACCACTAACACAAATTTCTTCATTAAACTTAAATTATCCGCCGTGTGATTTCTTGTGCTTCGTCTATGATGCGTTTCAGAGCTTATGCTCCATCATCAGATATTAAAAAGTTAAAACTATCACTCTTGCGAGATCGTTAAGAAGTTAAAATGTCAAAATTTGCATATGAACCGTACGCGGATTTGGGTGCGCACCCGTTCAAGTTCATTCTGCCACTGAGCAGTTGCTACCTTATCGTAGCCCCAGCAAGCAGACTCAAGGCGGTATCGTACAATCGGTTGGATACAAAGTTCAGGTGGTCATTTAACATGATATCGCGACTCCTTGGGTTTGCATATGCACTGAAATTTCAAATTCCTCCAAGGCATTCATGAAATGGCCCTTCTTACACACATGTAACGGTATTAAATTGGAACTAAAATCTGTGTAATTATGATTGTGTGAAGTCAGGTGTCGGGCGTAATTTGATTTGATGTTGTCAATGTTTCTTATTTTCTTAGGTAATGTTCTCGAAGTCATCAAAGGAAACCTCTCCCAGTCTGTCCAATGTAGAAGCACTCGCAATCATTGCATGTTAACTTATATATTCCATATTGATTTAAATGGAATAAATCCTATTGTAGTCCCAAGCCACGTGTTTGTTAACCAAATACACTGTACTCACCGTCTATGGCTTTTTTCCTTGATGTTTTTTCCAGTTTACATGTTTCAAGGCGCTTGCCTCATCATCAGAACTTATAAAATCAATCTATGTCATAAATAATGACATTTGTCAAAATATTAAAAACACAATACGGCAATTAAACTATGTACATAAATTCGCTTTAAAAATGTTCGGTGTGCCTTGCAAGACAACACGCGCCGTACTGACGTAATCTAAGCCTTATCTCGACTATATCTCATAGCGGTATCGTACAGTATATTTGATTTATACTGTAATTGGTCGTTCAACACATGTGGCTTGGTACTGGCATCGTTGTATGCTTTGTAAATTTCATACTCTTCAAGGGCGTTCAAATAACTCCCTTTACTGCAGAAATGAAGGGGTATTAAATTTGAGCTAAAATCCGTGTAACTGTGACTGTTGTCTATGAGGTGCTTGGCGAAATTTGACTTGATATTGTCGAAGTTGTAAACTCGTGTAGGGGGTCTATGTTCAGAAAATCTTTTCAAAAAACCTCGACCCGTCTGGCCCACATAAAAAGCCTCACAGTCGTTGCAGACTAGCTTATAAACACCCGTTTTATTTTCAAGACTGGTATGTTCACGGGTGCGGAGATTATTCAAGATGTTATTACTAGTCTTATAGGAAACGACTATGTTGTTAACTTTATTAATGGTTGACTTAAAAATCCCCGGCATGAAATGCGTATAAGGTGCCGCAATGTATTTGCGTGCCTTTGTTTCGAGGTTCTCATTTCTATTATTTATATCTTTAGTTTCATTTTTAATAGTGTTACTCTTCTTTTTCTTTTGTTTTTTTAAAATATTATCTATTATTCTTTCATTGTACCCGTTGTTAAACGCAATGACTTTAATGGTATTTAACTCTTCGATATAATCCTCGATGCTAAGGGGTATAGACAACAAGCGATGTATCATGCTATGGAATGCAGCTAATTTCTGTGAAATGGGGTGGAACGATGAGGCATGTATGACAGCGTCAGTCATCGTGGGCTTCCTAAATATATTAAAACATAGTTTTTTAGTAACAAAATTCTTAGTTACTGTCAAATCCAGAAAATGTAACCGACCTCCAACTTCATTCTCCAAAGTAAACTGTATCTTGTTGTTAATGCCATTCAAGTAATTGTGGAGCTTGTCAATTTGGCGATTTGTGCCTTTATACACCATAAAAGTGTCGTCGACATATCTACCATAGAACACCACATTGTACCACATGCAAATCCTACATATAATTACAATGTGGTGTTCTATGGTAGATATGTCGACGACACTTTTATGGTGTATAAAGGCACAAATCGCCAAATTGACAAGCTCCACAATTACTTGAATGGCATTAACAACAAGATACAGTTTACTTTGGAGAATGAAGTTGGAGGTCGGTTACATTTTCTGGATTTGACAGTAACTAAGAATTTTGTTACTAAAAAACTATGTTTTAATATATTTAGGAAGCCCACGATGACTGACGCTGTCATACATGCCTCATCGTTCCACCCCATTTCACAGAAATTAGCTGCATTCCATAGCATGATACATCGCTTGTTGTCTATACCCCTTAGCATCGAGGATTATATCGAAGAGTTAAATACCATTAAAGTCATTGCGTTTAACAACGGGTACAATGAAAGAATAATAGATAATATTTTAAAAAAACAAAAGAAAAAGAAGAGTAACACTATTAAAAATGAAACTAAAGATATAAATAATAGAAATGAGAACCTCGAAACAAAGGCACGCAAATACATTGCGGCACCTTATACGCATTTCATGCCGGGGATTTTTAAGTCAACCATTAATAAAGTTAACAACATAGTCGTTTCCTATAAGACTAGTAATAACATCTTGAATAATCTCCGCACCCGTGAACATACCAGTCCTGAAAATAAAACGGGTGTTTATAAGCTAGTCTGCAACGACTGTGAGGCTTTTTATGTGGGCCAGACGGGTCGAGGTTTTTTGAAAAGATTTTCTGAACATAGACCCCCTACACGAGTTTACAACTTCGACAATATCAAGTCAAATTTCGCCAAGCACCTCATAGACAACAGTCACAGTTACACGGATTTTAGCTCAAATTTAATACCCCTTCATTTCTGCAGTAAAGGGAGTTATTTGAACGCCCTTGAAGAGTATGAAATTTACAAAGCATACAACGACGCCAGTACCAAGCCACATGTGTTGAACGACCAATTACAGTATAAATCAAATATACTGTACGATACCGCTATGAGATATAGTCGAGATAAGGCTTAGATTACGTCAGTACGGCGCGTGTTGTCTTGCAAGGCACACCGAACATTTTTAAAGCGAATTTATGTACATAGTTTAATTGCCGTATTGTGTTTTTAATATTTTGACAAATGTCATTATTTATGACATAGATTGATTTTATAAGTTCTGATGATGAGGCAAGCGCCTTGAAACATGTAAACTGGAAAAAACATCAAGGAAAAAAGCCATAGACGGTGAGTACAGTGTATTTGGTTATATATTCCAGTTTTTTCTTCTGGAGGCGTGTGTTTTTTCGGTTTGAGAATATTCAGTAACTTATTATTAGTCCTGAATGAAATAGTGAAACTATTATTATTAAATATAGAAGACAAAACCTTAGGCATAAAGCTAGTGTAATTAGTAGATATAAAAATTGTTTGCGTGTTGTTGTTTATTCAGGGTTTAAGCATTCTTTTTTCATGTTTTCTCAACAGTCTGTCAATGGTTAAACTATTGTAACCATTGGCAACCGCGATATATTTTATGACATTTAGCTCATCACGGAAGTCATTATCATCCAAAGGAATTGTCAATAATCTATGAATGAAACTATTGTACGCTGCCATTTTATGTGAAAGAGGATGATGAGAGTCTGCGTGTATTGTGGTGTCAGTGGTAGTCGGTTTCCTGTAAATGTTGAACTTTAGTTTATTCATCTGTCGAGTGATGGTTAAATCTAGAAAGTTTATCTTGTTATCAACCTCTGTTTCAAGAGTAAACTGGATGTTTCTATTTATTTTATTTAAACAGTTTTTAAATAATTCGATTTGTCTTATAGTACCATCAAAAAATTAAAAACGTATCGTCTACATACCGTGCATAAAATATTATTTTATTTGCATATATATTATTGTTCAACAAGTGAGTATTCTCATAATAATTCAAATAAATATCGGCCAGTAGGCCGGAGAGGGGTGAGCCCATAGCTAGGCCATCATTTTGAATGTAAAACGAGCCATTAAAAGTGAAATAGTTTTGTTTCAAAATAACCTCGAGTAAATTAATTAACTCATTTATTGTCTGTGTGTTCATGCAACTATTGTCAGATAAATTGTTTCTCAAAATCTGTAATGTATCTATGATTGGGATGTTCGTGTATAAATTAGTTATGTCGAACGACGCCAATTTGTGGTTAGGTTGTAGTTCAACAGATTTTATATCATTAATAAAATTATTGTTGTTCTTAATACTATGATTATTACGTAATTGTAAATTATCTTTTATCAAACGAACTAGTGCTTTTGCAGTTTTGAAGCTAGGAGCAGTGGTAAAGTTCACGAGCGGTCTGATAGGTATGTTATGTTTATGAATTTTAGGCAGTCCTGTGAATATCGGGGCTTTAGCGTTGATGGGCTTTAAGTAACGTCGTGTGCTTTCATTGAATAAATTGGTACATTTATGAATACAATTGTTAAGTTCCCTGACGTACAATTCAGTGGGGTCAGAGTTTAATATTTTAATGTTGTTGTTAGAAATAAAATCATGAACTTTATCACTGTATGAATCAGTGTCCATAATGACTAGCGTATTTTCTTTATCTGCCTTAACGTTAAAATATTAAAACATTAAACTCTGACCCCACTGAATTGTACGTCAGGGAACTTAACAATTGTATTAATAAATGTACCAATTTATTCAATGAAAGCACACGACGTTACTTAAAGCCCATCAACGCTAAAGCCCCGATATTCACAGGACTGCCTAAAATTCATAAACATAACATACCTGTACGATAATCTTTTAAAAGATTGAAAGTAAGACGGTTTTCATACTTGATAATTTAATAGCCTCTGGTGAGCTCTAAAGCAGCAGCATGCAGAATTGCTAACAAGACCTAAATAATATAAAAATTACTTACCGTATCTCACGATTGGGTAGATCCTGACACTCAAGGCAGGATAGACTGGTTGGGAAGAGGATGGGTTAAATGTACGGAGTTCAACCTGCCGAGGAGTCCCAACTCGTGGATGATGACACTAAGATGGTTGATGTGCGACAAAAGCTACAAGTTCATATGCATGCATAGACCCTGCAAAACCCATAGTGCCAACTTCGGAAAATGAAAATAATGACCGGTTCGATCCGAAATATCGAACACCGGCCCCCGTTGACCGCAATGGGTCAACCACCAACTACACCAAAAGACATGGCCCAAAATGCATTACAAAACTTTGGCTTTTGGTGAACAGGAACACCCTCTGAAAATTACCCTCCAACATAGGAGGGGGTCACACGCAAACACAAGAAAATACAAACATACAGAAAACATGCAATGAATTAGAAAACCATGCCGAATAACTCCGCCGCAGGCGCATCGACGAGGCGGGCAATCCAAAAGGTTCGGGTAGAGCAGACCAAACCCAATAACATCCAATAAACAATGGCCCAGCCAAACACAATGTAAAACTCAGCAAATCAACTTAGTTAGTTCCCTAGTTTTTTACATTTTTTTTCCTTTTTTATTTTTTGTTGTTGTTCCCTTTATTCCCCCTTTTTTATCATTTTTTTTTTTTACTTATTTTTTTTGTTGATTTGTTGAGCATCCATAACTCCCAATGAACTGGCACAACGCCATGCCAGAAACATTCCACAATGTAAAATTCACTGCGGACAACAGCTGGAAGGAATCACCTGGGAAATCCCAGCAAAGTGTCAAGTAAGTCCACAACAATCATTGAAACTAATTCTGCTCACCCGAAAAAACAAGATAAACCCAATCAAGAAGATACAGGCAACCGGTATAATTTAATAGCCGGTCGTTCAAAAGAACCTGTGGAGGTTTTAACTGAAGCGCGACGAACAACCCCGTTGCTCCCCGGAAACACAGCTGAAACTCGGCCAAGAGGCCACATCAGGGGGGGGAATTCTGTTCCTCCATAACCACCAGGTCCCCAAACATTAAATTTCTTGACTTAGACGACCACTTCGATCTGGCATGAAGTGCCGTCAAGTATTCCAAACGCCACCTTTTCCAAAAGGCTTGGAGCAGAGCGGCAATTTGTTTGTAATGACGGACGGTCCCTTCATTTAATGAGACTTCAGCTTCCGGGGGCGCGGTAATGGGGCGGCCAACCAAAACATGACCAGGCGTTAGAGCCTGGTAATCACTAGGATCTGAGGATAGGGCAGTCAAAGGACGGGAATTTAAGATTCCCTCAATGCGAATGCATAACGACGAAAATTCTGCTATGGTCAGTGACCTGGTCCCAATCATGCGTGTCATGTGAAACTTGGCCGACTGGACAGCCCGTTCCCACAAGCCACCCTAATGAGGGGCAGACGGAGGGATAAATTTAAATTCAATGTTATTGTCGACAGCAAAAGCTGTTATCTGAGCTGACAGGTCAGGATTGGAAAGAACATCTTTGAGCTCCCGTTTAAGTTCGGAGCGCGACCCCACAAAATTCCTACCACAATCCGAATACAGTGTTTTCGGAGCCCCACGGCGAGTAATAAACCGCCTCAACACATCAATAAACTGGGGCGTTGAAAGATCCATAGCCACTTCAAAGTGAACTGCTTTAGTGGCTAAGCAGATGAAAATGCAGAGACACGCTTTGACTATAGGTGCCTTCCGAACAGCGTAGGCCCGTACCAAAAAGGGGCCAGCATAATCCATGCCGGAAGAATAAAATGGAGGTGCCGGATTAACCCTAGGAACTGGCAGATCCCCCATTAACGGGTTGGTGGGGCGAGGACGCGCCCTGAAACAAGGAAGACATTTCCAAATTATGGTTCTTATTGCCTGACGTGCGGACAAAATCCAATAATTTTGGGCAAGCTGAAATTGAACTTGCAAGGGCCCAGCATGACCTAACCACACATGGGTGTGATGAATTAGCAACCCTACTAGGTGGTGATGCTTGGGCAGTAAAATCGGAAAACGTTTTCTGGTAACCGCAGAGTTGGTCAAGCGACCGCGTACTCGAATGAGGCCAAAATCATCTATAAACGGGACCAGGTGCTGAATGCGGACCGGGAGCCGCTTACCTAACGAAGAGCCGCGAGCTCCTGTCCAAACACGCTGCGCTGAATGTAGCGTAAAATATACTTAACAGCCAACTTCTTCCAATCCATGGCTGTGGAAGCTTCAATCCGCGAAGGCATAGCCCACCTTAAGATGACTGAGGTAACCCCTACCACTAAGGGCCACGAAGACAAGTGCTCAAACAATTCCACCCGGGGCTCCTGAGTGAGAAACGAAGAGACCTTGGTCTCCAAGGCATCATCTTGCACGTCGTGATTCGGGCGATAATTAATAGGGGGCCAGCATAGAGCATCAAGCTTTAACCAATCTGGCCCTGACCACCACAATGTCGACGACCGGAGGCTGGAGAGTGACGTACCTCTAGAGGCTAAATCAGCGGGGTTAGAAACACCATGAACATGACGCCAAGATTTAGTATCGGTCCACTCGGTAATGGCAGCCACCCGATTAACAATAAACATCTTCAATTTAAAAGTAGGCATATTCAGCCAATCCAAGACAATCGTCGAGTCCGACCATAAGAAAACTTGACTCAATTGAATACATGACGAGAATAAGCCAACATAATGACGAACAAGTTTGGCTAAGATAAGCTCCCAACAACTCCAAATGTGGGATTGATAAAGTTTTAAGAGGTGCCACTTTAGTTTTAGATGACACGAACGAAACCACCGGAGGACCAGAGTCAGTATAAATGGACAGATAGAGGACGGCCGCGTAACCCAACTGGGAAGCATCACAGAAACCATGCAATATTACCCTTTCAATATGCCCACCTTTAGGGAAGAATGGCCGGGAAATAGTAATTACCGGAAGATGATTCAAAGAGGACAGGAATTGACTCCAATAATTGTTTAAGTCATCACTTAGAGGAGCATCCCAGTCCAAGCCCTCAGCCCAGAGTTTTTGGAAAAAAGCCTTGGCCCTGAAAATCACTGGCGAAAGCCAACCACAAGGGTCAAATAATTGTGCCATCTGAGATAACACGACACGTTTGGTAAATTGAACCTGAGCATTGCTGCAACAGGCCAAAGGAGGAAATGAGAAGCAATCGGTTGAATGGCCCAACTTAAACCCAGAATATCCTTATCCTTAGCAACGACGGAATCACTCGGAGCGGCTGATTCAGGTAGGCAGTCGGGTTGATTAGTGCACCATTTTTTCAAATTGAACCCTCCTGAAGACAACAACAGAATTAATTCCCGTTGTAATTTGCAAAGCTCTGATTTTGAATCAGCGCCAGCAGCAATATCATCCACAAAAATATTACGGCTAAGTACCGCCGCTCCCGCAGGAAAATTAACTGCCTCATCCTGAGCCAGCCACTGCAAGGTTCGCAACGCCTGAAAAGGGGCGCAAGCCAGCCCGTAAGTAACGGTACGCAAAGCGAAAACCCTTAGTGGGGCGGTAACCTCCTCACGCCATAAAATACACAGGTACGCCGAGTCATCAGGATGCATAGCAATTTGGCGATACATCTGTTCGATGTCGCACGTGAAAACATGGCTAAACCGCTGAAACAAAGTCAAAACGTCGGACAGTAAGGTCTGCAACTTAGGGCCGACACATAACACGTCATTTAAGGAAATCCCAGAGGACGTCTTCATGCTGGCGTCAAACACCACCCTTATTTTTGAAGTATCACCTCTAACTTTAAAGATACCATGATGAGGGATGAAATATTTTGGAAAATTGGGGTCAGACACCAATGACATATGCCCCTGAGCAACATAATCCGTTATAAATTGTACATACTGGCTCTTAAACTGACTGTTCGCCGCAAATTTCCTTTCTAACGCAAAAAACCGAGACATGGCTCCCTTAAGGGAATTTCCCAAAATGTGAGAAGAGTTTTTGAAGAATGGCAAGCGCACCTGGTAACGACCCGACGGCAACCGACTTGTTGACTCCATGTAAAACCTTTCAGCAAAGTGATCCTCTTCAGATAATTGGTGGGGTACAGCTGGAGGCTCTTCGACCTCCCAAAAACGATGAACTTGCTCAATTAGGTTTGTTGTATCCGTAGATAACTTGTGACGGAAGGATAACAGTGGTGGAAATGACAGTGAAGCTGATGTGCAGATACTAGATCCAAAGGAAGGCCAGTGAGACCACTAGCACAAGTCAATGCACAATTAAGTGAAATTGGGGCTCTACCCATAATCACAAACCCAAAACGTGTCCTAACTGCAACAGGCAAACCTGCACCCAAAGGAATAGTCTCTCCCATAAGAATAGCCGCTACAATATCGGCTCCAAACAACGCATCAATTGGGGCTGCTACATCGAAGGTAGGGTCAGCTAACAAAAGATCTTTTGTAGCCTGCTTAACTTCAGGCAACACCTGGAACCTAGGTGAGTCCGAAGAGATCTTAGAAAGAATTATAAAGGCATGGTTAGATGCCACAACCTCGCGTTTTAAAGTTTCCAAGGACAGATGGCACACCTTTTTTGCTTTGGTGGCAATATCACCTACCCCATTGACACTTACTGAAGCGTCAAAACAAGCACACTTTAAGCGAGATGCACATGCTTCAGTTATGAAAGAAGCATGGGACGCGCTATCCAGGATGGCCCTAACTACAATATAACCACCATTCGGAGACGACAAGACTGCTAGACAGGTGGCTAACAGAACCCCTGCAGGATGGGGCAGAGACACGGTCAGAGTAGTGCTCGACAGATCAACTTGGTCTACAAGCGATGACCCCGAAGCCTTGAGTTCAGCTGGGTCAGAAATCTGTGAACGAGACGGAGACGGACGGCATTTTTGAAATGAAGTAAAGTGTGGTGGTACTTAGAGCCACACGTTTTGCACCTATTTTTGCACCAGCCCGAATGTTTATGTTGGAGGCACGAAAGACAACATTTTTTATTTTTAAGACTTTGAAAACGAGCCCTAGGGTCCCTACTCAGCCATGCTGGACACTTGAGAAGCACATGGGTCCGGGAATCGCAATGAAGGCAACGTGAACTAGATGCATCCCGTTGCGTAACCTCCGCAGATAATGTAGACACAGCAAGAGGAGTAGCCTTAGAAAAAGAAACCTTCTGGGTTTTCTGGTGGCTAGTGCTAGGAAGAGCAGGTAAAGCCGATTCCAAAGATGCCTGTTCTTTCTGTTCCGCCATAGCGGTTAAAAATGTCATAATTTCTGTTAGGGCAGGGAGATTCTCTTTGTCCGTAACAGACACCTCAAAGCATTCACGCAATGACAGATCCAGCCTAGACAATACAAAAGACGCATATATTGCTTGATATATATCAGCAATGTTTAGAGCTGACAACGCTGAAAAGTTAGCATTGAAGCTGTCCACCAACTTTCTAATTTGACGCAGCTGATCGCATAGAAGCGGCTGGTAACTGAAGCAGATTGGTACAATAAACCCGAGCGGCCAAACGAGGATTGTGATAACGACTTTTAAAAGTTGACAGTGCAAGTGAATAACTATCATCAACTATGGGAAGCGCGGCAACCTTCTCATAAGCCTCACCCTTAAGATGAGTCAGTAAATATAACAATTTTTGCTTTGGGGTGAGGGCAGGACTTTCGTCCACCAATGTGGTGAACTTTGACCAAAACTCGGACCAACATTTGGCCTGGCCATCAAAACAAGGTAACGAAAGCTTCAGCAACTCATGAACGAGAACACCTGGGTGCCCGCCATCTCTGGTTTTGTTAGTTTGGACGCTAAAATGCTACCCCGGACATAAATATCCTTAATTTGAGCTACCACCGAAAAAATGTGGTCCTCGTCCAATCCCTGGGGCAATGACTCGGCTGATAGGTAAGGATCGACCTTACCTAGAAGGTCCTGATATTCTTCGGACAACCTGGAGGCCAAAATACCGGCTTCATGTTGATCCACGGCTCTCAATTGCGGCAACCCTTCCAACTTATTTATTAAATGCTGCAACGCAAGTATTCCCACCGAAGTGGTCCGGTCAAAAGCTGCCAATGACAATTTAGCAGGCATATTGAATTAAAAAATATCGCGCAACCGACAACCACCCTTAATAAGAGAATTAGAAACTGAACAATAATCACGACCCGACTTAGCCTAACAGTGCTCGAGATAACTAGGCGTCTGACACAACTACTTTTCATAAACAATACCGAGCAAGATAAATACAAAAGTAAATTAGTGCACGGCAAAATACAACTTACACAATCCAACAGGCAAATAATACCAAACACAATAAATTAAACATGCAACAAATTGATTTACACAGCGCAAAAGCACGACAACAAAAACACAAGTTACACAAGATTACAGCACATACGGTGGAAAATAATGGTACACAAAAGTGCACCCAAAAAACAAACATGTATAATGCCAAACAGAATAAATACACACAAAACACAGCAAAGTACAATGTACAACAATTCACCAGTTACCGAACCAGACACAATAACTGGGACACATTAAATGCCAAAATTGATGGTCAACGCGGCGTGTATGGACAGGAAAACGCATATGCAAAATATAAACCGCACCTAAAGGTAATGGCCAATGCCGAAAAAATTAAATACAAAGGCAGGCTATTCCGAAATCCGGATAACCTAAAACCGTTCCCTTTACGCCTGACAGTCGCAAACACGTAGCGCACAATTTCATGTGGGACGCAAACCGTAACAGGACGGAAACAAACTTCACCAGACTTGACCCAGTAATTAAACGACTACCCCAAAAAACAAGGTGCAAAAGTTTTACACAAAATTTGCCCACCTGGCCATGCACACACGACGTTCACTGCTGACACCAAGCAACAGCATTGAAATGCAAACTCGTAGTTCACATGCGTACGTATTATACCAACGTGCTTCCGTGCAATAGCATGCAAATGACGAACATTCATGAAATTGGAAAAATTAACGGCATGCAAAACAACCACGAGCAGGCACAAAATACGAAACGGCACGGCACGTTGGTAATTAAAATAAAAATCACGCAGCCAAAACTGACTTATAACCCAATTACTGAAACTCGACCCACCAGCAGCAACATGCACAAAATTACGAAACACGTGCTCCCAGTCGTGACGGCAAGCAATTTAATTGAAAAGCTAGCAACCTCATGAACCCTCTGGTAGTAAATAGATGTACGATAATCTTTTAAAAGATTGAAAGTAAGACGGCTTTCATACTTGATAATTTAATACCCTCTGGTGAGCTCTAAAGCAGCAGCATGCAGAATTGCTAACAAGACCTAAATAATATAAAAATGACTTACCGTATCTCACGACTGGGTAGATCCTGACACTCAAGGCAGGATAGACTGGTTGGGAAGAGGATGGGTTAAATGTATGGAGTTCTACCTGCCGAGGAGTCCCAACTCGTGGATGATGACACTAAGATGGTTGACGTGCGACAAAAGCTACAAGTTCATATGCATGCATAGACCCTGCAAAACCCATAGTGCCAACTTCGGAAAATGAAAATAATGACCGGTTCGATCCGAAATATCGAACAATACCTATCAGACCGCTCGTGAACTTTACCACTGCTCCTGGCTTCAAAACTGCAAAAGCACTAGTTCGTTTGATAAAAGATAATTTACAATTACGTAATAATCATAGTATTAAGAACAACAATAATTTTATTAATGATATAAAATCTGTTGAACTACAACCTAACCACAAATTGGCGTCGTTCGACATAACTAATTTATACACGAACATCCCAGTCATAGATACATTACAGATTTTGAGAAACAATTTATCTGACAATAGTTGCATGAACACACAGACAATAAATGAGTTGATTAATTTACTCAAGGTTATTTTGAAACAAAACTATTTCACTTTTAATGGCTCGTTTTATATTCAAAATGATGGCCTAGCTATGGGCTCACCCCTCTCCGGCCTACTGGCCGATATTTATTTGAATTATTATGAGAATACTCACTTGTTGAACAATAATATATATGCAAATAAACTAATATTTTATGCACGGTATGTAGACGATACGTTTTTAATTTTTGATGGTACTAGAAGACAATCGAATTATTTAAAAACTGTTTAAATAAAATAAATAGAAACATCCAGTTTACTCTTGAAACAGAGGTTGATAACAAGATAAACTTTCTAGCTTTAACCATCACTCGACAGATGAATAAACTAAAGTTCAACATTTACAGGAAACCGACTACCACTGACACCACAATACACGCAGACTCTCAGCATCCTCTTTCACATAAAATGGCAGCGTACAATAGTTTCATTCATAGATTATTGACAATTCCTTTGGATGATAATGACTTCCGTGATGAGCTAAATGTCATAAAATATATCGCGGTTGCCAATGGTTACAATAGTTTAACCATTGACAAACTGTTGAGAAAACATGAAAAAAGAATGCTTAAACCCTGAATAAATAACAACACGCAAACAATTTTTATATCTACTAATTACACTAGCTTTATGCCTAAGGTTTTGTCTTCTATATTGAATAATAATAAGTTACTGGATATTCTCAAACCGAAAAAACACATGCCTCCAGAAGAAGAAACTGGCATATATAAGTTAACATGCAATGATTGCGAGTGCTTCTACATTGGACAGACTGGGAGAGGTTTCCTTAAACAATTTTGAGAACATTTACCTAAGAAAATAACAAACATTGACAACATCAAATCAAATTACGCCCGACAACTGACTTCACACAATCATAATTATACAGATTTTAGTTCCAATTTAATACCGTTACATGTGTGTAAGAAGGGCCATTTCATGAATGCCTTGGAGGAATTTGAAATTTACAGTGCATATGCAAACCCAAGGAGTCGCGATATCGTGTTAAATGACCACCTGAACTTTGTATCCAACCGATTGTACGATACCGCCTTGAGTCTGCTTGCTGGGGGTACGATAAGGTAGCAACTGCTCAGTGGCAGAATGAACTTGAACGGGTGCGCACCCAAATCCGCGTACGGTTCATATGCAAATTTTGACATTTTAACTTCTTAATTATCTCGCAAGAGTGATAGTGTTAACTTTTTAATATCTGATGATGGAGCATAAGCTCTGAAACGCGTCATAGACGAAGCACAAGAAATCACACGGCGGATAATTTAAGGTAAATAATTTATTAATTCGTACAAGTGATTTGGTTACCATATTAAACATGAATATTAGATATTATATGTTTACAAAATAAATGGGACTACGCCCCGAGGCATAGTAACGTGCGTGTTTGGCACATAGTTCAGTAGAATCATTTTCATATTGTAACATGACCAGGTGTTACATAACCTAGACATATACCCTTAGATTGAATAAATACATGACGGTAATGTAAGTAGATAATATAATGATAAGAGTAGCCAAGAAGAGAGGAACCATGGAAGAAGAAAGAAGAAGAAGTGCCACAAGAAGCAGTAAACCTAAACACTGCTTGACACTACAACCATACTATAACTGACACAAACTAATGGACAAATTAAATTCACTTTAAGCTGTCAAGCGAGTCAGTAAATAACTTAAATGGAATTTGACATGTTAATAACAACAATTAAATAAGAATCCGAATAATGGGATATCAGCATCAGCATTTGGCTGAGAATTAATCAACTATGACTAGTAACTATTAATGCCAAGAACTAAGATCAGCTATGGCCACAATATAAGACTGAAGCTGTATTACAGTCTCAAATGTGCTTATGACAAGTAAAAATATTTGTAAGAGGGAACCTTATATAAATAAGCTACCTCATCAAGGTACCGAAATGTAAACTAATAAACGTTATTAAGGCATAAATCCGATACAAACGGTATGCCTCGGCAAGGCCTAAAACAAACAATAATCAGTAAGGTGATTAGTAGACAGTACTATGAGTGTAGATCACCTACACGGAACAATCTTAGTACCAAACATAGCGATAAGCATTATTAATACGTTAGACAAGTAATAGTTCAATTGTTAATTAATAGCATGGAGCAAAATAATGTGAAACGAAATGTCATAGTGAGTAAGTATAGTTCATAGCAACGTATAAGTTAAGGTTTAATCATAATATTCAGTAAATAAATATCAGAACGGATATAATAGTGTTCTAACATAGACGTTTAAGTAAAAAATGCGGTGTGGAACACAAACAATGTATTGATAAGAGAGAGTAATCGCCGGCTTCGTTAGCAGATGACAGCGCGAAGCAATATACCTGAACATTGTTTATTAAAAAATGTCAGTGAAATTGTAAATAAACCAGTGTCAAACTATATCAAATTGAAGAGGAAAAAATATTCTTTAATTTGATAGCGATACGACCCCGATCGCAACTATAATAAGTGTGTGACAGGCGTTAGCATCATTTGCACATAATAAAATAAAAATCTGTTTATCAACACTAACAACAACGACGGCTGTCAATCATTCTGGCGAAAGTCGGTTAAAAAACCGTTAGTGACAGTTGGAAAGACAATACGTCACTTTCGTAACGCCTGGCTAAGCCAATCAGAAAATAGCTTAATAAACAAAACATTTGCCTAAGCCCGATCAAAGCAGAGGGTATATAAAGAAGAGCGGCTAATTGCCGTTAGACACTTTTAACGTTCCCCCGGAGCGGCAGGTACGCTCGTCTCATCAAAATTTCTACTAACTGATAGCTTCATTGCAATAGTGCGTCTATTGAAATATTTCGGCAACAACAAAAAGTAACTACAAGATACTCTACATAGAATCAGTGCATCGAAGTGCAGTATTATTTTATTTAGTGTGGGAAAATGTCGAACAGGAGAAATAATTAAATCGTATCATATAAGGTCCTTTTTAGTCAGAAGCGGACCAATATTCTCTGTTCAAGTGCGTGTGTAGTGAATAACAATGGTCATTACAATCCGACCATTGATGTGTTTAATTGAATTTTAATCAGAAGATTAAAAACACAAAGGTAACTGTGTGACAATTTATTCCATTACACTGAGTGCAATAACTTATATGTTTTTGTAAACAAATCTGTACTGACGCATAACACTGAAACATTTTCTGTATTACACCATGTCTGAATTTATTTAATGGATTTGTCAATCCTATTTAAGTTGGATGTTAGTCATAAGTGATCTCACCATATAACTTTGTGAATAATTAAGCAAGCGTGACGAGCGCCTAACCTATAAACTAGGTTCGATCTTTTATTAATAAACTAAAAGGCATTACTAGTCGATACTGTATTATAAAATAATTAGTTATTGTGTAGGCATGAGCATTCTTTCTTGTGTTTCAAAGAACTTACGCCTGAGATATAAATAATATTAATGTTTAAAGTAAAGAGTATCTGGACTTAACCAGAATCATTGTTTATGCTCTGAGCCAGTCATATAGGGTATGTAACAAAATATTTGCAATTGTACATCAATGTATTCTTTTAATTATATTTGTTTGAATTCACTATCAAGGGTACAAATAAAACCCAATTATTAGCAGCATAACTTGACTTAATTTATTTCTAAAAAACAGATAAATAATTCATTCAGAAGAATCAAAACAACTTTCAGTTGCGATTAAATATTGTTGAATTGCATTGCCATAAGGGCAATAAACACGATTTCAATTTTTTTAAAATTATTATTTGATTCTATTAATGGGTTTTCAACGGGATTTTCCCGAAATAAACCTGTGTGGCGCCCATTATTAAACAAGGTAACCTAACCTTGTAGATAAAGTAAGCTGGTTTTGTAAACTGTCTTGGCAGTTTATTGATTTATTGAACTTCCAGAAACACAAACAGGTACGTGGAAGTGTATTTTATTAATTCTATTGTCCAGACGTTACTAGACTTTACGTACTTAGACGACTGTCAACCTGGAGGAGGAGTTTCGCTACTAGTATCAACACGACGGTCGCCATCATCAAGCGACCAGCTAGTACACTTTATTTTTAAATTCAAGCAACGTTATTGTTTAAAATATTATTAATGCAATTATCTCATTTTTTTATCTAAAGGAATTTTTTTCAGACACTTATAATTTTTGCAATTTGTAAACACACTTTTAATAACATCTAATGCTACATTTTAATTACTTGATAAAATTAGTGACTTTCAATTTTCAATCACTACAACTTTTAATATTTCAAACATAAAATAGAAATTTATATAAAATTTAATATTTATATATTTTATATTAAATTCGTTAAAATATGTACGTAGAGTCTTTTTGATAATAAAGGGTAATGTCATTGGTAAACAATATAAGTCAGAGTGAGTTATTTCAGGTAATACATTCCGCAAGTACTGGTTCACTAACACGAATTCTGACCTTAGGTAAGTATACATATTTTGTTGTACTGTGTGACAACATGGCGCACGATGAAAATTTCAAAATTATCGATATTGCAAAATAATAAAGTAACTAATAAAATAAAGTTACAACCCTATGCAAATCCGTTACTGGTTGTTAGAAGGAAGAAGGTGAGTAAGGTTATATCTAAATGCCCGTTCAATAAATCAAATCATTATGAATGACAGGAAATCTCCCGAACCAATTAATGATGAAAATGCTTAATAGAAATTCATAGTTGAAATTATAATGTAACAAGTGAAAGATTTAATAGAATTTGAAACTAAAGTAAAGTTGTAAGGTGTGTAAATTTTGGTCAAACTTAAATTTGAAATGTTTGTCTTGATGTAATAATAGCAATGTTCATTATGAGTGTTTATTATGATGTACCTAAATGATTTAATGACGATTTGAGGAGTATTGTGAAGATGATTAACGATTTTTGAGAAGGATACAAGTAAATAATTTGTTATGATGTAGTTGATTTAAATGTGTTTTATTCTATATAAGAATTTTATTAATGAATTTAATTATTTTGAAATGTGAATTATATAATGGAAGGTATTTGTAATGTTGTAATGGGAAATGTTTATTTAAATTCTGATTGGACTCAGGGAAATATTTTGAATTTTGGGATAAGAGTTAACGAGAGATAAGAGTTAAAATGTATCATGTTATGTTAAGTATTCATCAATGTATGTTAGAGGTTATAGAGAAAAACCAGTGCTTCTTAACGCAAACTAGCACAGCTAAAGGGGACCAGATCAGTTAGGGATAGGGTAGTATACAAGGCCACTACTTTGATATTTTGATTTAATGTTTCAGTGTCTCGTGATGCTGTGGTGGTGGTCCTGTGCGTCAGAGCAGGGGCGTCATGTGCCTGTCTGGCCTTGCGGTGTTGGGATCTCGAAAGGGAAGTCCAGTAAGGTCATTCAGGTGCGGCCACAGTCACTGGATCAGGGGGTAAGTTAAACACGAATTTTAATAAAACATAAAGGGAGTTGTGGTGACATATCCAGGATGATCCCTTTAGGAAGTATGAGAGTGTCAATGAGAGTTTTTATGCTTCGGTATTGTGGGATAAGCCTACCCAGGGGTAATTTGGGGAAATTTTAATGATAATGATAAATTTTATTTGGAAATTATAACAACGTATGCCATGTGAACGAATTAGTGTCAAGGTCAGTGAAGCGGAACGCAAGAGAAGCAGTTATTTTTAGCAGTATGATATTTGAACTTTGTAAACAGAGGTCACGACATATGACATCAGAGTCAAACCTAGCAATACGTCACTTGGAATGTAGGGCGTCGACAGCATTCTGCGCTGTATGTAACAAAGGCAATTAACATCTAACAACTATGGACGTGGACCATTCGCTCGCCCGCCGGCTGAGTAAAGTTTTTCGGCTCGCCCGCACGTATAAAATGTGGATTAACGTGTAATTTATACATAATCCATGTATTTATTCCAAGAAAAGATGAGGGTTAAAAATGAAAATATGTACCGCATTAAAGTGTGCATGTCTGTGTGAATGTACAGAATATATAATTAAGAAGTGCTGGGTTGCTATATATATATATATCTTGTATAATTCAAATTTATCGTAAAAATGTGATTTTTTACTGTGAATTTTATTTTGTTAAAGAGTAAGAATAATGGTGGTAATAATTACTGCTAACTTGATTTTCATGAGTTGCGCCTCATGGCCGAATAAATAATGTGATTTTCATTCTTTGAAGAAGGGTTTAATGTATAAATGTTATGAATAAGAATAAAGGGTAATGGTATCCATAGAACAAAAAAACGATTCACTTCCTGAAAACAACCTAATTCTGTTCTCCCGTTCGTCTAACCGAGTCCTGGGAGTTGGTAAGTAAATTTTTTCTCATAGTTGGTAACAATTAAAGATGGCGTCCGAATGAAGTAGACGACAACAATTGTCTATGTCAAAGTAAATAAAATAAATAATATAAGAAAATTATATTACAAGACTTAAATCAATTTTGTTGTCTTGTATTAAAAGATGTTCACTACTAAACTAATAAAAATCACTCATTCCCAATTATTACTGTTGCTGTTATAATGATAATTATTGGTATGGAGAACCACACATGACTTCCATGTTCTAAGATTTATATTTAAAATACTTTACGAAATGAACTATTTCCATAGAAACTACTTCTTTCTTCAGCCTTAACCACAGTACTGTGATCACTAACGTATACCACCTCACGACAATGCACACAATTTTCACTGACGATGGCAGACGATAGCACTGCCGAAACATCTGGTTTTGTAGAAAACATTGGATCAAGCCCTAACAGCACAGCATGGAATTTTAACAACAAACTACATCCTTGTTGCCGATAACATAGTACACATGACAAATAAAAATTACCCCCTCCCCCTTCAACTATAATTTTCATTTATAGAAAATTACCCCCACCCCGTTCAACTAGCCTCTTCATTTATAGATATTTCGTCTATGTTTCTACAGTGGATTATTAACATTTTCTTATCACGATACTTTATTTATCAAAATTAAGTACTTTACTCTGCTACAACAAAAAATGTTCCACGTAAACTACCCTTTCCGCGTAACCGATCTTCACCAAAATGAATAGGCCTTGAGTCCTCTGCAACTCAGGCACATATGTAAAAAATTATTTGATTCTGTTTGCATTTACGACACTTATCATTCTTCATGAAAAAATTTCTCTTGTTCCAACATAAAATGTTGCAGGTAAACTACACCTTTCCCCGTAACCAATCTTCACCAAATTCAACATGCCTTAAGTACTTTACAATTCAGGGATGCATGCAAAACATTATTTGATTGTGTTTGAAGTTACGGCTGCTATCTTTTACCACAGAAAAAAATTACCCTTGTTAAAACATAAAAAGTTGCAGGTAAATTACCCCTTTCCCTTAACCGATCTTCACCAAAAACAATAGGTCTTGAGAACTCTACAATTCAGGGCTGTATGCAAAACATTATTTGATTCTGTTTGAATTTGCTGCTGTTATCGTTTGCCATATAATATACCCTTGTTAAAACATAAAACGTTGCAGGTAAACTACCCTTTCCCCTTAACCAATCTTCACCAAAAACAACCTTTGCTAAAACATAAAATGTTGCAGGTAAACTACCCCTTTCCCTTAAATGATCTTAACCAAAAACAATAGGTCTTGAGAACTCTACAATTCAGGGCTGTATGCGAAACATTATTTGATTCCGTTTGAATTTGCTGCTGTTACTCTTTGCCATAAAAAATGCCTTTGCTAAAACATAAAATGTTGCAGGTAAACTACCCCTTTCCCTTCCCCTTCACAAAAAACAAAAGTTCTTGAGAACTCTACAATTCAGGAATGTATGCAAAACATTATTTGATTCTGTTTGAATTTGCTGCTGTTATTGTTTCCCATAAAAAATACGTTTGCTAAAACATAAAATGTTGCAGGAAAACTACCCCTTTCCCTTAACCGAACTTCACCAAAAACAATAGGTCTTGAGAACTCTACAATTCAGCGCTGTAAGCAAAATATTATTTGATTCTGTTTGAATTTGTGGCTGTTATCGTTTGCCATAGAAAAATATCGGTATGGAGAACCATACATGACTTCCATACTCTAAGATTTATATTTAAAATCATTTTCGAAATGAAATATTACCATAGAAACTACTTCTTTCTACTTACTGCTTCAGTCTTAACCACAGTACTGTGGTCACTAACGTATACCACCTCACGTTATCGCACTCGATTTTCAATGATGATGGAAGTCGATGGCATTGCTGAAACGTCTGGTTTTGTAGAAAACATTGGACTACAGCCAAATATCCCGGGAAGGAATTTTAACAAAAACTACTTCTTTGTTGCCGATAACGTTGCACACATATATATAAAAAATATGCATAAAATTATTGGCTTGTATAAGTTAATGATTGACCTCCACTAAGTAGTGCTCAAGTTTCCAAAGTTTTAATATTATGATGTCCGTAATTAAAACATGAGAGCAGGTTTAGTGTGAATGAGGGTACACCGTGGACAACAATTTTCAACATTTCCTATTGAGCGTTGCTTAGAGTAAAGCTGCGAATATACAGTATACGTTTCATAGAACAAACACGCGGAAAAGAAGGAGCGCTCCGAAGTCACTCATGGACCCTCAGCATCTTGCAGAGGGTTCATTCCCTAAAGACGAAAAGTCTGTGTATGAATCGTTCCTCTGTAAACACGTGCAGTTACATTGCCCAGCGATCCACAGGAAGCAAATTGATGTCTATTTTTTCGGCTTCCACGCGTTATGTTGGTGTGGGTTTCGGCACTTTCCATTTAAAAAGCGTGCAAATGTAAGAAAATAAACATGAGTGAGGCCAGAAATAACGCGAATTGTGTGTGTGTGTGTGTGTGTGTGTGTGTGTGTGTGTGTGTGTGTGTGTGTGTGTGTCTTCATAATAATAAAATTGCTGTAGTCATAATAATAAAATGGAAACGTAAACATTACATAACTGAGATATGCTTACCTGCCACGAACGATATATTATTTTATACATGTATATTAACTCATACATAATTTACATAAAAATGAAAAAATTATAATTTTATTGCCTGGCAACAAAATTATTTTATGTTTAACAATTACCATTGTTTGAAAAAGTTTAAATGATTTTCAAGTACTTTACTGTTGTTAAAACGTAAAAGGTTGCAGGTAAACTACCCCTTCCCCTTAACCGATCTTCACCAAAATCGAAAGTCCTTGAGATCTTTACAGTTCAGGGACGTATGCAAATAATCTTTTGATTCTGTTTGAATTTGCGGCTGTTATCGTTTGCCATAGAAAATACCCTTGTTAAAACATAAAATGTTGCAGGTAAACTACCCCTTTCCCTTAACCGATCTTCACCAAAAACAGTAGGTCTTGACAACTCTACAATTCAGGGCTGTATGCGAAACATTATTTGATTCTGTTTGAATTAGCGGCTGTTATCGTTTGCAAAAAAAAAAATTTCCATTGATAAAAAAAACCGTTGCAGGTAAACTACCCCTTTCCCTCAACCGATCATCACCAAAAACAATATGTCGTGAGTACTCTGCAAATAAGGGCTGTATGCAAAAAATTATTTGATTCTGTTTGAATTTGTGGCTGTTATCGTTTGCCATAGAAAAATATCGGTATGGAGAACCATACATGACTTCCATACTCTAAGATTTATATTTAAAATCATTTTTGAAATGAAATATTACCATAGAAACTACTTCTTTCTACTTACTGCTTCAGTCTTAACCACAGTACTGTGGTCATTAACATATACCACCTCACGTTATCGCACTCGATTTTCAATGATGATGGAAGTCGATAGCATTGCCGAAACGTCTGGTTTTGTAGAAAACATTGGACTACGGGCAAATATCCCGGGAAGGAATTTTAACAAAAACTACTTCTTTGTTGCCGATAACGTTGCATACATATATCTAAAAAATATGCATAAAATTAATGGCTTGTATAAGTTAATGATTGACCTCCATTAAGTAGTGCTCAAGTTTCCAAAGTTTTAATATTATGATGTCCGTAATTAAAACATCAGTGCAGGTTTAGTGTGAATGAGGGTACACAGTGGACAACAATTTTCAACATTTCCTATTGAGCGTTGCTTAGAGTAAAGCTGCGAATATATAGTGTACGTTTCATAGAACAAACATGCGGAAAAGAAGGAGCGCTCCGAAGTCACTCATGGACCATCAGCATCTTGCAGAGGGTTCATTCCCTAAAGACGAAAAGTCTGTCTATGAATCGTTCCTCTGTAAACACGTGCAGTTACACTGCCCAGCGATCCACAGGAAGCAAATTGATGTCTATTTTTTCGGCTTCCACGCGTTATGTTGGTGTGGGTTTCGGCACTTTCCATTTAAAAAGCGTGCAAATGTAAGAAAATAAACATGAGTGAGGCCAGAAATAACGCGAATTTTGTGTGTGTGTGTGTGTGTGTGTGTGTGTGTGTGTGTGTGTCTTCATAATAATAAAATTGCTGTAGTCATAATAATAAAATGGAAAGGTAAACATTACATAACTGAGATATGCTTACCTGCCACGAACGATATATTATTTTATACATGTATATTAACTCATACATAATTTACATAAAAATGAAAAAATTATAATTTTATTGCCTGGCAACAAAATTATTTTATGTTTAACAATTACCATTGTTTGAAAAAGTTTAAATGAATTTTCAAGTACTTTACTGTTGTTAAAACGTAAAAGGTTCCAGGTAAACTACCCCTTCCCCTTAACCGATCTTCACCAAAATCGAAAGTCCTTGAGATCTCTACAATTCAGGGACGTATGCTTAATAATCTTTTGATTCTGTTTGAATTTGCGGCTGTTATCGTTTGCCATAGAAAATACCCTTGTTAAAACATAAAACGTTGCAGGTAAACTACCCCTTTCCCTTAACCGATCTTCACCAAAAACAGTAGGTCTTGACAACTCTACAATTCAGGGCTGTATGCGAAACATTATTTGATTATGTTTGAATTTGCGGCTATCGTTTGCAAAAAAAAAAAATTCCCTTGATAAAAAAAACCCGTTGCAGGTAAACTACCCCTTTCCCTCAACCGATCATCACCAAAAACAATATGTCGTGAGTACTCTGCAAATAAGCGCTGTATGCAAAAAATTATTTGATTCTGTTTGAATTTGCAGCAGTTATCGTTTGCCATAGAAAAAAATCTACACAAGACAGACAGACACACAGACAGACGCTTTTAGAAAAACGACTTTTTTTCATGTTTTGAGTGTAGTACAATCAGAATCTGCAATAATCTCGAACACGATTTTTTTTGCCATCCTTACATCCTTAAGGAATATGGAAGTAAAAATTACCCTTGATTAAAAAAAAAGTTGCAGGTAAACTACCCCTTTCCCTTAACCGATCTTCACCAAAAACAATAGGTCTTGAGTACTCTGCAAATAAGGGCTGTATGCAAAAAATTATTTGATTCTGTTTGAATTTGCTGCTGTTATCGTTTGCCATATAATATACGCTTGTTAAAACATAAAACGGTGCAGGTAAACTACCCCTTCCCCTTAACCGATCTTCACCAAAAACGATAGGTCTTGAGAACTCTACAATTCAGTGCTGTATGCACAACATTATTTGATTCTGTTTGAATTTGTGGCTGTTATTGTTTGCCATAGAAAAATATCGGTATGGAGAACCATACATGACTTCCATGTTCTAAGATTTATAATTAAAATCATTTACAAAATGAAATGTTTCCATAGAAACTACTACTTTCCACTTATTGCTTCAGCCTTAACCACAGTATTGTGGTCACTAACGTATACCACCACACGTTATCGCACTCGATTTTCACTGATGATGGGAGTCGACGGCACTGCCGAAACGTCTGGTTTTGCAGAAAAAATTGGAGTACGGCTAAACAGCCCGGGAAGGAATTTTAACAACAAACTACTACTTTGTTGCCGATAACGTAGTACACATATAAAAATTATCCCCTCCCCTTTCAACTATAATCTTCATTTATAGATAATTACTCCCGCCCTGTTCGACTAACCTCTTCATTTATAGATATTTCATCTACGTTTCTACAGTGGATTATTAAGATCTTCTTATCAGGATACTTTATTTATCAAAATTAAGTACTTTACTCTTGTTACAACCAAAAATGTTTCAGGTAAACTACCCTTTCCCTATAAGCGATCTTCACGAAAAGCAACAGGCCTTGCGTTCTCTTCAATTTAGGGACGTATGCAAAAAATTATTTGATTATGATTGAATTTACGGCAGTTATCGTTCATCATAGATAAAATTAACCTTGTTATCACATAAAACGATGCAGGTAAACTACCACTTTCTCTTAACTGATCTTCACCAAAATCAATAGGTCTTGAGTCCTCTACAATTCAGGGATGCATGCAAAACATTATTTGATTGTGTTTGAAGTTATGACTGTTATCGTTTGCCATAGAAAAAAATTACCCTTGATTAAAAAAAAAGTTGCACGTAAACTACCCCTTTCCCTTAACCGATCTTCACCAAAACAATAGGTCTTGAGTACTCTGCAAATAAGGGCTGTATGCAAAAAATTATTTGATTCTGTTTGAATTTGCTGCTGTTATCGTTTGCCATATAATATACGCTTGTTAAAACATAAAACGTTGCAGGTAAACTACCCCTTCCCCTTAACCGAACTTCACCAAAAACAATAGGTCTTGAGAACTCTACAGTTTCGGGGCTGTATGCAAAACATTATTTGATTCTGTCTGAATTTGCGGCTGTTACCGTTTGCTATAAAATATCGGTATTGAGAACCATACATGACTTCCATATTCCAAGATTTAAATTTAAAATCATTTTGGAAATGAAATATCACCATAGAAACTACTTCTTTCTACTTACTGCTTCAGCCTTAACCACAGTACTGTGGTCACTAACATATACCACCTCACGTTATCGCACTCGATTTTCACTGATGATGGAAGTCGATGGCATTGCCGAAACGTCTGGTTTTGTAGAAAACATTGGACTACGGCCAAATATCCTGGGAAGGAATTTTAACAAAAACTACTTCTTTGTTGCCGATAACGTTGTACACATATATATAAAAAATATGCATAAAATTAATGGCCTGTATAAGTTAATGATTGATCTCCATTAAGTAGTGCTCAAGTTTCCAAAGTTTTAATATTATGATGTCCGTAATTAAAACATGAGGGCAGGTTTAGTGTGAATGAGGGTACACCGTGGACTAAAATTTTCAACATTTCCTATTGAGCGTTGCTTAGAGTAAAGCTGCGAATCTACAGTGTATGTTTCACAGAACAAACACGCGAAAAAGAAGGAGCACTCCGAAGTCACTCATGGACCCTCAGCATCTTGCAGAGGGTTCATTCCCTAAAGACGAAAAGTCTATCTATGAATCATTCCTGTGTAAACACGTGGAGTTACACTGCCCAGCGATCCACAGGATGCAAATTGATGTCCATTTTTTCGGCTTGCACGCGTTATGTTGGTGTGGGTTTCGGCACTTTCCATTTAAAAAGCGTGCAAATGTAAGAAAATAAACAAGAGTGAGGCCAGAAATAACGTGAATTTTGTGTGTGTGTGTCTTCCCTGCCTTTTTATTGCTGTAGTCATAATAATAAAATGGAAACGTAAACATTACATAACTGAGATATGCTTACCTGCCACGACGATATATTATTTTATACTGTGATGGTACAATCATGGTACATTGTAGAATTACCTAAAATATGGTAACGAGATCATAAATATTGTATTTTCCTATTTTTTGACATACCCAACCCAACCTCAAACACCCGATATAGAATTTACAGTGAGTGGACTATATTACAGTATTTGCCAGGATTTGAACTAATTCATGACAAAAAACGGTGTCACATCACAAAAACAGTGTGCAGTTATTGAGATAAGCAGAGCCAAGCCTTCGTTACGTCAGAGGCGGAGAATTTGTTGACAACAACCAAACTGCGATGTCAACACGATAGACAAAGGACTGTGACGTCAGTACGCCCCACTTCCGCAGATTTCAACCAGAAATTGCCGTCATTTCATCTGCAGCTCTGATTTGAGCCGGCCGGCCGCCCATTCACTTACGAGTGAATTTTAACTTTTTAGACCACTGTAGGTGGTTAATAAACAGTATAATATCTACTATCAAAATGTATTAAGGAAAGTAATAGTTCGGTTTGGTGTAGGCGTCCTCGACCGATTAAATCGTTCGTAAACAAGATCGACGTATAGAATCGGTCCCACGACGGTGGGTTACGTGGGTTGACCAAAGGTGTCCCGTCAAGCGCAGTAAAAATACACCGATTGTGCCGATATACGAACGAGACTGGCAGTGCGAGGAAGCCAACACGGAAATTGGTGAGAGCGTTCCTTATATATTTTGAATCCTTTATTTCCCAATATATGTTATTGTAGAAATCAATCATTTAACAAATTATTCAAATTTTCAATCTATACAAAAGGAGCTCCAAAATTTAAAGTCTGTACCATGAGAATGAAAGGGTGCGTGGTTGTGTGCGTGCGTAATTATTTCTAAGTGCTGGGTTGAGCAACGCCTATAAAAATATATATATAGATATAATTTTGTCATATACATATTATACTTACAGAAGTTGCAACACATATAAATATATATATAATTTTGTCGTATACTTATGATATTTACTGAAGGTATTATTACACTATGTATTTATTTTGGAAGGGTTAAGGATAGGGTTGAAAACAAGTATGTAAAACGAATAAATAATAAAAAGGGTATTTCATTGGTAAAAATCAGAACAGCTGTTTTTATTTCAAGCAATTTCTGTTCCCGCCTGACTTCGCGTAACGAAATTCTGGCCCTTGACTTAGTTAATTGCATAGATGGCGTCTTAGTTTTTGTATACATAACCACATTTGTGAGATATAATATATCGTATTTATAAATTCAAAAATAACGTAACTGTACAGATGTCGCCCGTAAGAACAGGGACCTTATGTAATATTATGTATATATATTATTACATGGGATACGCCTAGAAAGAACACGGAAAAAAATTGCTTGAGGTAACAGACAAAATTTTATAACTAGTAAACATAACCCCACAATTAGGTTAGACAATTGTATGCATGCGTGCATTACACAATTGCCAAAATGAGTACAAGTGACGATATTGACATAAAAACCAGTACCATTGACATAACTTTAACTGGTGAAATGGAGGTTCAAATAAATCCCATTAGTCAGAATGACGAAGTAAATACGCCTGTGTCTGTCGAAATAAAGCAAACTGACACATCCATTTCAACCAATTTAGACAGTAAATCAGATGAAAGCAATGCAATGATACAATTGTTATTAAAACTAGATAAAAAACTAGACGAACAGAAAAGCGATACTGATATTAAATTCACACATTTGAATGACAAATTCGATAATTTTGATATTAAATTCAGAGAGTTAAAAGGTCACAATTTTCATTTAGAAGAACGAATTAATATAGTAGAAACACGTTGTGATAACATTCAGAAAAATACACTAGCCATTGTTGATGACAAGTTCAATAGTACCATTAGTGATTTAGACACTAAAATTGATCTAGTACAAGACACAGTAAATAACACGATTAAAAGTAAATTACAGTCAACAAGTACAGAAATACAACAGAAATGTTTACATTTTGTAGAAAGTCAAGTAGAAGTTAAAACCAATGTGTTGCAAAATCATTTAGAAAACATTGAAATAAACGTGATAGATATTACTAAAAATTTAGAAGCTATAGATAGTACTATGACTGAACATGAGAAAAATACCAAGAGTAGATTTAATTTGTTACAAAGTAAGATTAAAGAAATTGATGACTTAACTGTACAAAATAGTATGGATGTGCATGATAAATATGATATGATTGCAAATAATTTGACCAGTGTAAAAAACGAATTACAGGGAGAAATAAATAAAAACGTTTCAAGCATAACTGATAGAGTAGTAGTAACTAGAGATTTCTATAATGAAATAGAACTAGAGAATTTTAGTCATGAAAACAGAGTAATACATCCCATGCGATTCCTTAATCAGACTAGGGATTATAATCATTTTAGTAGTAGTAGCTGGGAAGTGAAATTAAATAAAATTATTAAATGTTTCAAGGGTAACTCAGTCATATGGGCTGAAGCTCATAGGTTAGAATGGGATTGTTATAATACTTTTGGGAAAGCTTTTAAGGGTAAATATTGGACAGAAGAAGAGCAGAAGACTTTAAGAAGCCGTATTATGGGAACGGGTAATTTCATGGGACGTAACGTTAGTAATAATAACATTACTATTTATGTAACAAAATTGTACAACGAAGCTAAATATTTAGAGCCTCCTATACCATTTAAGTCATTTGTTAGGTATGTTAGTAAGCACTTACCTAGAGAAGTGCAGGTCACTCTGATGACTAAAGAAATAGAAAATCTTGATGAACTGGAAAGGGTATTAGATATACTACAAAGTATAAATGATCGTGAAATGGGTAGACGCCCTATACAACCAAATATGTATAACCATAACAATAATAACAATGAGTTTAATCGGCCAAGGCCTTATTTCAATCATACTGGCAATAAATATAATGTTAGAAATGATTTACCGACACCAGGCGGTTGGAGTTGTTCTAGTTGCAGGAAGGAGAATCGGGGTCACATGCAGCATTGTTATTTCTGTAAAGCACCAAGAAATAACCAAGTAAAGCAATTCATACCTGCGAACAGAGGAGCCCCTAGTAACAGAGGAGCACCGTATCACCATCAGGGACCAACACGCGGACACCCTGTGCCATCAACAAGTCATAATAGGACACAGCCGGAAAACTGAAGTCAACAGTGGTAAGTAGGACCCGACCACTGTTCAGGGAAACTCATGAGGTCCGACCCATCGAGAACTTAAAATCCAACGTTATAAAAGCAGACATCGTTGCAGATTTATTGGAGGAGGAGTGTAACACGACATTGGAGGTGAGAGCTGGACTCACGGAAATACAGGTAACAATAGATAATAGAAACTTTAAAACACTTGTCGATACAGGGAGCGAAATTTCAGTAATAGCCGAGAACATTTTAAGTGAATTGAAAGAATTGAATAAGAATATTCCAGTTTTACCCGTAGCAGGGGTTACAGTAATAGGAGTCACGGGGGTACGTAGTAAAAGGGTGACAAAACAGATACATTTAAGCTTCTCAATTGGAGATATGAATTTTGATAATACATTTTTGGTAGTCAAGGGGTTAAGTTTAGACATCATTTTGGGAAATGATTTTTTACAAAGAAATAAAGCTGTAATAAATTTTAAAGAAAAAATTTTGGAGTTAGATGGGGGTGAGCGGTCTGTGAAAATTAATTTTGAAAACGTGATAAATAAAGTTAGAACAACTGGTGTGAAATTGTTACAGAAACAAGTAGTTGAGAATCACTTAGATACTAAAGTAAATTTTTGTATAGAGGGTGAGTATTTAGAAGATGTTGATAATGAAATGAGTAATATTAATAATGAAGTATGGGAGATAAGGGCGGATGAATTCTGTAGTGGGGGTGAGGTGATAAGGAGTGGCCAACATAGAGCGTTATGGCAGGTAATAGAGCAGTTTAAGGGAGTGTTTGCCGATATTCCAGGAAGGGCAAAAAATTATGAATGTATGTTACAGACAAAGGAACACACACCATTCATGCAGCGGAGCTATCCAGTGCCTTACTCTAAAAGACGAGCGGTGCAAGAAGAGTTGGACAAGATGTTAGATAATGGTATCATAGAGAGGTCAGTGTCTCACTACTCAAATCCGTTAGTGGTGGTAATCAAGAAGGAAGGAGGAGTAAGATTATGCCTAGACGCAAGGAAAATTAACCAAATTATTATACCAGACCGAGAATCACCAGAATCTATAAATGAGATCTTTCAAAAGTTTAGTGGCGTAAGATTTATGACGTCCTTAGATCTGACTGCTGGATATTGGCAGGTACCTTTAGCCGAGGTAAGTAGGCAATACACAGCATTTTTATTTAATGGAAAAAATTATCAGTTTAAGCGACTACCATTTGGGCTAAATACCAGCGTAGCTAGTTTCATTAAATGTTTGGATAGAATTTTGAGACCAAAAGATTTAGATTTTCTCACAGTTTATGTAGATGATATTTTAATAGCTTCACGTACATTTGAAGACCATTTAGAACATTTAAAATATGTGTTAGGAAAATTAGAAGCGGGAGGATTAACCGTAAATTGGGATAAGTCCAAATTTCTACAAACGAAGATTAATTTTTTAGGATTCATTATTACATCGGAAGGAATTTCCGCAAACCCGGACAAGGTCGAATCTATTATGCGTTTCCCTGAACCGCGAAACATCAAACAACTTCAGAGTTTTCTTGGGCTGTGCAACTTTTATAGGAAATTTCAGAGGAACTACGCCTACCTAACCGCAAAGTTAAGTGCGGTATTGCAGAAGAACCGACAATGGAAATGGAGAGATAGTAGGAACACACAATGCTACAAATTTAAAGTTGTACTGGTCGACTTAGTTATTTTATATTGATGTTTTATATTTGGAGTATATGAGTATTAATTTAGTTATTGGTTTACAGAAGGGACTCTCCCCCATTTTCGGGCGATCACAGATTCACCACCTCTGATCGTGGATTTTGGAGTTTGGGAGGCGGACCATGGTTGGCGGAACTGACGTAAGGAAGTAAAAGCAACGATGGTCTTCCTCCACACAAAATTGGTAGAAATTTGAAAATTTAATCTTATTATTGAACGGGGAGGGGGACCCCTAATTCTTGGGATATATATAAAAAAAAAAAAAAATATCTATATTTTGGCATTGATCCCTTGAATCTTGTTTTATTCTAAAATTTTATAGAATAGAAAAGTTGAAATTTGTGTAATTTAAGAGGTTAACTCATTAAGGAGTTGTATATTTTTTTTATGTAACTAAGTATATCAGAAGATCCATTGTTTTCCTGGAGTGTTAGAAAAGTGATGTTTTGGACTTGGAAAGTGTCTACAAATTTATTAATGTAACTAATGAAAAAATTAACATTTTTTTAAATGATATTTCAATTTTGATATATCTTAGTTATTTATTAAGATATGATTAAATATGATTGAGTATTTAAAATGTATTAACTGTATTATTAATATATCAGTGTTAATTATTAATGTATTATGTATTTATTTGAAAACTTTTTAACATGATTTTATAATATGTGTAGGAAGAGAAAAAATTTTAAATGGCGCTGTTAATAATATTTATCAGCCAGATGATTAACTGTTAATAATAATAATAATACTAATAATCATAATAAAAGTTTATTTTAAAAGTTATAAGTAAATAAATCGATTCATTAAATTTCTTGATTTGTTTTTCTCCAAGTTTGGGAGATAGATAATTATATTTTATATTATATATATTTTATATTTTCAAATATATTTTATTCAATTTTTTATAATTTTGTGCTTATGTTACAATTATAGTAATTATAGAACGAAGATAATTATTATCGATAGGAATCGAAACTATTATTCAAGCTAGGGTTTGTAATATGCAGGCAAGATATTCTTTTTAATCCTTGAGATTTATTATTTTTATAATTTTTATACTTTCTAATTTTATTTAATATAATTTATAATTTTATAAATAGTAAGCCAACCCAGTGCTTATTGGCACAAACCAGCACTTAGCTAAGGGGAACCATATCAGTTAAGGAGGTAGTGATAAGCCACTATGTTCATATTTTTTATAAATTGTTTCAGTGTTTGGGGTGTGACAGCGGTCCTGAGCTGGCCAACGCGTCAGAGCAGGGGCGTTAAGAGCCTAAGTGGCCTTATGGTGTTGGGATCTCGCAGGAGAAGTCCAGTAAGGTCATGAAGGTACAGTCATTATCACCAGACCAAGGGTGAGTGATTATTTTTTTATATAAATTTGTAAGGGGTTGTGGCGACTTGTCCTGACTGATCCCTTTAGGAAGTATGAAAGGGTCAATGAAAGTTTGTGTGCTTCGTCACACCATCTTTCATTGAGGGGGTTTTGTGATGGTACAATCATGGTACATTGTAGAATTACCTAAAATATGGTAACGAGATCATAAATATTGTATTTTCCTATTTTTTGACATACCCAACCCAACCTCAAACACCCGATATAGAATTTACAGTGAGTGGACTATATTACAGTATTTGCCAGGATTTGAACTAATTCATGACAAAAAACGGTGTCACATCACAAAAACAGTGTGCAGTTATTGAGATAAGCAGAGCCAAGCCTTCGTTACGTCAGAGGCGGAGAATTTGTTGACAACAACCAAACTGCGATGTCAACACGATAGACAAAGGACTGTGACGTCAGTACGCCCCACTTCCGCAGATTTCAACCAGAAATTGCCGTCATTTCATCTGCAGCTCTGATTTGAGCCGGCCGGCCGCCCATTCACTTACGAGTGAATTTTAACTTTTTAGACCACTGTAGGTGGTTAATAAACAGTATAATATCTACTATCAAAATGTATTAAGGAAAGTAATAGTTCGGTTTGGTGTAGGCGTCCTCGACCGATTAAATCGTTCGTAAACAAGATCGACATATAGAATCGGTCCCACGACGGTGGGTTACGTGGGTTGACCAAAGGTGTCCCGTCAAGCGCAGTAAAAATACACCGATTGTGCCGATATACGAACGAGACTGGCAGTGCGAGGAAGCCAACACGGAAATTGGTGAGAGCGTTCCTTATATATTTTGAATCCTTTATTTCCCAATATATGTTATTGTAGAAATCAATCATTTAACAAATTATTCAAATTTTCAATCTATATAAAAGGAGCTCCAAAATTTAAAGTCTGTACCATGAGAATGAAAGGGTGCGTGGTTGTGTGCGTGCGTAATTATTTCTAAGTGCTGGGTTGAGCAACGCCTATAAAAATATATATATAGATATAATTTTGTCATATACATATTATACTTACAGAAGTTGCAACACATATAAATATATATATAATTTTGTCGTATACTTATGATATTTACTGAAGGTATTATTACACTATGTATTTATTTTGGAAGGGTTAAGGATAGGGTTGAAAACAAGTATGTAAAACGAATAAATAATAAAAAGGGTATTTCATTGGTAAAAATCAGAACAGCTGTTTTTATTTCAAGCAATTTCTGTTCCCGCCTGACTTCGCGTAACGAAATTCTGGCCCTTGACTTAGTTAATTGCATAGATGGCGTCTTAGTTTTTGTATACATAACCACATTTGTGAGATATAATATATCGTATTTATAAATTCAAAAATAACGTAACTGTACAATACATGTACGAGGTGTGTTCAAAAAAAGACTGAACTATTTGTGTAGCACGTCAACTAGCGCATAGAGCGAGCTGCAGAATTAAGTGCTGCTAGCGACAGGTTTTGACGCCTGAATGCTGTTTTCTCTGTTCCGTCACGATCTTCAGTCTTCGAGCTACACGCGCTGTTGTGGGCACGGGCACAGGCACACACTGTCCGGCGGATTTATAACGAAGTGAGAATGAAGATCTTAACACAACGTGTGTGTATAAAATTTTGCTGCTGACTTCGTAAAATCTTTACAGAGCTATTTCCATTGTCTTTCAAAGTTTTCATTACCATTTGCATTGGTATGCAGTTGTTGACCATTTTCAAAACGGGTCTCTTTCTGATCGTCGTCAACAAACACAGTAAGAATTTTTCAGTGATACGATACATTTAAATTTTTCTATCAAAATTTAATTTTACGACCTTAAATGGATTCTGTCAGAAAATATCGGCATTTAAACGATGATTTACAATTACCACATCACGAGCTCTCTTCCCATGATCTTCGATATCGCTTTGATCTGCACCGACCATTGTTTTTCCCCCTTTAAAAATTCTTAAACTAATCGTTCGCCTCACGCAGGCTTCCGCGTATGCTTAATTAAAAGCAGAATGTCTCTGAAAAGTTTTAACCTAGTTTTGCTGCAAAATTTCATACGAACACGTTGTTCTTGCGGTCTTTCTTAATCGCTTTGTCACTAATCCACCGGCCAGTGTGTGCACGTCCCCACTCAATGTGATATACATCAAAGACTACTGCTAATAGCGGAACACAATAAGTGGTAGTTTGTTGTCAAAAACTATCGCTAGGTGCACGCAAAATCGCGGCGCGTCATTTGTGCGGATTGATATGTTACTCAAAAAGTTTGGTCTTTTTATGAACACACATCATATATTAACTCATACATAATTTACATTAAAAAGAAAAAATTATAATTTTATTGCCTGGCAACAAAATTATTTTATTTTTAACAATTACCATTGTTTGAAAAATTTAAATGCATTTTCAAGTACTTTACTGTTGTCAAAACGTAAAAGGTTGCAGGTAAACTACCCCTTCCAATTAACCGATCTTCACCAAAATCGAAAATCCTTGAGATCTCTACAATTCAGGGACGTATGCAAAAAATTATTTGATTCTGTTTGAATTTGCGGCTGTTATCTTTTGCCTTAGAAAATACGGTTGATCCAAAACGTTGCAGGTAAACTACTCCTTCCCCTTAACCGATCTTCACCAAAAACAATAGGTCTTGAGTACTCTACAAATCAGGGCTGTATGCAAAACAATATTTGATTCTGTTTGAATTTGCGGCTGTTATCGTTTGCCATAGAAAATACCCTTGTTAAAAAAACGTTGCAGGTAAACTACCCCTTTCCCTTAACCGATCTTCACCAAAAACAATTGATCTTGACAACTCTACAATTCAGGGCTGTATGCAAAACATTATTTGATTCTGTATGAATTTGCTGCTGTTATCTTTTGCCATATAATATACCCTTGTTAAAACATAAAACGTTGCAGGTAAACTACCCCTTCCCCTTAACCGATCTTCACAAAAAACAACCTTTGCTAAAACATAAAATGTTGCAGGTAAACTACCCCTTTCCCTTAACCAATATTAACCAAAAACAATAGGTCCTGAGAACTCTACAATTCAGGGCTGTATGCGAAACATTATTTGATTCTGTTTGAATTTGCAGCTGTTACTGTTTGCCATAAAAAATGCCTTTTGCTAAAACATAAAATGTTGCAGGTAAACTACCCCTTTCCCTTCCCCTTCACCAAAAACAACAGGTCTCGAGAACTCTACAATTCAGGAATGTATGCAAAACATTATTTCATTCTGTTTGAATATGCTGCTATTATTGTTTCCCATAAAAAATACCTTTGCTAAAACATAAAATGTTGCAGGAAAACTACCCCTTTCCCTTAACCGAACTTCACCAAAAACAATAGGTCTTGAGAACTCTACAATTCAAGGCTGTATGCAAAATATTATTTGATTCTGTTTGAATTTGTGGCTGTTATCGTTTGCCATAGAAAAATATCGGTATGGAGAACCATACATGACTTCCATACTCTAAGATTTATATTTAAAATCATTTTCGAAATGAAATATTACCATAGAAACTACTTCTTTCTACTTACTGCTTCAGTCTTAACCACAGTACTGTGGTCACTAACGTATACCACCTCACGTTATCGCACTCGATTTTCAATGATGATGGAAGTCGATGGCATTGCTGAAACGTCTGGTTTTGTAGAAAACATTGGACTACGGCCAAATATCCCGGGAAGGAATTTTAACAAAAACTACTTCTTTGTTGCCGATAACGTTGCACACATATATATAAAAAATATGCATAAAATTAATGGCTTGTATAAGTTAATTATTGATCTCCATTAAGTAGTGCTCAAGTTTCCAAAGTTTTAATATTATGATGTCCGTAATTAAAACATCAGTGCAGGTTTAGTGTGAATGAGGGTACACCGTGGACAACAATTTTCAACATTTCCTATTGAGCGTTGCTTAGAGTAAAGCTGCGAATATACAGTGTACGTTTCATAGAACAAACACGCGGAAAAGAAGGAGCGCTCCGAAGTCACTCATGGACCCTCAGCATCTTGCAGAGGGTTCATTCCCTAAAGACGAAAAGTCTGTGTATGAATCGTTCCTCTGTAAACACGTGCAGTTACACTGCCCAGCGATCCACAGGAAGCAAATTGATGTCTATTTTTTCGGCTTGCACGCGTTATGTTGGTGTGGGTATCGGCACTTTCCATTTAAAAAGCATGCAAATGTAAGAAAATAAACATGAGTGAGGCCAGAAATAACGCGAATTTTGTGTGTGTGTGTGTGTGTGTGTGTCTTCATAATAATAAAATTGCTGTAGTCATAATAATAAAATGGAAACGTAAACATTACATAACTGAGATATGCTTACCTGCCACGAACGATATATTATTTTATACATGTATATTAACTCATAAATAATTTACATAAAAATGAAAAAATTATAATTTTATTGCCTGGCAACAATATTATTTTATGTTTAACAATTACCATTGTTTGAAAAAGTTTAAATGAATTTTCAAGTACTTTACTGTTGTTCAAACGTAAAAGGTTGCAGGTAAACTACCCCTTCCCCTTAACCGATCTTCACCAAAATCGAAAGTCCTTGAGATCTCTACAGTTCAGGGACGTATGCAAATAATCTTTTGATTCTGTTTGAATTTGCGGCTGTTATCGTTTGCCATAGAAAATACCTTTGTTAAAATTGTTAAAACATAAAACGTTGCAGGTAAACTACCCCTTTCCCTTAACCGATCTTCACCAAAAACAGTAGGTCTTGACAACTCTACAATTCAGGGGTGTATGCGAAACATTATTTGATTCTGTTTGAATTAGCGGCTGTTATCGTTTGCAAAAAAAAAATTTCCATTGATAAAAAAAAACCGTTGCAGGTAAACTACCCCTTTCCCTCAACCGATCATCACCAAAAACAATATGTCGTGAGTACTCTGCAAATAAGGGCTGTATGCAAAAAATTATTTGATTCTGTTTGAATTTGTGGCTGTTATCGTTTGCCATAGAAAAATATCGGTATGGAGAACCATACGTGACTTCCATACTCTAAGATTTATATTTAAAATCATTTTCGAAATGAAATATTACCATAGAAACTACTTCTTTCTACTTACTGCTTCAGTCTTAACCACAGTACTGTGGTCATTAACGTATACCACCTCACGTTATCGCACTCGATTTTCAATGATGATGGAAGTCGATAGCATTGCCGAAACGTCTGGTTTTGTAGAAAACATTGGACTACGGCCAAATATCCCGGGAAGGAATTTTAACAAAAACTACTTCTTTGTTGCCGATAACGTTGCACACATATATCTAAAAAATATGCATAAAATTAATGGCTTGTATAAGTTAATGATTGACCTCCATTAAGTAGTGCTCAAGTTTCCAAAGTTTTAATATTATGATGTCCGTAATTAAAACATCAGTGCAGGTTTAGTGTGAATGAGGGTACACCGTGGACAACAATTTTCAACATCTCCTATTGAGCGTTGCTTAGAGTAAAGCTGCGAATATACAGTGTACGTTTCATAGAACAAACACGCGGAAAAGAAGGAGCGCTCCGAAGTCACTCATGGACCATCAGCATCTTGCAGAGGGTTCATTCCCTAAAGACGAAAAGTCTGTCTGCAAAACATTATTTGATTCTGTCTGAATTTGCGGCTGTTACCGTTTGCTATACAATATCGGTATTGAGAACCATACATGACTTCCATATTCCAAGATTTAAATTTAAAATCATTTTGGAAATGAAATATCACCATAGAAACTACTTCTTTCTACTTACTGCTTCAGCCTTAACCACAGTACTGTGGTCACTAACATATACCACCTCACGTTATCGCATTCGATTTTCACTGATGATGGAAGTCGATGGCATTGCCGAAACGTCTGGTTTTGTAGAAAACATTGGACTACGGCCAAATATCCCGGGAAGGAATTTTAACAAAATCTACTTCTTTGTTGCCGATAACGTCGTACACATATATATAAAAAATATGCATAAAATTAATGGCTTGTATAAGTTAATGATTGATCTCCATTAAGTAGTGCTCAAGTTTCCAAAGTTTTAATATTATGATGTCCGTAATTAAAACATGAGAGCAGGTTTAGTGTGAATGAGGGTACACCGTAGACTAAAATTTTCAACATTTCCTATTGAGCGTTGCTTAGAGTAAAGCTGCGAATCTACAGTGTATGTTTCACAGAACAAACACGCGAAAAAGAAGGAGCGCTCCGAAGTCACTCATGGACCCTCAGCATCTTGCAGAGGGTTCATTCCCTAAAGACGAAAAGTCTATCTATGAATCGTTCCTGTGTAAACACGTGGAGTTACACTGCCCAGCGATCCACAGGAAGCAAATTGATGTCCATTTTTTCGGCTTGCACGCGTTATGTTGGCTTGGGTTTCGGCACTTTCCATTTAAAAAGCGTGCAAATGTAAGAAAATAAACAAGAGTGAGGCCAGAAATAACGTGAATTTTGTGTGTGTGTGTGTGTGTGTGTCTTCCCTGCCTTTTTATTGCTGTAGTCATAATAATAAAATGGAAACATAAACATTACATAACTGAGATATGCTTAACTGCCACAAACGATATATTATTTTATACATGTACGAGGTGTGTTCAAAAAAATACTGAACTATTTGTGTAGCACGTCAACTAGCGCATAGAGCAAGCTGCAGAATTAAGTGCTGCTAGCGACAGGTTTTGACGCCTGAATGCCGTTTTCTCTGTTCCATCACGATCTTCAGTCTTCGAGCTACACGCGCTGTAGTGGGCACGGGCACACACCATCCGGCGGATTTATAACGAAGTGAGAATGAAGATCTTAACACAACGTGTGTGTATAAAATTTTGCTGCTGACTTCGTAAAATCTTTACAGAGCTATTTTCATTGTCTTCCAAAGTTTTCATTACCATTTTCATTGGTACGCAGTTGTTGACCAATTTTAAAACGGGTCTCTTTCTGATCGTCGTCAACAAACACAGTAAGAATTTTTCAGTGATACGATACATTTAAATTTTTCTATCAAAATTTAATTTTCGATCTTAAATGGATTCTGTCAGAAAGTATCGGCATTTAAACGATGATTTACAATTACCACATCACGAGCTCTCTTCCCATGATCTTCGATATCGCTTTGATCTGCACCGACCATTGTTTTTCCCCCTTTAAAAATTCTTAAACTAATCGTTCACCTCACGCAGGCTTCCGCGTATGCTTAATTAAAAACCAGAATGTCTCTGAAAAGTTTTAACCTAGTTTTGCTGCAAATTTTTTTTTTTCATCCACACACGTTGTTCTAGCGGTCTTTCTTAATCGCTTTGTCACTAATCCGCCGGCAAGCGTGTGCACGTCCCCACTCAATGTGATATACATCAAAGACTACTGCTATTAGCGGAACACAATAAGTGGTAGTTTGTTGTCAAAAACTATTGCTAGGTGCGCGCAAAGTCGCGGCGCGTAGTTTGTGCGGATTGATATGTTACTCAAAAACTTTGGTCTTTTTATGAACACACCTCATATTCTCACACAACTCATACATAATTTACATTAAAAAGAAAAAATTATAATTTTATTGCCTGGCAACAAAATTATTTTATTTTTAACAATTACCATTGTTTGAAAAAGTTTAAATGCATTTTCAAGTACTTTACTGTTGTCAAAACGTAAAAGGTTGCAGGTAAACTACCCCTTCCCCTTAACCGATCTTCACCAAAATCGAAAATCCTTGAGATCTCCACAATTCAGGAACGTATGCAAAACAATATTTGATTCTGTTTGAATTTGCGGCTGTTATCGTTTGCCATAGAAAATACCCTTGTTAAAAAAACGTTGCAGGTAAACTACCCCTTTCCCTTAACCGATCTTCACCAAAAACAATAGATCTTGAGAACTCTACAATTCAGGGCTGTATGCGAAACATTATTTGATTCTGTTTGAATTTTCGGCTGTTATCGTTTGCCAAAAAAAAAAAATTTCCCTTGATAAAAAAAACAGTTGCAGGTAAACTACCCCTTTCCCTCAACCGATCTTCACCAAAAACAATAGGTCTTGAGTACTCTACAAATCAGGGCTGTATGCAAAACAAGATTTGATTCTGTTTGAATTTGCGGCTGTTATCGTTTGCCATAGAAAATACCCTTGTTAAGAAACGTTGCAGGTAAACTACCCCTTCCCCTTAACCGACCTTCACCAAAAACAATAGGTGTTGAGTACTCTACAAATCAGGGCTGTATGCAAAAAAAACAATATTTGATTCTGTTTGAATTTGTGGCTGTTATCGTTTGCCATAGAAAATACCCTTGTTAAAAAAACGTTGCAGGTAAACTACCCCTTTCCCTTAACCGATCTTCACCAAAAACAATAGATCGTGACAACTCTACAATTCAGGGCTGTATGCAAAACATTATTTGATTCTGTTTGAATTTGCTGCTGTTATCGTTTGCCATATAATATACCCTTGTTAAAACATAAAACGTTGCAGGTAAACTACCCCTTTCCCTTCCCCTTCACCAAAAACAAAAGGTCTTGAGAATTCTACAATTCAGGAATGTATGCAAAACATTATTTGATTCTGTTTGAGTTTGCTGCTGTTATTGTTTCCCATAAAAAATACCTTTGCTAAAACATAAAATGTTGCAGGAAAACTACCCCTTTCCCTTAACCGAACTTCACCAAAAACAATAGGTCTTGAGAACTCTACAATTCAAGGCTGTATGCAAAATATTATTTGATTCTGTTTGAATTTGTGGCTGTTATCGTTTGCCATAGAAAAATATCGGTATGGAGAACCATACATGACTTCCATACTCTAAGATTTATATTTAAAATCATTTTCGAAATGAAATATTACCACAGAAACTACTTCTTTCTACTTACTGCTTCAGTCTTAACCACAGTACTGTGGTCACTAACGTATACCACCTTACGTTATCGCACTCGATTTAAAATGATGATGGAAGTCGATGGCATTGCTGAAACGTCTGGTTTTGTAGAAAACATTGGACTACGGCCAAATATCCCGGGAAGGAATTTTAACAAAAACTACTTCTTTGTTGCCGATAACGTTGCACACATATATATAAAAAATATGCATAAAATTAATGGCTTGTATAAGTTAATGATTGATCTCCATTAAGTAGTGCTCAAGTTTCCAAAGTTTTAATATTATGATGTCCGTAATTAAAACATGAGAGCAGGTTTAGTGTGAATGAGGGTACACCGTGGACTAAAATTTTCAACATTTCCTATTGAGCGTTGCTTAGAGTAAAGCTGCGAATCTACAGTGTATGTTTTACAGAACAAACACGCGAAAAAGAAGGAGCGCTCCGAAGTCACTCATGGACCCTCAGCATCTTGCAGAGGGTTCATTCCCTAAAGACGAAAAGTCTGTCTATGAATCGTTCCTCTGTAAACACGTGCAGTTACACTGCCCAGCGATCCACAGGAAGCAAATTGATGTCTATTTTTTCGGCTTGCACGCGTTATGTTGGTGTGGGTTTCGGCACTTTCCATTTAAAAAGAGTGCAAATGTAAGAAAATAAACATGAGTGAGGCCAGAAATAACGCGCATTTTGTGTGTGTGTGTGTGTGTGTGTCTTCATAATAATAAAATTGCTGTAGTCATAATAATAAAATGGAAACGTAAACATTACATAACTGAGATATGCTTACCTGCCACGAACGATATATTATTTTATACATGTATATTAACTCATACATAATTTATATTAAAATGAAAAAATTATAATTTTATTGCCTGGCAACAAAATTATTTTATGTTTAACAATTACCATTGTTTGAAAAAGTTTAAATGCATTTTCAAGTACTTTACTGTTGTCAAAACGTAAAAGGTTGCAGGTAAACTACCCCTTCCCCTTAACCGATCTTCACCAAAATCGAAAATCCTTGAGATCTCTACAATTCAGGAACGTATGCAAAACAATATTTGATTCTGTTTGAATTTGCGGCTGTTATCGTTTGCCATAGAAAATACCCTTGTTAAAAAAACGTTGCAGGTAAACTACCCCTTTCCCTTAACCGATCTTCACCAAAAACAATAGATCTTGAGAACTCTACAATTCAGGGCTGTATGCGAAACATTATTTGATTCTGTTTGAATTTTCGGCTGTTATCGTTTGCCAAAAAAAAAAAATTTCCCTTGATAAAAAAAACAGTTGCAGGTAAACTACCCCTTTCCCTCAACCGATCTTCACCAAAAACAATAGGTCTTGAGTACTCTACAAATCAGGGCTGTATGCAAAACAAGATTTGATTCTGTTTGAATTTGCGGCTGTTATCGTTTGCCATAGAAAATACCCTTGTTAAAAAACGTTGCAGGTAAACTACCCCTTCCCCTTAACCGACCTTCACCAAAAACAATAGGTGTTGAGTACTCTACAAATCAGGGCTGTATGCGAAAAAAACAATATTTGATTCTGTTTGAATTTGTGGCTGTTATCGTTTGCCATAGAAAATAACCTTGTTAAAAAAATGTTGCAGGTAAACTACCCCTTTCCCTTAACCGATCTTCACCAAAAACAATAGATCGTGACAACTCTACAATTCAGGGCTGTATGCAAAACATTATTTGATTCTGTTTGAATTTGCTGCTGTTATCGTTTGCCATATAATATACCCTTGTTAAAACATAAAATGTTGCAGGTAAACTACCCCTTTCCCTTCCCCTTTACCAAAAACAAAAGGTCTTGAGAATTCTACAATTCAGGAATGTATGCAAAACATTATTTGATTCTGTTTGAATTTGCTGCTGTTATTGTTTCCCATAAAAAATACCTTTGCTAAAACATAAAATGTTGCAGGAAAACTACCCGTTTCCCTTAACCGAACTTCACCAAAAACAATAGGTCTTGAGAACTCTACAATTCAAGGCTGTATGCAAAATATTATTTGATTCTGTTTGAATTTGTGGTTGTTATCGTTTGCCATAGAAAAATATCGGTATGGAGAACCATACATGACTTCCATACTCTAAGATTTATATTTAAAATCATTTTCGAAATGAAATATTACCACAGAAACTACTTCTTTCTACTTACTGCTTCAGTCTTAACCACAGTACTGTGGTCACTAACGTATACCACCTTACGTTATCGCACTCGATTTAAAATGATGATGGAAGTCGATGGCATTGCTGAAACGTCTGGTTTTGTAGAAAACATTGGACTACGGCCAAATATCCCGGGAAGGAATTTTAACAAAAACTACTTCTTTGTTGCCGATAACGTTGCACACATATATCTAAAAAATATGCATAAAATTAATGGCTTGTATAAGTTAATGATTGATCTCCATTAAGTAGTGCTCAAGTTTCCAAAGTTTTAATATTATGATGTCCGTAATTAAAACATGAGAGCAGGTTTAGTGTGAATGAGGGTACACCGTGGACTAAAATTTTCAACATTTCCTATTGAGCGTTGCTTAGAGTAAAGCTGTGAATCTACAGTGTATGTTTCACAGAACAAACACGCGAAAAAGAAGGAGCGCTCCGAAGTCACTCATGGACCCTCAGCATCTTGCAGAGGGTTCATTCCCTAAAGACGAAAAGTCTGTCTATGAATCGTTCCTCTGTAAACACGTGCAGTTACACTGCCCAGCGATCCACAGGAAGCAAATTGATGTCTATTTTTTCGGCTTGCACGCGTTATGTTGGTGTGGGTTTCGGCACTTTCCATTTAAAAAAGAGTGCAAATGTAAGAAAATAAACATGAGTGAGGCCAGAAATAACGCGCATTTTGTGTGTGTGTGTGTGTGTGTGTGTGTGTCTTCATAATAATAAAATTGCTGTAGTCATAATAATAAAATGGAAACGTAAACATTACATAACTGAGATATGCTTACCTGCCACGAACGATATATTATTTTATACATGTATATTAACTCATACATAATTTATATTAAAATGAAAAAATTATAATTTTATTGCCTGGCAACAAAATTATTTTATGTTTAACAATTTACATTGTTTGAAAAAGTTTAAATGAATTTTCAAGTACTTTACTGTTGTTAAAACGTAAAAGGTTGCAGGTAAACTACCCCTTCCCCTTAACCGATCTTCACCAAAATCGAAAGTCCTTGAGATCTCTACAATTCAGGGATGTATGCACAAAATTATTTGATTCTGTTTGAATTTGCGGCTGTTATCGTTTGCCATAGAAAATACCCTTGATAAAAAACCGATGCAGGTAAACTACCCCTTCCCCTTAACCGATCTTCACCAAAAACAATAGGTCTTGAGTACTCTACAGATCAGGCCAGTATGCAAAAAATTATTTGATTCTGTTTGAATTTGCGGCTGTTATCGTTTGCCATAGAAAATACCCTTGTTAAAAAAACGTCGCAGGTAAAATAACCCTTTCCCTTAACCGATCTTCACCAAAAACAATAGGTCTTGAGAACTCTACAATTTAGGGCTGTATGCAAATAATCTTTTGATTCTGTTTGAATTTGCGGCTGTTATCGTTTGCCATAGAAAATACCCTTGTTAAAACATAAAACGTTGCAGGTAAACTACCCCTTTCCCTTAACCGATCTTCACCAAAAACAGTAGGTCTTGAGAACTCTACAATTCAGGGCTGTATGCGAAACATTATTTGATTCTGTTTGAATTTGCGGCTGTTATCGTTTGTGAATTTTGTGTGTGTGTGTGTCTTCCCTGCCTTTTTATTGCTGTAGTCATAATAATAAAATGGAAACATAAACATTACATAACTGAGATATGCTTAACTGCCACAAACGATATATTATTTTATACATGTACGAGGTGTGTTCAAAAAAATACTGAACTATTTGTGTAGCATGTCAACTAGCGCATAGAGCAAGCTGCAGAATTAAGTGCTGCTAGCGACAGGTTTTGACGCCTGAATGCCGTTTTCTCTGTTCCATCACGATCTTCAGTCTTCGAGCTACACGCGCTGTAGTGGGCACGGGCACACACCGTCCGGCGGATTTATAACGAAGTGAGAATGAAGATCTTAACACAACGTGTGTGTATAAAATTTTGCTGCTGACTTCGTAAAATCTTTACAGAGCTATTTCCATTGTCTTCCAAAGTTTTCATTACCATTTTCATTGGTACGCAGTTGTTGACCAATTTTAAAACGGGTCTCTTTCTGATCGTCGTCAACAAACACAGTAAGAATTTTTCAGTGATACGATACATTTAAATTTTTCTATCAAAATTTAATTTTCGATCTTAAATGGATCCTGTCAGAAAGTATCGGCATTTAAACGATGATTTACAATTACCACATCACGAGCTCTCTTCCCATGATCTTCGATATCGCTTTGATCTGCACCGACCATTGTTTTTCCCCCTTTAAAAATTCTTAAACTAATCGTTCACCTCACGCAGGCTTCCGCGTATGCTTAATTAAAAACCAGAATGTCTCTGAAAAGTTTTAACCTAGTTTTGCTGCAAAATTTCATACGCACACGTTGTTCTCGCGGTCTTTCTTAATCGCTTTGTCACTAATCCACCGGCAAGCATGTGCACGTCCCCACTCAATGTGATATACATCAAAGACTACTGCTATTAGCGGAACCCAATAAGTGGTAGTTTGTTGTCAAAAACGATTGCTAGGTGCGCGCAAAGTCGCGGCGCGTCGTTTGTGCGGATTGATATGTTACTCAAAAACTTTGGTCTTTTTATGAACACACCTCATATATTAACTCATACATAATTTACATTAAAAAGAAAAAATTATAATTTTATTGCCTGGCAACAAAATTATTTTATTTTTAACAATTACCATTGTTTGAAAAAGTTTAAATGCATTTTCAAGTACTTTACTGTTGTCAAAACGTAAAAGGTTGCAGGTAAACTACCCCTTCCCCTTAACCGATCTTCACCAAAATCGAAAATCCTTGAGATCTCTACAATTCAGGAACGTATGCAAAACAATATTTGATTCTGTTTGAATTTGCGGCTGTTATCGTTTGCCATAGAAAATACCCTTGTTAAAAAAACGTTGCAGGTAAACTACCCCTTTCCCTTAACCGATCTTCACCAAAAACAATAGATCTTGAGAACTCTACAATTCAGGACTGTATGCGAAACATTATTTGATTCTGTTTGAATTTTCGGCTGTTATCGTTTGCCAAAAAAAAAAAAATTTCCCTTGATAAAAAAAACAGTTGCAGGTAAACTACCCCTTTCCCTCAACCGATCTTCACCAAAAACAATAGGTCTTGAGTACTCTACAAATCAGGGCTGTATGCAAAACAAGATTTGATTCTGTTTGAATTTGCTGCTGTTATTGTTTCCCATAAAAAATACCTTTGCTAAAACATAAAATGTTGCAGGAAAACTACCCCTTTCCCTTAACCGAACTTCACCAAAAACAATAGGTCTTGAGAACTCTACAATTCAAGGCTGTATGCAAAACAATATTTGATTCTGTTTGAATTTGTGGCTGTTATCGTTTGCCATAGAAAATACCCTTGTTAAAAAAACTTTGCAGGTAAACTACCCCTTTCCCTTAACCGAACTTCACCAAAAACAATAGGTCTTGAGAACTCTACAATTCAGGGCTGTATGCGAAACATTATTTGATTCTGTTTGAATTTGCGGCTGTTATCGTTTGCAAAAAAAAAAATTTTCCCTTGATAAAAAAACCGTTGCAGGTAAACTACCCCTTTCCCTCAACCGATCTTCACCAAAAACAATAGGTCGTGAGTACTCTAAAAATCAGGGTTGTACGCAAAAAATTATTTGATTCAGTTTGAATTTGCAGCAGTTTTCGTTTGCCATAGAAAAAAAATCTACACACAGACAGACAGACAGACACACACACAGACACTTTTAGAAAAACGACTTTTGTTCATGTTTTGAGTGTAGTACAATCAGAATCTGCAATAATCTCGAACACAATTTTTTTTGCCATCCTTACATCCTTAAGGAATATGGAAGTAAAAATTACCCTTGATTAAAAAAAAAAGTTGCTGGTAAAGTACCCCTTTCCCTTAACCGATCTTCACCAAAAACAATAGGTCTTGAGAACTCTACAGTTTCGGGGCTGTATGCAAAACATTATTTGATTCTGTCTGAATTTGCGGCTGTTACCGTTTGCTATACAATATCGGTATTGAGAACCATACATGACTTCCATATTCCAAGATTTAAATTTAAAATCATTTTGGAAATGAAATATCACCATAGAAACAACTTCTTTCTACTTACTGCTTCAGCCTTAACCACAGTACTGTGGTCATGAACATATACCACCTCACGTTATCGCATTCGATTTTCACTGATGATGGAAGTCGATGGCATTCCCGAAACGTCTGGTTTTGTAGAAAACATTGGACTACGGCCAAATATCCCGGGAAGGAATTTTAACAAAAACTACTTCTTTGTTGCCGATAACGTCGTACACATATATATAAAAAATATGCATAAAATTAATGGCTTGTATAAGTTAATGATTGATCTCCATTAAGTAGTGCTCAAGTTTCCAAAGTTTTAATATTATGATGTCCGTAATTAAAACATGAGAGCAGGTTTAGTGTGAATGAGGGTACACCGTGGACTAAAATTTTCAACATTTCCTATTGAGCGTTGCTTAGAGTAAAGCTGCGAATCTACAGTGTATGTTTCACAGAACAAACACGCGAAAAAGAAGGAGCGCTCCGAAGTCACTCATGGACCCTCAGCATCTTGCAGAGGGTTCATTCCCTAAAGACGAAAAGTCTATCTATGAATCGTTCCTGTGTAAACACGTGGAGTTACACTGCCCAGCGATCCACAGGAAGCAAATTGATGTCCATTTTTTCGGCTTGCACGCGTTATGTTGGTGTGGGTTTCGGCACTTTCCATTTAAAAAGCGTGCAAATGTAAGAAAATAAACAAAAGTGAGGCCAGAAATAACGTGAATTTTGTGTGTGTGTGTGTCTTCCCTGCCTTTTTATTGCTGTAGTCATAATAATAAAATGGAAACATAAACATTACATAACTGAGATATGCTTAACTGCCACAAACGATATATTATTTTATACATGTACGAGGTGTGTTCAAAAAAATACTGAACTATTTGTGTAGCACGTCAACTAGCGCATAGAGCAAGCTGCAGAATTAAGTGCTGCTAGCGACAGGTTTTGACGCCTGAATGCCGTTTTCTCTGTTCCATCACGATCTTCAGTCTTCGAGCTACACGCGCTGTAGTGGGCACGGGCACACACCGTCCGGCGGATTTATAACGAAGTGAGAATGAAGATCTTAACACAACGTGTGTGTATAAAATTTTGCTGCTGACTTCGTAAAATCTTTACAGAGCTATTTCCATTGTCTTCCAAAGTTTTCATTACCATTTTCATTGGTACGCAGTTGTTGACCAATTTTAAAACGGGTCTCTTTCTGATCGTCGTCAACAAACACAGTAAGAATTTTTCAGTGATACGATACATTTAAATTTTTCTATCAAAATTTAATTTTCGATCTTAAATGGATCCTGTCAGAAAGTATCGGCATTTAAACGATGATTTACAATTACCACATCACGAGCTCTCTTCCCATGATCTTCGATATCGCTTTGATCTGCACCGACCATTGTTTTTCCCCCTTTAAAAATTCTTAAACTAATCGTTCACCTCACGCAGGCTTCCGCGTATGCTTAATTAAAAACCAGAATGTCTCTGAAAAGTTTTAACCTAGTTTTGCTGCAAATTTTCATACGCACACGTTGTTCTCGCGGTCTTTCTTAATCGCTTTGTCACTAATCCACCGGCAAGCATGTGCACGTCCCCACTCAATGTGATATACATCAAAGACTACTGCTATTAGCGGAACACAATAAGTGGTAGTTTGTTGTCAAAAACGATTGCTAGGTGCGCGCAAAGTCGCGGCGCGTCGTTTGTGCGGATTGATATGTTACTCAAAAACTTTGGTCTTTTTATGAACACACCTCATATATTAACTCATACATAATTTACATTAAAAAGAAAAAATTATAATTTTATTGCCTGGCAACAAAATTATTTTATTTTTAACAATTACCATTGTTTGAAAAAGTTTAAATGCATTTTCAAGTACTTTACTGTTGTCAAAACGTAAAAGGTTGCAGGTAAACTACCCCTTCCCCTTAACCGATCTTCACCAAAATCGAAAATCCTTGAGATCTCTACAATTCAGGAACGTATGCAAAACAATATTTGATTCTGTTTGAATTTGCGGCTGTTATCATTTGCCATAGAAAATACCCTTGTTAAAAAAACGTTGCAGGTAAACTACCCCTTTCCCTTAACCGATCTTCACCAAAAACAATAGATCTTGAGAACTCTACAATTCAGGGCTGTATGCGAAACATTATTTGATTCTGTTTGAATTTTCGGCTGTTATCGTTTGCCAAAAAAAAAAAAATTTCCCTTGATAAAAAAAACAGTTGCAGGTAAACTACCCCTTTCCCTCAACCGATCTTCACCAAAAACAATAGGTCTTGAGTACTCTACAAATCAGGGCTGTATGCAAAACAAGATTTGATTCTGTTTGAATTTGCTGCTGTTATTGTTTCCCATAAAAAATACCTTTGCTAAAACATAAAATGTTGCAGGAAAACTACCCCTTTCCCTTAACCGAACTTCACCAAAAACAATAGGTCTTGAGAACTCTACAATTCAAGGCTGTATGCAAAATATTATTTGATTCTGTTTGAATTTGTGGCTGTTATCGTTTGCCATAGAAAAATATCGGTATGGAGAACCATACATGACTTCCATACTCTAAGATTTATATTTAAAATCATTTTCGAAATGAAATATTACCATAGAAACTACTTCTTTCTACTTACTGCTTCAGTCTTAACCACAGTACTGTGGTCACTAACGTATACCACCTTACGTTATCGCACTCGATTTTCAATGATGATGGAAGTCGATGGCATTGCTGAAACGTCTGGTTTTGTAGAAAACATTGGACTACGGCCAAATATCCCGGGAAGGAATTTTAACAAAAACTACTTCTTTGTTGCCGATAACGTTGCACACATATATCTAAAAAATATGCATAAAATTAATGGCTTGTATAAGTTAATGATTGATCTCCATTAAGTAGTGCTCAAGTTTCCAAAGTTTTAATATTATGATGTCCGTAATTAAAACATGAGAGCAGGTTTAGTGTGAATGAGGGTACACCGTGGACTAAAATTTTCAACATTTCCTATTGAGCGTTGCTTAGAGTAAAGCTGCGAATCTACAGTGTATGTTTCACAGAACAAACACGCGAAAAAGAAGGAGCGCTCCGAAGTCACTCATGGACCCTCAGCATCTTGCAGAGGGTTCATTCCCTAAAGACGAAAAGTCTGTCTATGAATCGTTCCTCTGTAAACACGTGCAGTTACACTGCCCAGCGATCCACAGGAAGCAAATTGATGTCCATTTTTTCGGCTTGCACGTGTTATGTTGGTGTGGGTTTCGGCACTTTCCATTTAAAAAGAGTGCAAATGTAAGAAAATAAACATGAGTGAGGCCAGAAATAACGCGCATTTTGTGTGTGTGTGTGTGTGTGTGTGTGTCTTCATAATAATAAAATTGCTGTAGTCATAATAATAAAATGGAAACGTAAACATTACATAACTGAGATATGCTTACCTGCCACGAACGATATATTATTTTATACATGTATACTAACTCATACATAATTTATATTAAAATGAAAAAATTATAATTTTATTGCCTGGCAACAAAATTATTTTATGTTTAACAATTACCATTGTTTGAAAAAGTTTAAATGAATTTTCAAGTACTTTACTGTTGTTAAAACGTAAAAGGTTGCAGGTAAACTACCCCTTCCCCTTAACCGATCTTCACCAAAATCGAAAGTCCTTGAGATCTCTACAATTCAGGGAAGTATGCACAAAATTATTTGATTCTGTTTGAATTTGCGGCTGTTATCGTTTGCCATAGAAAATACCCTTGATAAAAAACCGATGCAGGTAAACTACCCCTTCCCCTTAACCGATCTTCACCAAAAACAATAGGTCTTGAGTACTCTACAGATCAGGCCAGTATGCAAAAAATATTTGATTCTGTTTGAATTTGCGGCTGTTATCGTTTGCCATAGAAAATACCCTTGTTAAAAAAACGTTGCAGGTAAAATACCCCTTTCCCTTAACCGATCTTCACCAAAAACAATAGGTCTTGAGAACTCTACAATTTAGGGCTGTATGCACATAATCTTTTGATTCTGTTTGAATTTGCGGCTGTTATCGTTTGCCATAGAAAATACCCTTGTTAAAACATAAAACGTTGCAGGTAAACTACCCCTTTCCCTTAACCGATCTTCACCAAAAACAGTAGGTCTTGAGAACTCTACAATTCAGGGCTGTATGCGAAACATTATTTGATTCTGTATGAATTTGCGGCTGTTATCGTTTGCAAAAAAAAAATTTTCCCTTGATAAAAAAAACCGTTGCAGGTAAACTACCCCTTTCCCTCAACCGATCTTCACCAAAAACAATAGGTCGTGAGTACTCTAAAAATCAGGGCTGTACGCAAAAAATTATTTGATTCTGTTTGAATTTGCAGCAGTTTTCGTTTGCCATAGAAAAAAAATCTACACACGGACAGACAGACAGACAGACACACACAGAGACACTTTTAGAAAAACGACTTTTGTTCATGTTTTGAGTGTAGTACAATCAGAATCTGCAATAATATCGAACACAATTTTTTTTGCCATCCTTACATCCTTAAGGAATATGGAAGTAAAAATTACCCTTGATTAAAAAAAAAGTTGCTGGTAAAGTACCCCTTTCCCTTAACCGATCTTCACCAAAAACAATAGGTCTTGAGTACTCTGCAAATAAGGGGTGTATGCAAAAAATTATTTGTTTTTGTTTGAATTTGCTGCTGTTATAGTTTGCCATATAATATACGCTTGTTAAAACATAAAACGTTGCAGGTAAACTACCCCTTCCCCTTAACCGATCTTCACCAAAAACGATAGGTCTTGAGAACTCTACAATTCAGGGCTGTATGCAAAACATTATTTGATTCTGTTTGAATTTGTGGCTGTTATTGTTTTCCATAGAAAAATATCGGTATGGAGTATATAATATAAAAATATACATGACTTCCATATTCTAAGATTTATAATTAAAATCATTTACAAAATGAAATGTTTCCATAGAAACTACTACTTTCCACTTATTGCTTCAGCCTTAACCACAGTATTGTGGTCACTAACGTATACCACCACACGTTATCGCACTCGATTTTCACTGATGATGGGAGTCGACGGCACTGCCGAAACGTCTGGTTTTGCAGAAAACATTGGACTACGGCCAAACAGCCCGGGAAGGAATTTTAACAACAAACTACTACTTTGTTGCCGATAACGTAGTACACATATAAAAATTATCCCCTCCCCTTTCAACTATAATCTTCATTTATAGATAACTACTCCCACCCTGTTCAACTAACCTCTTCATTTATAGATATTTCATCTACGTTTCTACAGTGGATTATTAAGATATTCTTATCAGGATACTTTATTTATCAAAATTAAGTACTTTACTCTTGTTACAACAAAAAATGTTTCAGGTAAACTATCCTTTCCCTGTAATCGATCTTCACCAAAATCAACAGGCCTTGCGTTCTCTTCAATTTAGGGACGTATGCAACAAATTATTTGATTATGATTGAATTTATGGCAGTTATCGTTTATCATAGATAAAATTAACCTTGTTATCACATAAAACGATGCAGGTAAACTACCCCTTTCTCTTAACTGATCTTCACCAAAATCAATAGGTCTTGAGTCCTCTACAATTCAGGGATGCATGCAAAACATTATTTGATTGTGTTTGAAGTTACGGCTGTTATCGTTTGCCATAGAAAAAAATTACCCTCGTTAAAACATAAAACGTTGCAGGTAAACTACCACTTTCTCTTACCCGAATTTCACCAAAAACAATAGGTCTTGAGAACTCTACAATTCAGAGCTGTATGCGAAACATTATTTGATTGTGTTTGAAGTTATGACTGTTATCGTTTGCCATAGAAAAAAATTACCCTTGATTAAAAAAAAAGTTACAGGTAAACTACCCCTTTCCCTTAACCGATCTTCACCAAAACAATAGGTCTTGAGTACTCTGCAAATAAGGGCTGTATGCAAAAAATTATTTGATTCTGTTTGAATTTGCTGCTGTTATTGTTTGCCATATAATATACGCTTGTTAAAACATAAAACGTTGCAGGTAAACTACCCCTTCCCCTTAACCGAACTTCACCAAAAACAATAGGTCTTGAGAACTCTACAGTTTCAGGGCTGTATGCAAAACATTATTTGATTCTGTTTGAATTTGCGGCTGTTACCGTTTGCTATAAAATATCGGTATTGAGAACCATACATGACTTCCATATTCCACGATTTAAATTTAAAATCATTTTGGAAATGAAATATTACCATAGAAACTACTTCTTTCTACTTACTGCTTCAGCCTTAACCACAGTACTGTGGTCACTATGTTAAATTATTAATTAATTGCCTTTTATTTAATTTATTATTACACTTTGTAAATCTTCTATACTTTCGGCTAGTGAAGCAGCCATATTGTCAAGTACCAACTTCTACTCACCATGTCCAGGATCTCGTTAGACGTATTGAAAACCATATGGTTGTTTGAAATAACTATTAACTCACATTAAATGTTCTAATCAATATTACTTTATTAAATTCAAAAAGAAAGAAAAAGCATCATCAAATTATATTGTTTCTGTTAAAATACAAAATTTCCTTTCTCCCTCATACATTTTAACTTTAATGATATTCCAAAAGACGTATTCATAAAATAGATCATTTGTTTAAAATCGTCTGCAAAATAAGAAATAATATAACTACAAATTATTTGCTACAAATATCACCTATAACGAAAACCAGCGCTTTCACACACACATACACACATCTTCCCCTGTTTTTAAGAGCTCATATTTAGTTTAATTATAAATTTATATAAAGTTTGTTTTACGAAAATAATGAAATTTAACCATTTGGATATTTCCTCGTATGTACTTAACTGAATTTGGGTCCGATTGTTAGTCCAGAAGCCGTCACATTGTTTTACGTGCGCACTTTGATCTTAAATCATTATTTCCGAACTGTGTTAGTCTACATCAACTGTTAATCACATTTTTGTATGAATTTCTATTGTTTCAACTTTTTTTTTAAATATATTATTCACATTTTGGAAAGTTTTGTGGGCGCGAAAATCACGCACAGCCGGCGAACGCACAGTCACATCGCGTCCGTATTTATTGGATGTTCATAGCCGACTGGGGCAGAGCTACAGGTGCTAATTTGTGAAGCGGCTGTTGCTGTACGACCAACTCTTTATTGTTTTTAAAGTTTATATCACTCCGCCAGTAGATTACTTTCATTTGCTGAGTGTCTGACGAAACTGGTGACACACCTCGTTATGTAATGCGCTGACGCAACACATCGCCTGATCGTCCGTTATATAATTTGTTGACAGATTTTGTTGTGTCCTTGAACTGACTTTGGCACAGTTAGTCGGTTATTGAATCTGTTCTCTGGTTTATAAAATATTATTAAATAATTCTGCCTTCAACGCCTCAAGCAGTGCTGCCACCGTTGCGATCGCTCCAAACAGTAAATTTACCTCTCTTTATAAATTTTTGTTCCCTATCACCAAATTTACATAAGTTTTTACCTATTACTCAAAAATGTTATTTATTATCATAAAAAAAATACAAATTGTGTTATTAACCCAAAATAGGCCCGTTACAATACCCCCTCAATGAGATATTTTATGCCGAAGCATAAAAAATCTCATTGACACATTCATACTTGCTAAAGGGATCAGCCAGGATATGTCGCCACAACCCCCTGTATGGTTTACAAAAAAAAAATAATCAACTCACCCTTGGTCCGGTGACTGTGACCGCATCTGAATGACAATACTGGACTTCTCTCTCGAGATCCCAACACCGTAGAGTCAGACAGATACTCAACGCCCCTGCTCTGACGCGCAGGCCAGCTCAGGTCCGCTGCCACAGCATCACCAAACACTGAAACAACAAATCAAATATCAAATAGTGGCCTTATACAACACCATATCCCCAACTGATCTGTTTCCCCCTAGCGATGCTGGTTTGCGCTAAGAAGCACTGGTTTTGTTTTTTCTTATTTCTAACATATATATCAAAATATCTACTAACAACATGATACCCATTTTTAAAATTCCATCTACTTTCTCTTATTAACTTTATCCCAAAATTTAAAATCATTGCCCTGATTCCCATCAGAATTTAAATAAACAGACGATAGACTCATAAACATTTCCCATTACCATTTTACATTTCTCTCATCCCCAATTTAAAATGCATTTAAAATATTTAACTTCATAAAATTCTCTTAAATACTAACAAACACAATATAACATAAGAAAACATAGTTCATTAATAATTCACACTGTTATTATCATTATCTAAAATAAACAATTTGTATTTAAAATTTTACACACTTTATATTATTAAATTTGCATATAAAATCATGAAAGTTTTTTTTTTTTTTTTTCCATTAACTTGGGTGATTCTACGTTATTCATTCTAATTCACTTTATCAACTTGGCATCTACTCATAATCTTCCCCTTTTATTACTCTAACGCTCCCTTACAAAATCTTTAACTAGTATGACACCCCTCTATCAAAAAATCTACTAACCCTTCTCTACCTCTAACTACTTACTACTTTAACTCAATTCGCCACCTTCTACTCTTATATAAAAAAAATACTCTCTAACCCTTTGTACATAGGATAAGTGTTCCCCCCCCCCAAATAGCTCAATTCTCGTTCTCTGGTTCCTGGATTCTACCTAAGGCAACCCCTTCCCACTAAATCTATACCAAATCCCGTCCCAACCCTTATGTTGCGGGAGTCGGACTCCCACATTACACCACCCCTACTACAAAATTGCCATCCCCAAAAAATCTCAATCTCATTACCTCACTACAACTACAACAAAATAACATCAACAAAATAAACAACAATATATCACTCAAAACTCTACAATTATTCTCCATTTCTACTGTGTCTCCACTTATACTTCTCAAAATTCTATAACATACATTAACTCGAAACAACATTGCATTATTTTCATCTCTACTATTTCTTTAACTTTAACTTCAATTTGGACAGATCTATATGTCCCACAAAATTCAACTTGGACTGACTCAAACATTTTATTCAACCAACTATCACCCACTTTTATCTTTTGCAACCCATTAAAATTTTACTTATCACAACTATTTTTCATTTTATTTTAAAATCTATAAACACATTGAAAACATATTATTATATTTTATAATCCTTATTCCTAACATGCTAAATGCAATTAACACAATAAGACATAATAAACACAATATAGGAAGTATTTAGTGCATCTATTTTTCAAATCAAACAAAATTATTGAGTAGCAAATCATCATTATTAAAATATAGCAAATTTTTTAATACGTTATCCATCTGGATAACCTCCCAGCCACACACACTCACATCTTGTATAATACATTACATAACATAATAAACAAATAGACATTAACTTTGATTATTAGCATACATTAAACAAACAATTTTCTTTTAAATAATTTATATAAAAATTATAAACATTATTATTTAAAATTTTTCATTAACTCTTTTTATTTATCATCATTATTTATTTATCCTGTGTTGCAATCAGATTTTCAAAATTTCTAAATTTATTATTAACATATATTTTTTAACCATTATAATATTCCACAAAATAAACCATTTAATATTCATTTATTTATTCATTGTTATCAAATTAAAATCTCATCACATAATTTAAATTCATTATGAAATTCAAACACATAACATTCAATCACCATATCGAAACATCTCAAATTATTTACTTCAGCTGATTATTAAAATAGAACATATTTCAAAATACAAAATTTTACAAGTCATCAATTATTGTCTTCATAATTACTTTTATTATTTAATTAGAATGCAAAAATATTAATAATATGATTATTATTAATACAACATTTTCTAATACATATACACCTAACATTTCATAATACACACAAATGAATTCAATATTATTTACAAAATATGCGTCAATAACTGTTCAATTGTTTCCCACTTCATATATCCAAATCAGCAAGGTCATTACCAAAATTTACAGTATTCAAAAATGTCTATTCACTGATATCTAGTTCAACCTCCATCGTCATATATATATCTAATATATTTGTAACATATATCATTTTTATCCACACATAATTTGTTATCATTATCATTATCATAATAACCCATCAACTTTACTTTATCCATTATACCATTACAAATCTTGTCACCATAAGTTATGATTGTCCAGTCTACATCAGTATTATCATTTAACGTCAGGTAATTTATTTCATCATCGGGTAAGTCATTATCATTTATAAAAATATTCTCAAAATAATTCACCCCTACTACTCTTTCTCTCAATTCATCATAATTTCTTTTTAACTCATATAATTCTATTTCTCTCTCCGCACATAAATCTCTCTCTTCATAACACCACATCACACTCTCATAATTATTACAGACAGAGGGTACAACATTATACAACATCAATATACTCTTTACTTCATCTACTAATATGGGTCTCTCGCCCTTCATAAAAAACAACATTTGTGAACACCTTGGTTCAAAAAAATTAATGGGAAAATTTACCCTCTGCCCACATTCAACTATTATATTATTCTTCCACTCTCTCTCTACTTCATAAACACTCATTAACATTTCATTATCACATTCTAGAACTTCGTCAGTATTATTTTTAATTATATTCTCATTATTTGCTTCTACATTATTCTTTACCCCCACTATACTCTCAGAATTGTAATTAATATCATCGTCTTCACTATTTAATACTACATTTTCTACTATTTCATCATTTTTACTATCTGTCATACTTAAAACATTGTCACCTAACTTCTCAACATTCTGTTCTAATTTATTCAGACTATTCACTATTGCTTCATTATTATTTTTAAAACATTTATTCATTTCTTTAATTTGGTTTGTCAACTCATCGAATTTACTGTCAAAACTATTCTTTTGAACATCGAATTCACTGTTCATTTTCTTGAACTGCTTTAATATAACACTCATCATATCATTTTCTGCTTGATTACATTTTGTTGAGATTGGAGTCGATATGTTACTCGAGTCGTCTATTGCTGATTCAGTTAGGCTGAATTCTTTTACTCGAGTTACTGGGGTTGAATGAACCCCTGGTTCTTCCACACTAACCGACTCGTTCATTTCAACTGCAACCCCGTTATTATCTGCCATTTTTCTTAATATTTTTTTTTTATATATATTTCTTTATAAAATCTTATTATATGTAACACATACTTATTGAAAAATATTCTACTCACCCATATTAAACATAACCTTTTACGTCTATTTTACGTACATACGTAAATACGAATTCCAAACAACCATATCATTTCTTCAACAGGTCCACATTTGCATAATTAAATTTATGCAAACGGTCCCTGTTCGGGCGCCACTGTTATATTATTAATTAATTGCCTTTTATTTAATTTATTATTACACTTTGTAAATCTTCTATACTTTCGGCTAGTGAAGCAGCCATATTGTCAAGTACCAACTTCTACTCACCATGTCCAGGATCTCGTTAGACGTATTGAAAACCATATGGTTGTTTGAAATAACTATTAACTCACATTAAATGTTCTAATCAATATTACTTTATTAAATTCAAAAAGAAAGAAAAAGCATCATCAAATTATATTGTTTCTGTTAAAATACAAAATTTCCTTTCTCCCTCATACATTTTAACTTTAATGATATTCCAAAAGACGTATTCATAAAATAGATCATTTGTTTAAAATCGTCTGCAAAATAAGAAATAATATAACTACAAATTATTTGCTACAAATATCACCTATAACGAAAACCAGCGCTTTCACACACACATACACACATCTTCCCCTGTTTTTAAGAGCTCATATTTAGTTTAATTATAAATTTATATAAAGTTTGTTTTACGAAAATAATGAAATTTAACCATTTGGATATTTCCTCGTATGTACTTAACTGAATTTGGGTCCGATTGTTAGTCCAGAAGCCGTCACATTGTTTTACGTGCGCACTTTGATCTTAAATCATTATTTCCGAACTGTGTTAGTCTACATCAACTGTTAATCACATTTTTGTATGAATTTCTATTGTTTCAACATTTTTTTTAAATATATTATTCACATTTTGGAAAGTTTTGCGGGCGCGAAAATCACGCACAGTCACATCGCGTCCGTATTTATTGGATGTTCATAGCCGACTGGGGCAGAGCTACAGGCGCTAATTTGTGAAGCGGCTGTTGCTGTACGACCAACTCTTTATTGTTTTTAAAGTTTATATCACTCCGCCAGTAGACTACTTTCATTTGCTGAGTGTCTGACGAAACTGGTGACACACCTCGTTATGTAATGCGCTGACGCAACACATCGCCTGATCGTCCGTTATATAATTTATTGACAGATTTTGTTGTGTCCTTGAACTGACTTTGGCACAGTTAGTCGGTTATTGAATCTGTTCTCTGGTTTATAAAATATTATTAAATAATTCTGCCTTCAACGCCTCAAGCAGTGCTGCCACCGTTGCGATCGCTCCAAACAGTAAATTTACCTCTCTTTATAAATTTTTGTTCCCTATCACCAAATTTACATAAGTTTTTCCCTATTACTCAAAAATGTTATTTATTATCATAAAAAAATACAAATTGTGTTATTGCCCCAAAATAGGCCCGTTACAACTAACATATACCACCTCACGTTATCGCACTCGATTTTCACTGATGATGGAAGTCGATGGCATTGCCGAAACGTCTGGTTTTGTAGAAAACATTGGACTACGGCCAAATATCCCGGGAAGGAATTTTAACAAAAACTACTTCTTTGTTGCCGATAACGTCGTACACATATATATAAAAAATATGCATAAAATTAATGGCTTGTATAAGTTAATGATTGATCTCCATTAAGTAGTGCTCAAGTTTCCAAAGTTTTAATATTATGATGTCCGTAATTAAAACATGAGAGCAGGTTTAGTGTGAATGAGGGTACACCGTGGACTAAAATTTTCAACATTTCCTATTGAGCGTTGCTTAGAGTAAAGCTGCGAATCTACAGTGTATGTTTCACAGAACAAACACGCGAAAAAGAAGGAGCGCTCCGAAGTCACTCATGGACCCTCAGCATCTTGCAGAGGGTTCATTCCCTAAAGACGAAAAGTCTATCTATCAATCGTTCCTCTGTAAACACGTGGAGTTACACTGCCCAGCGATCCACAGGAAGCAAATTGATGTCCATTTTTTCGGCTTGCACGTGTTATGTTGGTGTGGGTTTCGGCACTTTCCATTTAAAAAGGGTGCAAATGTAAGAAAATAAACAAGAGTGAGGTCAGAAATAACGTGAATTTTGTGTGTGTGTGTGTGTCTTCCCTGCCTTTTTATTGCTGTAGTCATAATAATAAAATGGAAACGTAAACATTACATAACTGAGATATGCTTACCTGCCACGAACGATATATTATTTTATACATGTACGAGGTGTGTTCAAAAAAAGACTGAACTATTTGTGTAGCACGTCAACTAGCGCATAGAGCAAGCTGCAGAATTAAGTGCTGCTAGCGACAGGTTTTGACGCCTGAATGCCGTTTTCTCTGTTCCGTCACGATCTTCAGTCTTCGAGCTACACGCGCTGTAGTGGGCGCGGGCACACACCGTCCGGCGGATTTATAACGAAGTGAGAATGAAGATCTTAACACAACGTGTGTGTATAAAATTTTGGTGCTTACTTCGTAAAATCTTTGCAGAGCTATTTCCATTGTCTTCCAAAGTTTTTATTACCATTTGCATTGGTACGCAGTTGTTGACCAATTTCAAAACGGGTCTCTTTCTGATCGTCGTCAACAAACACAGTAAGAATTTTTCAGTGATACGATACATTAAAATTTTTCTATCAAAATTTAATTTTACGATCTTAAATGGATTCTGTCAGAAAGTATCGGCATTTTAACGATGATTTACAATTACCACATCACGAGCTCTCTTCCCATGATCTTCGATATCACTTTGATCTGCACCGACCATTGTTTTTCCCTCTTTAAAAATTCTTAAACTAATCGTTCGCCTCACGCAGGCTTCCGCATATGCTTAATTAAAAACCAGAATGTCTCTGAAAAGTTTTAACCTAGTTTTGCTGCAAAATTTCATACGCACACGTTGTTCTCGCGGTCTTTCTTAATCGCTTTGTCACTAATCCGCCGGCCAGCTGTGCACGTCCCCACTCAATGTGATATACATCAAAGACTACTGCTAATAGCGGAACACAATAAGTGGTAGTTTGTTGTCAAAAACTATCGCTAGGTGCGCGCAAAGTCGCGGCGCGTCGTTTGTGCGGATTGATATGTTACTCAAAAAGTTTGGTCTTTTTATGAACACACCTCATATATTAACTCATACATAATTTACATTAAAAAGAAAAAATTATAATTTTATTGCCTGGCAACAAAATTATTTTATTTTTAACAATTACCATTGTTTGAAAAAGTTTAAATGCATTTTCAAGTACTTTACTGTTGTCAAAACGTAAAAGGTTGCAGGTAAACTACCCCTTCCCCTTAACCGATCTTCACCAAAATCGAAAATCCTTGAGATCTCTACAATTCAGGGACGTATGCAAAAAATTATTTGATTCTGTTTGAATTTGCAGCTGTTATCTTTTGCCATAGAAAATACGCTTGATAAAAAAACGTTGCAGGTAAACTACCCCTTCCCCTTAACCGATCTTCACCAAAAACAATAGGTCTTGAGTACTCTACAAATCAGGGCTGTATGCAAAACAATATTTGATTCTGTTTGAATTTGTGGCTGTTATCGTTTGCCATAGAAAATACCCTCGTTAAAAAAACGTTGCAGGTAAACTACCCCTTTCTATTAACCGATCTTCACCAAAAACAACAGATCTTGACAACTCTACAATTCAGGGCTGTATGCGAAACATTATTTGATTCTGTTTGAATTTGCGGCTGTTATCGTTTGCCAAAAAAAAAATTTCCCTTGATAAAAAAAACCGTTGCAGGTAAACTACCCCTTTCCCTCAACCGATCTTCACCAAAAACAATAGGTCGTGAGTACTCTACAAATCAGGGCTGTATGCAAAAAATTATTTGTTTCTGTTTGAATTTGCGGCTGTTATCGTTTGCCATAGAAAAAAATCTAGACAGCAGACACACAGACACTTTTCGAAAAACAACTTTTTTTCATGTTTTGAGTGTAGTACAATCAGAATCTGCAATAATCTCGAACACGATTTTTTTTACCATCACCATACTTCCATTTCCTTGAGGAATATGAAGTAAAAATACCTTTCCTAAAACATAAAATGTTGCAGGTGAACTACCCCTTTCCCTTAACTGATCTTCACCAAAATCAATAGGTCTTGAGTCCTCTACAATTCAGGGATGCATGCAAAACATTATTTGATTGTGTTTGAAGTTACGGCTGTTATCGTTTGCCATAGAAAAAAATTACCCTCGTTAAAACATAAAACGTTGCAGGTAAACTACCCCTTTCTCTTACCCGATCTTCACCAAAAACAATAGGTCTTGAGAACTCTACAATTCAGAGCTGTATGCGAAACATTATTTGACTGTGTTTGAAGTTGCGGCTGTTATCGTTTGCCATAGAAAAAAATTACCCTTGATTAAAAAAAAAGTTGCAGGTAAACTATCCCTTTCCATTAACCGATGTTCACCAAAACAACAGGTCTTGAGTACTCTGCAAATAAGGGCTGTATGCAAAAAATTATTTGATTCTGTTTGAATTTGCTGCTGTTATCGTTTGCCATATAATATACGCTTGTTAAAACATAAAACGTTGCAGGTAAACTACCCCTTCCCCTCAACCGATCTTCACCAAAAACAATAGGTCTTGAGAACTCTACAATTCAGGGCTGTATGCGAAACATTATTTGATTTTGTTTGAAGTTACGGCTGTTATCGTTTGCCATAGAAAAAATTACCCTTGTTAAAACATAAAATGTTGCAGGTAAACTACCCCTTCTCTTACCCGATCTTCACCAAAATCAATAGGTCTTGAGAACTCTACAATTCAGGGCAGTATGCAAAACATTATTTGATTCTGTTTGAATTTGCGGCTTTTACTGTGGTCACTAACATATATCACCTCACGTTATCGCACTCACTTTTCACTGATGATGGAAGTCGATGGCATTGCCAAAACGTCTGGTTTTGTAGAAAACATTGAACTACGGCCAAACAGCCCGGGAAGGAATTTTAACAAAAACTACTTCTTTGTTGTCGATAACGTTGTACACATATATATAAAAAATATGCATAAAATTAATGGTTTGCATAAGTTAATGTTTGATCTCCATTAAGTAGTGCTCAAGTTTCCAAAGTTTTAATATTATGATGGCCTTCGTATTGTTTAAATTAGCAGCCATCCTTACTTTTCTTTTATAAAATTGCTAAACTGCTATAATTGTTTTTATTATTTAGACAAAGCTTTTCGTCATTACTGACATCTTCAGGTCTTAAACAACCTAAGTTGGTTGTTTAAGACCTGAAGATGTCAGTAATGACGAAAAGCTTTGTCTAAATAATAAAAACAATTATAGCAGTTTAGCAATTTTATAAAAGAAAATTATGATGGCCGTAATTAAAACATCAGAGCATGTTTAGTGTGTATGAGGGTACACCATGGACAAACTTCAACATTCCCTATTGAGCGTTGCTCAAAGTAAAGCTGCTAATCTACAGTGCACATTTCACAGAACAAACACGCGGAAAAGAAGGAGCACTCCGAAGTCACTCATGGCCCCTCAGCATCTTGCAGAGTGTTCATTCCCTAAAGACGAAAAGTCTATCTATGAACCGTTCCTCTGTAAACACATGCAGTTACACTGCCCAGCGATCCACAGGAAGCAAATCACTATCCTCGCTGGACATTTTTTTGGCTTGCACGCGATATGTTGGTGTGGGTTTCGGCACTTTCCATTTAAAAAGCGTGCAAATGTAAGAAAATAAACATGAGTGAGGCCAGAAATAACGCGAATTTTGTGTGTGTGTGTCTTCCCTGCCTTTTTATTGCAGTAATCATAATAATACAATGGAAACATAAACATTACATAATTGAGATATGCTTACCTGCCACGAATGATATATTTTCTCTCATACATGATTTACATTAAAATGAAATATCGGTATGGAGAACCATACATGACTTCCATGTTCTAAGATATATATTTAAAATCATATTCGAATTGAAATATTTCCATAGAAACTACGTCTTTCTACTTATTGCTTCAGCATTAACCACAGTACTGTGGTCACTAATGTATACCACCTCACGTTTTTGCACTCGATTTTCACTGATGATGGCAGTCGATGCAACTGCCGAAACGTCTGGTTTTGCAGAAAACATTGGACTACGGCTAAACAGCCTGGGAAGCAATTTTAACAAAAAAACTACTTCTTTGTTGCCGATAACGTAGTACACATATAAAAAATTCTCCCCTCCACCTCCAACTATAAATTTTAATAATAGAAAATTACCCCCACCCCGTTCACCCAACCTCTTCATTTATACATATTTCATCTACGTTTCTACAGTGGATTATTATGAGCTTCTTATCAGGATACTTTACTTATAAAAATTAAGTACTTTACTCTTGTTAAATCATAAAATGTTTCAGGTAAACTACCACTTTCTCTTAACCGATCTTCTCCAAAATCAATAGACCTTCAGTCCTCTACAATTCAGAGGCTCGGCTTGTCAGTCACCAGTAAGCCTGTGATTTTGACGCCGAATACATGCGTAAATCGTTGCCGCGTTCGTTTTTCCTTAAAACAATGGAACCATGTCTAAACTAGGAGATCTGTATAAAGACCTATTTGCAGAGTATAAGAAGGGAAAAAAACCTAGTGTGGCTCAGAAAGAATTTAATGAGTTGTGGGCTGATGCGAAACAAAAATATACCACAAAAGAAGAACTTACAAAGTGGGCGAATGATCTTTTAGTAGATTACCGCCGTAAGCACCAAACAAAGATGTCTTCCCATATTCTCTATTACTGTTCTACTTCTAAACAGGTAAGTTAAAACTTCTAATAAATAAGACGTTACCTATAGTTTATTTGCAGTTATGTTATTGTTAACTCATGACATTTTTGATAATATTGACAAAATAAATACAGAGAAAATATAGCAAAACGCGTAAAAAAAAAAGTAAACGTAAGTCGTGGTGGTTGTGAGGTGAAGGTATAATATTTGTAACAATTATTACAATTAAAAATCACTTTATAAATTACTATTCTGTAGCGGGTCAAATTTTGGGTGTTTTTATTTTCAACAGTATGGGATAATTATATTTTTATTCATTTCATTTTCGGTCGGGAGCCTTATAAAATATGACGAAATAACTGTGTTATTGTGCAACATAATAATAGTCAGTGTAACAGAACAGTGAAACAAAGCATAAGGCGCAGTTGTTGTTGAGGAATGCGGCAGAGCATTTGCACCTCCACCAAAATTCTAAGAACTTTGCAAGTGTGTCGGCGCACAGGCGCGAATACCCAAGCAAGCGCGCTCAAAAGGACGCTCTCGACAAAAAACAAGATGGCTAGAGCGAAAAAATTATTCATCGTCCCTTTGGCATCACTCAAACGTCCGGCCCACTTAAATGACGTCAGCCAATGCCTACAGAAGATCATATGCGGCACTGACTCAAAAAACAACATGCAGAGCATGGGCCGGAGCTTCGGCGACGACGCCCAAGGCAGTGAGTTCCAGTGTTGAAAACTGTGGAGAGGGGACAGAGAACAAACTTCTGCCCAGTACCTCTTACCTACCGACCGCATGCGGTTCATCTAAATTTCAGTAACAGTTTTTTTCTTTAGGTCGGCCGACCTCACCGTTAACAGTTGTAATGTAATCAACAGTGTATAAAGGGACTAACAACAGTCAGTAGTGAGCTTAAAAGATTTAATAGTTTTCGCAGATCTTTCGGACACCTGAACGGGGACTTAGTACGGGCGCGATGACCGCGTGGTCGATGTGGGGGCTTTATTATAGGAAGATGTGTTAGGGGGCTTCTGATTTGTATAAAATGTTAAGGGGTTTTTAGTTTGGTATAAATGTGAGTGTGGCAAAGCTGGGCGGCTTTCTGTGTATATTTGTGTTTGCATTTTATGTTTGTGTCTTAGAAAAAAAATAAATAAGGTAAGCAGTAGATTGTAAGTCATATTACAACAGAGTCACGTGTTGCACAACACCTGAAACATGTATTTACTAAATGTATTGTTCTTAATTTCACTAAAGTAACAGTAAAACATTAAATGGAAATTCTCTTCTAAAATGAGTTGTGTCAGTACTTAGCATAAGCCATAGACCATGTTTGTATCTAGGTACATGTGAACGAATCCTGGGACCCTGTAAGCTTTCGTAACGGTAAGTAACAATTTAATTTGAGATTTAATTATAATAATAAATGTGATTGATCGGTAAGTCACAGTTGGCGCCACGAAACAGGCACGAATTGAATTAATTACAATTAATTAATTGAATTCCGCATCGACATCGATACAAGCATGTTCTGGGTTAGCTTAGTAACCTAACAGTAGATTACAAAATTTAAATAATTATTGTATTTATTTTATTTTATTTAATTAATTATTCTATTTAAGCAATTTATATAATTTAATTTATATCAATAATATAAAATGTCAAATAACGAAAATGACGTAAATAAAATGAGTGTCGAAGTTTTCGACGACTCAAACGTTAGTAACTATGAAACACACTCGACTCCAAGTGTGAGTCGGAGTGAAGCAGAAATAAGTATAACAGATCAAAGTAAAGTAAATGAAGATTCAGGGATTCAAATAACCCCGAAATTAGATAGGGAAAGTAGAATTGATAGTAAAGAAGTCGGCTTCACTGACGAAAACATAGCAGCACAATCTACTCCGTCGACAACACGAACTAAAGGGTTGTCGATGGACGATTTGTTTAATTTAATGAAAACCATGGCTGAAAATATAAATAGCAATTATAAAGAGCAACAAATTGATTCCAATGTCAAGTTTCACGAGTTAAAGAACGAGATTCAAGAAATTAATAAACGTTGTGAAAATACCAAAGTAGAATTTACCAATAGAGTTAACCAAGTAGAAACCAAGTTAGATGATTCAATGCAAAAGGTAAATGTTAAATTTAATGAAATAGACAGTCAGATAGATAGAGTTGAAAAGCAGATAAATGAGAATAACGAGTATTTAATAAGTTCAATGAATGAGCATAACAATGACATGGAATTTAAGATTAATAAATGTAACATTGAAACTGAATGTAAGTTGAATAGTGTAGTAATGACAGTTGAAAAAATCAGTCAGAACTTTGATGAACACCAAAACAAGGTAGACTATAAAATAAATGAAATTGAAAACAATTATAAGACAGAAATACAAGCAGTAAATGAAACTATCGATGTAATATCAAAAAATAATGTACAGTCTGAATATAGTAATGACAAAAAATTATATTCTCTTGAACAAAATATTAGTAGTATGCGAGATGAATTAAGTTTAGTGAAAAATCAAAATGTAAACAATGTTACTGAGCGCATATTTATGACACGAGATACAAATAATGAAATAGAATTAGAAACTTTCAATGGTGACAATCGTAGAGTACACCCAATGCAATTTTTAAATAGGGTTAGGGAGTTTAATCGGTTTAATAGTAGTAGCTGGGAGGTTAAGTTGCTGAAGATTATCAAATGTTTTAAAGGTAGTGCCGAGATATGGTCGGAAGTACACCATACCGAATGGGATAGTTTTGAGGATTTTGAGATAGCTTTTCGAAACAAATATTGGTCAGAAGAAGACCAAGAAATATTAAGAAGTAAAATAATGGGTAACGGGAATTTTGGTAGGATTAATAACCACCTAACCATATATGTGATGACCATATACAACGAAGCTAAATATCTAGAACCGCCGTTGCCTTTCCGATCATTTGTAAGACATATTAGCAAACACCTGCCCAGAGAAGTGCAAATTACGTTAATGACTAGAGAGATTACAAATATAAGCGAGTTAGAAAACATGTTAGATGTATTACAGAATATAGGGGAACGCGACATAGGGCGACGTTCAACCACACCAGTAGTACCACACCATAATAACAATAATAATTTCCATCATAACAGGGGTACACAGAATTTTCATAGAGGAGCGCGGGGAGGAAGTTTCGATAATAGGGGCGAGAGTTGGAGGTGTAGAACATGTGAAACCCACAATTATGCTAATAGAACAAATTGTTTCAGATGTCATCGGAACAGGGAGTGCGCCAGGAACGAGCGAGCAAACCCACCACCCAATCAACAATCAAGAGGAGGAGAATTTCACAGAGGAGCGTCGAGAGGAGGAGGACAATATAACAGAGGGAGAGGGGGAAATCATCCAGCTGTGGCGGGTCCCTCCACGGAAAACTAGGGAGGACAATGGAGAAGCGGGCCGAACCATTGTCTATGGAAAACAGGAAGGTCCAAATAATCAACAGATACCATAATAACGTTATCAAGATGGACATGGCGAAGGAACTGTTAGAAGAAGAGGAGAACAAGGTGATGGAACGCAGAGCAGGATTAACTGAGGTGACGATTAACCTTGAAGGTAAGAATTATAAAACTTTAATTGATACCGGTAGCGAGATCTCTGTAATTTCTGAAAATGTCATGGGTGAATTAAAAGAGTTAAACAAGAATATACCGTCATTACCAGTTGCAGGGGTTACAGTAGTGGGGGTAACTGGGGTGAGAAGTAAAAGAATAACCAGACAAGTACAATTAAATATTTTAATAAATGAAGTTGAATTTGAAAACACTTTCCTAGTAGTTAAAGGGTTAAGTTTAGATGTAATATTGGGAAATGATTTTTTGGAAAGAAACGGAGCAGTGATAGATTTTAATAAACAAATAGTAAAATTTGAGAAGGGGAATAAACCAGTCAGAATAGAGTTTAAGAAAGTAGTAAATGAAAATAAAGTCACGGGAATAAAAATGTTACATAAGCAGATAAGCGATAGAGAGATAGAGACCAAAATATATATATGTCTTGAGAGTGATAGCATAGAGAATGAGGAGGGAGAGATGCATGAGCGTAATGAGAGTGTGTGGGCAAATAGAGCCGATAAATTTTTCAATGAAAATACAGTTGTAGGAAATACTCAACAACTGGAGTTGTGGGCAGTTGTCGAGCAGTACAGAGAGGTGTTTGATGAATCACCAGGGAAAGCGAAGGACTACATCTGCGAGCTGAAAGTTCGGGACCACGCACCATACATGCAGAGAAGCTACCCAGTGCCGTTTTCGAAGAGGAGGGCTGTACAGGAGGAATTAGACCGGATGATGCAAGGAGGCATAATTGAACGCTCAGTATCACCTTATTCAAATCCTTTGGTGGTAGTGATAAAGAAGGATGGCAAGGTAAGGTTATGTTTAGATGCTAGGAAAATTAATCAAATTATTATACCTGACAGGGAATCTCCAGAACCCATAAATGAGATTTTACAAAAGTTTAGCGGAGTCAAATACATGACGTCCTTAGACCTGACTGCTGGATACTGGCAGGTGCCATTAGCAACAGAGAGCAGGAAATACACAGCTTTTCTTTTTAACGGTAAGAATTACCAGTTTAAACGCTTACCTTTTGGATTAAACACCAGTGTTGCCAGTTTTATCAAATGTTTAGATAATATTTTACAACCTAAGGATTTAGATTTTTTAACAGTATATGTCGATGATATCCTGATAGCCTCTAGAACGTTCACTGAACATTTAGAACACATAGAATATGTATTAGATAAGCTACAAAGAGGGGGTTTAACAGTGAATTGGGACAAGTCTAAGTTTCTGCAGACAGAAATACACTTTTTAGGATTTATTATTACACAGGAGGGGATATTAGCCAACCCTGACAAAGTCAAAGCCATAATGCGATTCCCTGAACCTAAAAACATTAAGCAACTACAGAGTTTTTTAGGCCTATGCAATTTTTACAGGAAATTTCAGGAGAACTATGCACACACAACATCCAAACTGAGTGCTGTACTGCAGAAGAATAAACAGTGGAGATGGGGCGATACGGAACGAGCTGCGTTTAATGAAATTAAGAGAAAGTTCAGTCACATGATCATGATGAATCATCCCGATTTTAATAAGATTTTTTATTTGCAGACCGACGCCAGCAATGTAGCGCTAGGTGCCGAGTTATACCAGGAGAGCTGCGACAAGGAACACCTAACGATCGCCTTCGCCAGTAGATCGCTGTTATTGGCGGAAAAGAATTACACGACAACTGAGAAGGAACTACTAAGTATTGTGTTCGCCGTGGGTAAATTCCGCACGTACATCCTAGGGAATACCACAATCATCCGGACGGACCACAAGGCACTGTCATTTCTGAATTCATGTAAGCTAACACACAGCCGATTAACCAGGTGGGTATTAGCCTTACAAGAATATAACTTTTCATGGGAGTACATAAAGGGGTCAGATAATAAGGTACCAGATACACTTTCTAGAATAGATGTTATAGACAATAAAACTGGTAGGGACCTTAAAGAAATAGAAATTTTTAGACTAACTAGGGAAGATAGAATTTTTGGTGAGGAATTAAGTGACATTAAAAACTTGCAAAGATCTGATAGCAAACTGGGTAAAATAATTGTTAGTTTAGAAACAGATGTAGAGGGATCTGAAATAATGAGCGATTTCAAATATATCAAGATATTTTGTTTAAAAAAATAGATGGTGGGGAGCGTGATTGGAGGTTAATTATACCTGATGGGTTAATAGATAAAATTGTTTGGGATTGTCATATAAGGTATGGTCATTTTGGTGCGAGAAAGTGTGCAAATGTTTTGAAAGAGTCATGTATATTTAAGAATATGGAGAGGAGAGTGAGAAAAGTGTTGAGAGTGTGTGATTTATGTCAAAAATCGAAAGTAGTGAATTATAGAGTGGAAGGAGAGATGAATTACATAAAAGTAGATAAACCTTTCGATCTAGTTGCGGTTGATTTATATGGACCATTACCCAGAGGTAGAGGAGGTGTGTTATATATATTTGTAGTTTTAGATACTTTTTCAAAATTTGTAAAGTTATATAGCATTAAGAGAGCGACGAGTAAAGTACTTAGCGAGAAAATAGTCAAAGATTATATGCTTAATGTAGGAAAGCCGAAAATTATATTATCTGACCATGGTCCACAGTTTATAAGCGGCAAGTGGCGGCACACGCTTGGATGGGAAGGCATCATACCCAAGCATACGGCAGTGTACCATCCTCAGTCGAATCAAGCAGAACGGGTGATGAGAGAGATTGGCAGGATATTCCGGGCGTACTGTCACGCCAAACACACAGAATGGCCATCCTACATGAAAAAAGTAGAGGAGTGGCTGAATTGTACCACCCATGAGTCCACGGGATTTACGCCGCATGAGTTGATCAGGGGAACAAGGCCGCCCAGGATATTAGAACAACTTTTCACGTACCCACCTGAAGGTCAAATTTTGGACAGAAACATGAAAATTAGATTGGCGAACGAGAATTTACTTACTAGAGGAGAGCGACGAAAACAGAAACATGATGCTAAGGGTAAATGGACCAAATATGAGGTAGGTCAGTTAGTGCTAGTAAAAAGACATGATTTGTCCAGTGCTCAAGATAGGGAAATAAAGAAGTTTTTCTTGTTATATGAAGGACCTTATGAAATTGTTGAAATAAAAATGCAGAATGCGTATGTGCTGAGGAACCCAGCGACACGGGAAATAGTAGGTACTCAAAATGCGACGAATTTAAAGTTATATAGGTCACTTTAATTGTTATGTTTATAAATAAGTTTTCCAAACGTTATTGTATGTTTTCAGAAGGGATCCTCCCCCATTTTCGGGCGGCCACGATCTTACCAGTCCTGGCCGTGGAATTCGGAAATCGGAGGCGGGCCATGGTTGTCAGGATCTTCCTTCGGGCAGTGAAAACAACTATGGTCCGACTTCACCAAAATTGGTATCAATTAGAAATTTAACTACATTATTGAACGGGGAGGGGGACCCCTAAGGTATGTGGAGATAAATTTGACACACTCAAGATGCATAAATAAGCACACCACCACATACCAACATTGCCTAAGGGAGAGTATGAAGACAAAAATAAAGTGCGGCAATGTTTCAAGTATTATTTCACCACTGTCATTTGCAAAATAAAAATTTAGCAAATGATAGAAGTTCCAGTATATTAAGAAAATGGATTCTGTGGAGATGGGTTTGGGGCCGGACAGACGGCATGCATGGATGAATGAGAGGGAGAATAGATTTGTATAAATTGTAATTAAGGTAGTTGAAAAAAAAAAGGTAATGTGAGTTAATGGTAGATTAGGGGAACGTGAATTCACGTATGGTGTCTGTCCATCCCCAACTCCATCTCGGCAAAACCCCATTTTCGGGCGATCACAGATTCAATATAAAAAAAAAAAAAAAAAAAAAAAAAAAAAAAAAAAAAAAAAATAGATATAAATTTTTTGGAAATGTATAATTTTAAATTTAAATAAATTTTAGCATTAAGTGACCCAATATAATTGTCGAGTTTTAGTATCAGTGAGGATGGGAACGTTTTGAAACGATGTGTAACAAAATAAAAACTTGTTGTCAATACAAGAAGTGGGGATGACTTTGGGGGGTAGTTTGGTGCTCAATGAAGTGATAATAACAATGGGGTGTTGAACTGTATTTGTAGAAAGATTAATTTCATTTATTAAGTAATTAGTTAGTTATTAAGTGGCTATTGTGGGGGTTGCCTGTGCTCTCACAAGTAGCGAAAAGGGTTGGGGGTAGCAGTGAGTGTTACCTCCATCGGAGGCCAAGCTGGCGATGAATGTGCGGCACACCTTATACGTGTAAATAAAAAATTTTTTACACACAATACTAAATGACAGTGTCGCACATAAAAATATTGATATGAAACAGGCAGTGAAATTAAAGTTAGATTTCCTCGACTTTTCGGGCGGTTACTGTCTTACCAGCACTAACCGTGGTTTTGGCTAGCGGCCAGCTATGGTCATACCAAGTCCCTTGACCATAGCTGACTTGAAATTGGTATATATTTGAAATTCAATGGGGGGACAATTAGAGGAAATCTCCGGAACTAGGGAACAGCGGCTGCCACTCTGTTCGAGGAGGAACAGCAGAGCCAGGTGGCAGATCCGTTTTAAGGGTGCATGATTATTAACAAGAACATTATGATGTTCACTAATTTAAAACTTAACAGCGGAAGCAGAGACACGGAGAGGTAAACCCTGCTCCAAAATATACAGTCTCTGTGGAAGCGAAAGGGCGAGACAGTCCTCCATAATCTGAAATAGTGTGTGTGGCTGGGAGGTGACGCAAAGGAGTCACGAATTTAAAATTTTATGACAAAAGTTTTTGCTTATTCAAAGTTTAATTCAAATAAAACTGCTTGTGCTCTGTTCAGGTAACTAGCTGTTTAGATATTTAAAAATAAGGTGTTCATGCTATAATTTTAAGTGTATTATTTTATTGTTGTCTGTTAGATAAGCATTGATAAGAATATGTAATTTTGTTATGTGTGTATTTTGCTTTTAAGCCAATAAGTAAATCGTCTGGCAGGCTAAAGTAAATAACCAGAATCAGAGAAATGGGAAACAATGAGGTGAGAAGTGAGAATAAATAAAAATAAATATGTATATTCCATGTAATTTGTTCAATTTTAAGATGTGTTTTTATTATGTTAGGATATCAGCTGATCAGCAAGAACGTCACTGGTATATTGATTTGTAAATGTTACAAGTAATTAATGTTTAATGTACTACAGATATTTTGAAGTAAAGATAAAAAGAATATGAGAAATAAAATAACAATTTATGCAAGATAACAAAAGATAGTTTCTGGGTGATAAATATTTAGTGGGACATGTAGATCTGTCCCAATTGAATTCCAAGTGAAGTTGAAATAATGAATATGATGTAATGTTGTTTTTGAGTTAATGTATGTTATACAATTTGGTGAAATATTGATGTTGACACGGTAGTTGTGGAGAATTTATGTAGAGTTTTGAATGATATATATTTATGTTTATAATTAATGAGGTTATTTTGTGTATTTGTAGTAATGTAATGAGATTGAGAATTTTGGGGATGGCAATTTTGTATTAGAGGGTAGTGTAATGTAGGAGTCCGCAACAAGGGTTGGGACGGGATAGGGATAGATTTTAGTGGGGAAGGGGCCGCCTTAGGTAAAATCCAGGGGCCAAATAAGGGAATTGAGTTTTTTGGGGGCGGGGAAACACGTATCCTATACAAAGGGTTAGAGAGTATTTTATATGTAGAGAAGGCGGCGAATTGTGTTAAATGATAAGTTGGGGTTTAGAGTGGCCTGATTAGTAGAGATTTTGGTAGAGATAGGTGTCATGGGAGTTGAAGTTGATGAATATTAGAGTCAGAGGGAGAAAGTTTATATATGTATAGAAATCTAATACAGAAAAATGAGAATAAATAATTTACATCACCCACAGTATATTAAAGTAAGATTGTTGAAAAGAAAGAGAGATTCATGATAAAGAATATACAATTGTTTATTTTTTTTTCACCAGTGACAGAATTTTGATAAAATTTGAAAATAATGTAAAGTCAAGAATTGTTTGTTTTAAATAATTTAAATGTCAATCTGTTTATTATTTATATTAATATTTTGTTTATTTTAAATATTTTATGTTACTATGTTTTGTATTTCAAGTTAGGATATTACAGATGTTCAATGTGTTTTCAGAACTTATATATAACATATGTAGGTCAAGGGGTTTCGGACTTGACCTAGTTACGATCAGCTGATGAGGTCATACACCTACTAAGCTTGTATAGTAGGAATCCAATTTTAATTTGTTTGTTTGATTAAGTCAAACCCATATTTGAATAATTTTAATAAATATGTTATTTAATAAATAAATTTAATAAAATTTATTAATGAATAAATTTAAATTTTTTTTGAATTTTAAAATTTTGAAAATTTTAAATTTTTTTGAGAAAAAAAAAACTTGATTTTTCGCCTGCCAGTGAATGGATATTTTAGATGATGATTCTTTTATTATGTGTGTATTAACCATGTTTCTTTTATTGTATTGCATTATATTGGTAGACTATAAGTGGTTCTCATGTTAGAGTAAGGATGTGTTTATATTATTAGAAATGTCTAGGTTAAGTCATTTGAAAAAAAAAAAAAAATTAGAACAAATAAGGAAGAGAATTTTTTGATAAAAGATTTTTTTTGAATTTTGAATTTTTTTTTTAACTTTTAATAAATTTTAAGAGAAATTTTTATTTTTCAGTGTGTTAAGGTAATATGTAATGTTAGTGTGTGTGAGCCCAGTATTTGCTAAAGGCAGCCCAGCTTGCAAAAAGGGGAACCACATCGGCGGAGGAGCTGGAATAATTTTAGCCAGGGATTGAGGATTTTTGGGGTAGCATGTTAGAAGGCGAGGCGCGCTGTGGTGCGAGTCTGATCGATTTCTCGGTGTTGGGATCTCTTACGGAGAAGTCCAGTGATCTCGTTCAGATGAGTCCATAGTCGCTGAGCCAGGGGGGTCGTGTACCCGTGAGATTAAGAACCAGGGGGTGTTGGCACCAGTTCCTCACCGGTCCTCTTCGGGGTTATCGATGAGATTTCTTCTGTCGTGGACAGCAGAATTCTCATCGAGGGGGTATTGTAGCGGGTCAAATTTTGGGTGTTTTTATTTTCAACAGTATGGGATAATTATATTTTTATTCATTTCATTTTCGGTCGGGAGCCTTATAAAATATGACGAAATAACTGTGTTATTGTGCAACATAATAATAGTCAGTGTAACAGAACAGTGAAACAAAGCATAAGGCGCAGTTGTTGTTGAGGAATGCGGCAGAGCATTTGCACCTCCACCAAAATTCTAAGAACTTTGCAAGTGTGTCGGCGCACAGGCGCGAATACCCAAGCAAGCGCGCTCAAAAGGACGCTCTCGACAAAAAACAAGATGGCTAGAGCGAAAAAATTATTCATCGTCCCTTTGGCATCACTCAAACGTCCAGCCCACTTAAATGACGTCAGCCAATGCCTACAGAAGATCATATGCGGCACTGACGCCCAAGGCAGTGAGTTCCAGTGTTGAAAACTGTGGAGAGGGGACAGAGAACAAACTTCTGCCCAGTACCTCTTACCTACCGACCGCATGCGGTTCATCTAAATTTCAGTAACAGTTTTTTTCTTTAGGTCGGCCGACCTCACCGTTAACAGTTGTAATGTAATCAACAGTGTATAAAGGGACTAACAACAGTCAGTAGTGAGCTTAAAAGATTTAATAGTTTTCGCAGATCTTTCGGACACCTGAACGGGGACTTAGTACGGGCGCGATGACCGCATGGTCGATGTGGGGGCTTTATTATAGGAAGATGTGTTAGGGGGCTTCTGATTTGTATAAAATGTTAAGGGGTTTTTAGTTTGGTATAAATGTGAGTGTGGCAAAGCTGGGCGGCTTTCTGTGTATATTTGTGTTTGCATTTTATGTTTGTGTCTTAGAAAAAAAAAAAATAAGGTAAGCAGTAGATTGTAAGTCATATTACAACAGAGTCACGTGTTGCACAACACCTGAAACATGTATTTACTAAATGTATTGTTCTTAATTTCACTAAAGTAACAGTAAAACATTAAATGGAAATTCTCTTCTAAAATGAGTTGTGTCAGTACTTAGCATAACCCATAGACCATGTTTGTATCTAGGTACATGTGAACGAATCCTGGGACCCTGTAAGCTTTCGTAACGGTAAGTAACAATTTAATTTGAGATTTAATTATAATAATAAATGTGATTGATCGGTAAGTCACAATTCTAACACATTTTGTGCCTGTATGTATTAATATCTTGCCACCTTGTGAAAACCTACATATATTTATATTATTATTCATAGTTCATACTGCTATATTGAACTGAAAGATTCACTGATATGATGGCAGCAATATTATGCACACGTACCTATTGTAATGGGGCCAATTAAAAAGGTTGTCTTTATTTTATTAATTTTGGTTTTGATCTTATTAAAATTGCACAATTTACTTCATATATGTGTCCAGTCCTTGGTTGAATCTAACTCGCAGTCTAAACAATGCAAAGGTACGCTGTAACTGTGTTGAAATATGTGAAAAGAATGCGCAGTCTACTGTAGCACACTTCCGAGAACTTTGCGGTTGTGTGACGTCCACTCACAAATGCACAAGCACCCACATCTGCTTAAGTAAGTAAAGGCATAAACGAAAGTAAAGGCAGTGAAATCTCGTCGACGTACGGCACACGTAAATCCTGTGTGCCACGTGTACAGCCACTAAAAACTTGGACAACTAAGGCTGTGTGCGGCGATGAAATTTGTTCGCCGGCAAGGCAGTGATGCCCGCCCGGATGTAACATCATCAAACAAAGTTCTCTCCCCAGTTGACTAATAATATCGGCCACGCGTGGTCAAACTAAATTTTCTGTCTGGACAGTTTTAAAAGTCACCCGACTATAACAGTATGTATAAGTGATCAGAAAGTATAAAACAGTGTCAAATAGTGTAAACCGGTGAATCGGTGCAGTGTACAAAAAATTCATGGAACAGTAACAGTCTTCATCAAAAAAGGAATAGAGCGGGTGACGCGCCATGCGGTCGACTGAAACGCTACGGTAAACTGTATTAAACCAAATAATGATTTTTTCCATAAATAGGGGTCTAAATAAATTAAGGGATTTTTGAATTTGTGTGAATGAGTGGATGGGCAATCTGGGTCGCTTTAATAGATGTATGCATATGGCAGGATAAGTTAACGTGGTGAAATAAATTTTATGTTATATCTGTTTCCTTTTGAAAGAAAGAAAGAGTTTAATATGTGAATTAAAGGAGAAGGAGGAGAGAGGTATGTATTTAAAGAAAGTAAAAATGTAATTAACTAGATTTGTTCCAAGTGAAAAGCGAGTTGAGTATGTTATTCAGATAACCTGAAGGTCATACTTGTATGCCGCAGTTTTCGTGCAACGGACTTTGGGAGGTAAGACATAAAATGAATTGAAATTTTAATAATTAAATGTAATAAAGCCATTACACAGATGGCGCTGCGAACAGAGACTCGATTTGTAAAATAATTATAAATCGGCACCTAAAAGCGAATACAAGTATGGTTGAAGGTTGAATAACGATACGGAAAAATTACGTAAAGTACGCAAGACAATGAGTTAAGATTAGAGTAAATATAAGATGTTGTAGAAATAAGTATAAGAGCAGTATAGGTAAATTAAAAGTAGTAAATTTACAATATAAAAATGGCAGACAATAATGAAGTCAGCTTCTCTGAAAGTCAGACCGAGAGTCAAATAAATACCGACTCCGGTATTCAAACCGAGTCACTATCAAGAGATGACCATAATGCAGAAGAATCTGTAATTAGTACGCTGGGTGCGATTTCCACTCCCGTAATAATTAAAACAAGAGAAAAAGAGTTGTCAATAAAAGATATATTTAACCTGATACAAACCATGTCTGAAAACATGGTAAAAAATAGTCATTTCAATAACGAAATTCAAGAATTTAAAAGTAGTGTAAATGAGAAATTAGATGTACAGAAGAATAACAAATTGAATGAAATTAAGACCGAAATTAAAAGTGAATTTAATTGTAAATTTGATGTACTTAAATTTGACATTGATGAAGTAAAAATGAAATGCGAAAATAGTTGTAACGAATTGAAACAAGATATCGAGAGAATAGGAGAGTCAGTAGGAGAACAGAGTAAAAGTAAAAATAATAATGATAATAAAAAATTTACAAACGATGACAATAATATCGAAAATGAGAATATAATTAAAAATGTGGTAGTAGAGAGTAAGATAACAAATGTTAACAATGATATTGAAAGTAGTAATGTGATTGAAAGGGTGGTATCAGAGAGTGATACGTTGAAAGTAGATAGTGAAATAGTGAGAGAGAGAGAGAGCGTTACATGTTGTAACGAAGTAGTAATTAGTGTTGATGAATTAGAAAAAGAATGGAAAGAAAGAGTAGATGAATATGGAGGGCAGAGGGTAAATTTTCCCCTTATTTGTGATGAACCAAGGTGTTCAAAAATGTTATTATTGGAGGGCAAGAGACCCTTATTAGTGAAAGATTTGAATTATTTCCCCTTTTTGTATAAGTCTGTACCCTCTGTGTGGAATAATGTGATATGGTGTTATGATGAGAGAGATTTAGATAGAGAATTGTGTGTTGATAAAGAAATAGAATTATATAAGTTGCAGAGAAATTATAATGAGTTGAAAGAGAGGTTAAATGATCCGAAGTACTTACTTGTTAAAATAGAGAGTGAAGATTATTTTGATGATACATGTTTAAATAATAATAATTTACTTTATGATGAAAAAATAACTGACTTGATAATGAATATAACTACTAATGGAGACTGGACAGAAATAAATAATGTTGACCTGGTATATGATTATTATGGTAAAATGAATAAACTGAAATTTTATGGTTACTATACACAAGATAACCGTATGTGGAATGCAAATAAAATTGAAAATTGTTATTTGAAACCCAGACTAATTTTTGACGATGGAGGCTGAACCTTAAATTCACAAATGGACAATTTTAAATAGTTTGTTTTATGGTTCTGACCCCGCAACTTTCGACAATGAAGTGTGATATAACTGAATAATGACTGATGAAGAATTGTAAATAAACTGATGTGCAATTAATTGTGTGTGTTGTAAGATGTTAGGTAAACAATGTGTGTATGTAGTAGAAATTGTTGAGATAATAATAACAAAAGTTTTTCGTCTAAATAAATAACAAAAATAATGTTGAAGAAGATAAGAAATGAGTTGTAATTATTGTAATTGGTGAAAGTAATTAAAATGTTGTTTTCAGTAATTGATTTAATTAAAATAATTTGAAATGTTTAAATATTTTGATTGATTTAAATGTTATATGGTTGAAATTTTCTACTGGATTTAAATTGTTTCATGAAATTTGATATTAATTAATAAATAAGTGTTAAATTGTTTGGTATGGAATAACATTGTTGTTAAATGTTTCAGAGGTTACGTGGAGATATTGGTGTGTGTGTGTGGTGTGTATTTTGTGTTCATGTCAATAGGTGGACAATGTACTGTAAGTATAAAGTTTATAATACCAATCAGATAGAATAAAATGTTTACAGGTGTGAAAAGATTGGGATTCAATAATCAAAATGAATTGAGATAATGGTATTAAATAGAAACTGTAATTAAAAAGTAATAATAACTGAAAGGTGAATTAAAATTATATTTGGTTTGAACTGTAATAAATAAACTTTGACAAATATGTTAACATTAAAAGATTTATAGTAATGAGAAGTACAGGTAGTAGGGTAATGTAACTATGAATGTTGAAACTGAGAGTGTTTATAACACCAGTCTGGCAGACGACTGTTTATGTAAACAGGTGTGTTGTATGTTGTGACTAATGTCTACAGTCATGCTTGGTGACAATAATAAAATGCTGTAGTCTGCTGAATTATTGCCAGTAGGAAAATCCTATTATGAAATAAAAAGAAATACCATATGTGAAGAAAGGAATGTAAATTTTTTGAATAATGTAGGTAATATTTTATGTCGGATCATTTTGAAAAATGTAATTAAGTTTGAAATTGTTAATTAAAACAATATGAATTAAATTTAATGAAAGGTAATTAAATAAATTAAAAAGATAATTTTTAATAATGACTTTAAATCTATTTTGATCTGAATTTTGATTGTAATGATAAAATAAATAATTGATAAAAAAATCTAATGATTAAAATATTTACTTAAATTGGAACCTGAAGGAAACTTTGTGTGAATGCTATCAAAAAATGTTTGGGAAACTTAGAGGTGTATATTACTGTTCATATAAATTTCATTAATGTCAATCTATATTTTACGTTTAACTGTAGATTCCCCACCTAAGTGCGGTCATGACCTCACCGGATCATGACCGTGAAAGTAGTTAATTGTGACAAATCATGAATTTTACTTGATATAACCGGCTTGTGGTTTGTTTTATTTTGTTAACCCGGTGGTTTGTTAGACTTAGTAGGGGGGTTATTTTTTGGGGAATCTACCAAAATTTGGAACAGGGCTATTTTCACCCAGATAGGGGTGGTAGTCCATTAGGGGTGTATAAATAAAAAAAAATAGTAGGTGTAATACCGAATTTTATTGTAACGCCGAAGCAAGGATGGGGGTGGAATAAAAGAAAAAATGTCCACCCCTTCCGCATCAGTCCTTGTGAAGCAACTGGGAGCTACAGTCCAGGGGGGGTAATAGTGAGTGTGGATGGGCGGTGACTCAGTTACAGGTCACGAGGGAGATGTGGTTTACGGCTAGGATGAGGCTGGAAAAGGCCAAGAAGCCTAGCGCAGAACACATGAATATGTAACGGGTATCAGGGGTTAAGGGATTAAAAGGGGGGTAGTAGAGAAAAAAAAAAATAATTTTGGTGCCTGCCATCAAATTGATGTTTTAAATTATGATAATATTATTGTTTGTGTATATTATAGTGTTATTGGATTATATTGTTTAGGATATGTGTATAATCAAATGTTAGGATAAGGCAGTCCATGTTTTAATTAAATATTCAATTTATTTGTTTTTTTTTTATCAGTAATAATAACAAAGAGAATTAATCTATTCAGATAAGAGATTTTTTGTTTTCATACAATCTGATTTTGAACTTAAAGAATAGTGAATTTAAAGATGAATATTTTGTGATTTTAAATGATGAGTTTGTTTAAAAAATATTATAGGTGTATGTATGCGCCCAGTATTTGCCAAAAGCGACCCAGTGTGCATGAAAAGGGGAAACATATCGGTTGAGGATCTGGCATAATAGTAGCCAGGGATTTGGAGTCTGGGGAGGCATGTTAGGAGGTGAGGTTGCGCTGTGGTGCGTATCTGTTCGATTTTTCGGTGTTGGGATCTCGTACAGAGAAGTCCAGTGATCTCGTTCAGGTGCGGCCATAGTCACCGAACCAGGGGGGTAGTTTACCCATGATGTATAAGAACAAATGGGGGGTTGTTGGCACCAAATCCTCACCGGTCCTCTTAGGGGTTTTAGCAATGAGATTTCTTCTGTTTCGACAGAAGATTTCTCATTGGGGGGGGGGTATTGTAATGGGGCCAATTAAAAGGTTCTCTTTATTTTATTAATTTTGGTTTTGATCTTATTAAAATTGCATAATTTACTTCATATATGTGTCCAGTCCTTGGTTGAATCTAACTCGCAGTCTAAACAATGCAAAGGTACGCTGTAACTGTGTTGAAATATGTGAAAAGAATGCATAGTCAACTGTAGCACACTTCCGAGAACTTTGCGGTTGTGTGACGTCCACTCACAAATGCACAAGCACCCACATCTGCGGAGCGCCTAACTTTACATAAACGAAAGTAATGGCAGTGAAATCTCGTCGACGTACGGCACACGTAAATCCTGTGTGCCACGTGTACAGCCACTAAAAACTTGGACAACTAAGGCTGTGTGCGGCGATGAAATTTGTTCGCCGGCAAGGCAGTGATGCCCGCCTGGATGTAACATCGTCAAACAAAGTTCTCTCCCCAGTTGACTAATAATATCGGCCACGCGTGGTCAAACTAAATTTTCTGTCTGGACAGTTTTAAAAGTCACCCGACTATAACAGTATGTATAAGTGATCAGAAAGTATAAAACAGTGTCAAATAGTGTAAACCGGTGAATCGGTGCAGTGTACAAAAAATTCATGGAACAGTAACAGTCTTCATCAAAAAGGGAATAGTGTGGGTGACGCGCCATGCGGTAGACTGAAACGCTACGGTAAACTGTATTAAACCAAATAATGATTTTTTCCATAAATAGGGGTCTAAATAAATTAAGGGATTTTTGAATTTGTGTGAATGAGTGGATGGGCAATCTGGGTCGCTTTAATAGATGTATGCATATGGTAGGATAAGTTAACGTGGTGAAATAAATTTTATGTTATATCTGTTTCCTTTTGAAAGAAAGAAAGAGGTTAATATGTGAATTAAAGGAGAAGGAGGAGAGAGGTATGTATTTAAAGTAAGTAAAAATGTAATTAAACTAGATTTGTTCCAAGTGAAAAGCGAGTTGAGTACGTTATTCAGATAACCTGAAGGTCATACTTGTATGCCGCAGTTTTCGTGCAACGGACTTTGGGAGGTAAGACATAAAATGATTTGAAAGTTTAATAATTAAATATAATACAATGAGTCAACACACTATTAAATGTTAATGAAAATATGAGAATTGTGCATGTGTTTGTGTGCAGTTTCAAATTCTTTTTATGTCTGAAAAATTAAAGTCACTGGGGATGGTTATTTTACTTGCACGATTATTATTAAATTTTCAGAGTGCCAGCGAGAACATTCCTATTTTGTCAGTCACATCCATTGAGCTAAGTCCACCTGTAAAACTTCCTGTGACATGCATCTCTAAACCGATCTGTGCGGGAACTACTGTCGAAGGAAATGATACTATTAAAAGCACCTCAATAGGTAAGTAAACATCTCAAAATGAGAGCTCCACTGTAGAAAATTCGTGTATTATGAGTTCATGATAAGAGAGAAATTTTAATCAATAGAAAAAACAGTGATAATAATATATTATATTGTAGTAATAATTAATATAATGTACAATAATTTATAATATATAACAATAATTTCATTCACAATAATTTATAACGATAATTATAATGTTTTCATGTTGTTTAAATGTGGGTCATTCCAGGTGCTCGGAAACGTAAAGTTCAAGATTTGGAGTGTAGCGACGAGAATGCACCGGATGCACCAAGTGCAAGCAGCTCTATATTGCAGCCTGTACGTGCTACTCCTGCACAGGACAAGTTAAAGAATAAGATCACCCTTCTTCAAATGGAACTTGACTTAATAGCTGTCCGTCGTAGGGATTCTCTGGGCGCCAATGAAAATGAGACGCGTGATGTGACGAAACTACGCCAAGAAATTGATAAATGCACAAAAGAACTGCGGAAGAAGGAGCAGCATATGCGTCACTCCCAGTCACATAGGCTATCAATAAAATCAAAAATTAAACTTGCTTGCCATCAGAGTCCCAATGTAGCTAGTCTTCTTAAAGTGCGCTCTGCCCCAGGTCGCCCACGCCTGGAAGAGCAACAACCGGAATTGCTAAAAACTATAGTCGATTTGGCCATGTTTGGTGCTTCTGCAGAGGAACGACGTCGCTCAGAAATCGTTCGCAGTTGCCGAACACTAACTGACCTCCATGAGAAGCTAAAGGAGCACGGATTTCAAATTTCGAAAAGTGGCACGTACCTTCGGTTGCTCCCAAGAAATTATACCACCTTGGAGGGTAAGAGACATGTAGTCACTGTACCTGTCAAATTGAGTCGCCCTGAGGCAGATCACCATAAGGCTCACCCCGATCAACATTTTTGTGTCGCCACAATAAGATCCTTGGAAACCTTGGCATCTATTCTCGGGCCAAACCAAGTGTTTTTTCTGTCGCAAGATGATAAAGCTCGGGTACCTATAGGTTTGACAGCGGCAAATAAACAAGCTCCTCTCCTGATGCATGTTGAATACCATGTCTCGTTGCCTGATCATGATTGGGTGATTGCCTCCAGGCACAAATTGATCCCCAGTGTATATGCTGAGTGCATCATAAAAGGAAATGATATGGGCCGTGCTGAAGCAATTACGTACTCAGGGCCCACATACGTGGCTATTAGAAGCGGGAAACATTCCTCTTCGACAGCTTCATCACATGCTGTAGACTTCAATAAGCTTGCTACTCTCGACAATTTCAAGGAAATTATGCGAAATGAAGAAGGACGCCTGAAACCAGTTGTTTTGATCTCATCTGATGGAGGACCCGACGAAAACCCGAGATATCCGAAAGTTATTTCCCATGCTGTACACCACTTTGTCAAGCATGATCTAGACGCAATATTTATCTTTACTAATGCGCCTGGCAGAAGCGCGTTCAACCGCGTCGAGAGAAGAATGGCACCTTTGAGCCGGGAATTATCTGGACTCATACTTCCGCATGATTCTTTTGGAACCCATCTGGATGAACAAGGAAGAACAACAGATCATGATCTTGAAAAAATGAACTTTCAAAAGGCTGGAGAAGTTCTCGCAGAAGTATGGAGTAATATGGTAATCGACGGCCAAGGCGTCGTAGCAGAGTATGTCGAGCCCGATGACAGTGCTGAAAGCTTTATTCCAGACCTGCCTTCTCCGCAGTGGTATAGCGAGCATGTGCGAGAGAGCCAGTATTTGCTTCAGGTACAGTACTAAAATCTCACTATTACCTATTATTTTGTCATTTATTTATCTTATAATTAATAAGACAATACAATTAAAATATTTTAATATCATCACCAGGTGGTAAAGTGTGATGACCGCACTTGCTGTCGACATATGCGGAGTTCTCTTCGAAGTATTCTTCCAGAACGCTTCGTGATACCTCCTTACCCGATTTTGCAGTCGTCCAGTGGCCTTTGTATTCCGACGCCACAAGAGCATGATGGCAAGACGTTTGCGACATTTCTTTTATGCCGGTCTCTTGGAATTACCCCAACGCATGAGGGCTTTGACAAATTGCCTTATGACCTGTATTGCCCTAGCCTGAAGCAGGATCATCAGCAGCTTGAGGGAAGGACGTGCCAGCGGTGTGGACTGTATTTCTGTACAAAGAAGAGTGTTAAGGCACATGTAAAGTCATGTCACAAGCAACCTAATAATCCGAGCAATAATACTTCAGAGATGCACAATGTTCGTCCTTCACGTATCCTTACGCGACGATCGATCGCTACATCGAGAGAGATTCTCTGCGTAGTGCGCGAAAATGATGACGCCGAGTGGCTTGATGAGACTGACGTTGATCTTCAACAAAGCACAATGCCAACAGCTGATTTGCAAGATACCTATCCAATTGTTAGTGTTGAAGAAAGTCTCGCTAATCCGTGGTCCGAGGACAATATTCATTAAATATATTCATGTACCAGTACTAATATATGTTTTTCACAAGATTACACCTTTCCTTTATTATTTTTAAGCCAGTCAGAAACAATCTGCAACCTTAATGTCTGTCTGGATATTTTTATCACGGTGCTTAATTTTCCAGAATTAAATTAGATTATACCTGTATTTAAAGATAATATTCTGAAAATGTTTAAGATACTTTGTACCAAAAAAATACACGTGATTTTGGGTTGGGGGGGGGGGTTAGTCTAAAACCTCGCCACATATCACCAGGCGGGAGGGGGGGTTAAAAAATTGCTAAAAAAACATCACGTGATTATTGCACGGCCTCTTATCATTCGTCATATAAAAAATTACCCTTGTTAAAACATAAAATGTAGCAGGTAAACTACCCCTTTCCCTTAACCGAAATTCACCAACACCAATAGGTATTGAGAACTCTACAATACAGGACTGTATGCACAACATCACTTGATTCTGTTTGAATTTGCAGCTGTTGTCGTTTGCCATAGAAAAAAATTACCCTTGATAAAAAACCGTTGCAGGTAAACTACCCCTTTCCCTTAACCGATCTTCACCAAAAACAACAGGTCTTGAGAACTCTACAATTCAGGGCTGTATGCAAAAGAGTAGTAGATTCTGTTTAAATTTGCGGCTATTATCGTTTGACATAGAAAAAAATCTACAGACAGACACACACACAGACACTTTTCGAAAAATGACTTTTTTTCATGTTTTGAGTGTAGTACAATCAGAATCTGCAATAATCTCGAACACGATTTTTTTTGGCATCACCATACTTCCATTTCCTTAAGGAACATGGAAGTAAAAATCTATAGACAGACACACACACACTTTTCGAAAAACGACTTTTTTTCATGTTTTGAGTGTAGTACAATCAGAATCTGCAATAATCTCGAACACGATTTTTTTTGCCATCACCATACTTCCATTTCCTTAAGAAACATGAAAGTAAAAATGTGGTGAAATAAATAATCAAATATAGTGTAAGGGCACAGTTCATAGTAAGAGCTCACAGTGTGAAGGCTGTAGTTCAAATCCATCAACAGCAGACTGTGGAAAGCAACAAGGAAACTGAGGTATGTTTACAAAACATTATGTCTTGTACAATCAACAATTTCAGTCATGAGTAATGTTTCAATTATTTTTATTTAAATATTTAATATCTATTCATAAATAAATAATTATATAGACGGCTTACACTTATTTATTTATAACGTTTGACACTATGTTCATATGAATATCCAATAACATAATATCTTTGTTATATATGATTATTCTACAGGCAGACTAAAACAAAACAAAGGTTGTATGTGTGAGGTAAAACATGCTCGTATATCTGAAGGACATACAGTATTTAGAAGAGATGAAAAAATTTAAGAAGTAACCTGTATCATCTATGTAGACAAACTTTTGTTGATTTACCTTGCACCACTTCACACCAGCGGTGTGTGGTGAGGTATTACTTTTATGTAGGATGCAGTAATTTACTTAGACATTTATTTAATCTCAGGAAGACAATTAGAAAATCTAATCGCTCAAGTCTTCATGTGTTCAAGTAAACATTACAATTAAATACAGAGCTGAGAAAATGCAAGGAAAAGATAGCCAAAATTGCATATAAATTAAAATCACTACTGTCAAACATTTAATTTTGATTTCGTCGCTGATTTACATCAACAAATGTGTCAACAATCAAGATTCAGCTGCTTCCAGTAATTTATAAATTTGATATATAAAATTTTATTCAACAGTACTATCCTCTACATTAGTTCAAAAATTAAAATAATTTTATTTAATTAAATTAATTATGGGTCCGTACAAAAGTAATTATTATTACCTGAATACAATCTATCAGAGCTCCTGGTAACATTTCATCAATTGCTCCCATATCCTTTGAAAATCTGTTAAGTATACGACCTGCACACACAAAAATATATATAAACAAAATAAAAAAACAAACTGATACAGTATTAATATCTTATTAAAATTTGATTATTATAAATTGACTACACTTCTTGGGTTATATTCCAAAAACCACAGTATGCTTAAACAATGTTTAACAGAAGCAAACATGCTTTAAGGAGAACTGGCTTCAAAATTCATAAAGAGTTTTGTTTCACAATCCTTACATTCCATAATGCTGTTACTTTAAACTAAATATATCATCCGCCATTATGTTCAACTACAACATTTCTCAATATCTCTTAAGGCTTAAAAACTGTATTTTAAATAACACTATTAAATTATGTATAATGTACTTCAAATTATATTATCATACAAGTATTTAATACAGCTTTTTAAAATCAACTGCCAAAAACTGCAATTCTGGGATCAGATGTTCTTAATATCCAATTTTACACTTTTATAGTATATTACAGGTCATGAATGATACACAACTGTCACTTAGCCTTTCAAGTTTGTCCTGTAATCTGTTTGGACTGGCCATTAAAATTCTCAGAGTTTTTTGGCAGCATCTTATATTGTAAGAACCCAGAAAATTTGTATGGAATTGGCAAGTTTATAAAAATTAAACTTTTTTTATATATGATATATACACAAAAGAATAATTACCTGAAGAGTTTGTGTTGAAGAACCTCATAGTTGCTCTGGTGATGGAGTTAAACATATGATCATGTAGTCTCATTGATGCTCGCATACACATAAAAAAGAAATAATAAGAACGGAACAATGTGACAATCACTGTTCCCACAGTAAGGCCACTGAATATGTATATACACACTTCTGTTGATAAGTAAAATGGAAATCCTGATGGAGATGACGCGCTAATGCCACCACTGGCCCGAGTAGAATTTGTTCCATTGGAAGGTAATTGCACATATGCTTGAGGTGTAGGTAATGGATGAATTTTCCCCCTGTATTCCTCCAAATTCACCCTACAAAATAAGAGAAAAGTAATAGTGACCACGAAGGTAGCAAGATTACAAAGGTACTTGAAATCAAGTTTCTATTTTTGAAATACTTCTACTTATCAATAATATTAAAGCAGTAAATATAATAATGAGTAATAACTATTTACAATCTAATTCTAGTAATTCAAAACAAAACAACTATTTTGTTAGAGAGTTTTTTGGACCAATGGGATGCATGTATCAATACTATACTTCATAATTCTCCTAAGCGAAGTAACACTTTATGGTATTAAATAATAAGTAATAGGTGTTACTACGGACTGGTGAAACATTTTAAGTCAAAATTAATAAGTAAAGATACAAAAGCCACCCTATACAAGACCTTGATCAGACCAGTCCTGATGTATGGCTCGGAATACTGGGTGCTAAAAAAACTAGATGAGCAGAAACTATCCGTGTTTGAGAGGAGGGTACTGAGGAGAATCTATGGCCCTGTGAAGGAAAACGACATTTGGAGGCGACTGCATAATCGAGAGTTGTACGAAAGGTTTAAAGATCTTCTGATCGTGCAACTCATACAAATTAACAGATTGCGTTGGGCTGGTCATGTGTAGAGAATGGCGGAGGATAGAATCCCAAAAAGAGTTATGCATTATTTGCCGATGGGAAGAAGGAATGGAAGACCGCGTACAAGATGGCTGGACCAGATTGGTAAGGAGGCAGTGAGGCTGGGTGCAGCAAACTGGTGGACACTAGCCGGGAGCAGAGACCAGTGGGGAAGATTTCTTTTGGAGGCCAGGGCCCGGACTGGGCTGTAGCGCCGAGGATGTATGTATGTAAATAATAAGTAAAAATAAATAATAATAATAAATAACAATAAATTTTTATCATAAATGAATCCCATAGCGAATCCTAGTATATATGAAACCTTATATAAAATAATATGCTCAACTGTAATTTCTTACACAAAAAGTATTGCATGTAAAGTATATGTATGGTTAAAAATGAAATAATGGTTGTAACTTGTGTATCTTATTAACGAGTGGGTTTCAGACTAACTGGAGTTTGGATTTCAGGGCCTGGACTGTATACTAGTAGTAAAAAAAGAACTTACAAGCATGCAGGAGTACAAGCAGTAATAATGTTCTGTTAGGCCTAATATTTAATATAATTATACTTAACACTGAAGTTGATAGAACGATATGTGTAACTTTCTGTTACCAACTATATGAAAAAAACCATTTCCATAAAACATGTAGTTTATATCACCAAGTATACTGCCAACAAATTCTACAACATGTTACAGGTGTTGAAGATAACACATGAATATATTACTAACCAGTAAGTGATCCAGTAATCACCACCACTGGCTAACAGCTGCGTGAACACACATGTGAAAAACAAAAACAACATAGAACAGCAGTTTCCTCCTGCTCTGAGATATGACATATACACACGTGACCCTATAGCTCCTGAAGATCTCATTTCTGCTACTTCTGGAGGTTCTTCTTGTCCTTTGTCATCCACTGATGATGCAACACTCTGAAAATATACACACACAAAAATCAGTAAAAGTAAACTTGCATGAAATGTCTGTAACTGCCATTATCTATAAATTTTTCATTGTGAAATACAATTTTTTACACACTTTATTAAGTTTAAGTTGGTAGAAGTCAATCCATATCAATTGTTAAGGAGTAGAATAATTTTTAGATTTCTCTGCCACCTAGTTTGAAATACGGTATTTCTTGTGATTGATGTCTGATAATATTCACTCATTTGACTGATAATATTCACATTGAAACATTGCGAATGGACTAATCAAATGTGCTTGTAGACTTAACCAAATTAGTACAGAATCTTTTATACTTTTTGAAGAATATTTTATAAGTGAAACTACAAGATCATATAATTTTTTTCCTTTAACAGAAAAACAAAAATATATCTAAATATAGAATGTATGATGTAAATTACCTGAAGAATAATAATTTATATAATTATAATTAGAATAATTACAATTATGATGATTCTGATACTTTTCCTTTACAACAGTGAACTTGGATATCACTGTTGGGGACAAGGTTTATTCAATGGTACAGAAAATTGTAGTTAATATGAGATCAATATAGAGCAATGTCATTAAGAAAGAAATGTATACACAACTGCTGCTTAAAGTCTGCTAAGACATTGTACGTACTGGAAACACAACATGGAGACAATATGTTTGAATTCAGTTAATAGTTACAGGCATACGAGTAAGACCACGTCTGAGAAAATACAAAAATATGAATACAAGTAGAGTATAAATAATTATCATAAAGCAAAAGATTTTTTCTACACAGCAATGTTTTATTTTTTCATGCCTAACATACTGTTTTCACATACATGGAGTTCAAACATTTGGATTTCTATCAGAGGTTTGAATTATGCCTACAAAATGAAATTCTAAATTTCCAAATGTATGCTGGGAAATTGCAAAATATTTTGTTGGCATGAAAAAAAAAAACAGATTTTTTCATCTGTCAGTCATCATGAAAATGGTTGTGTATGCAAAATATACCTGAACTGATGACTGACGTCGATGAAGTTTGGGGTTTTCTTCTTTTGTTTCCTCTTCAAGATTACTGGATAATAACTGAGTAGCAAAATCCTTCGCAGTTTCTTGAACTTCATGGTACGTCCCTTCAGCCTGAATACTACCCTACAATAACCATAATAACAACATTTAATGCCAAACAGCTGTTAGATATATATTTTTTTAAGTGCACGGGAAAAAAAAATTGTACTCACATTCTCCATTATAACTATATGATCTACTGTGTTCAAATACTGTAGCTGATGAGTAATCAGTATGCAGGTCTTGTTCAACAAGTATCCTGAAATCCAATTTACAAACATTAGTAATATGTCTAATGAGTATACTTTTATTATTTTATTTTATACATAACCACCAAAATCAGTAAAATTTCACCTTGTTAAGGAATGAAAAAGGCCTTTACAAAATTATTTAAATTTCATCATCAGTTCACACACTATTACTACTGTGTGTAAATACTGTGTAATAGTACTATTACTACTATTACTAGTTAAGTATAGTACTAGTACTTACACAGTAGTAATAGTACTATTACTACACTTTCCTCTGCTGTGTTAATGTTCTTGCTGCAAAGTCATCCTTTATATGTATGTATCTGTTGTTGTTATCTGTGTCCTCCATTACATCTTTCTGTAATCCATATTGAATTTTCCTCTGCCATCATTATTGGGTGAAACTAAGCTAGTCATCTATTGAAATAATTGATCATTCTCAAATATTGTTTGTTGATTCATCAATTTGTCATTTTTTTTATGAAGGTATATATATAATTTTTCCAACTGTATAATGTCATTTTTTTATTGTTTACTTCCACTATTTCCATATTGTTGGTTATATTTGTTATGCTATGATTCATATTAATAAGGTGATCTGCTATGTTGGAGATTCTCAATGTATATGTTCTTCCGATGTATATGTAGTCACAGTCATTACACTTTATTCTGTATATCCACTTAATTTGTATATATCACATTCTTTTTTATTTATTATTATATTGTATATACTTTTATTTGGTTTGTATGCATATTTATATTTATGTTTATCCAATTTTGGATTTTTTATAATGTTTTGGAGATCTGTATATGTGTATTTGTAAGTTAGGTGTAACGGGTCAAATAAAAGGATTTTTTATTTTTTTATTAATTTTTGGGGTTTCATTTTATTAAATTTTAAATTCATTTTCCATCTGTGTATACGGCCACGTGTTGGAATAAAAGCATTGTACAAACAAAGAATCAGTACACAGTAACAGTTGTGAAACATTTGCAAAAGAATGTGCCAGACGTCAATTCTAAGAATTTAACGTCTGTGTGGCACCCGCGCCCAAATGCACTACACCAGCATGTGCGCAGAACGACGCCGAGTTGGTTAAAGCAAAATGGCTTGGGCGAATTTGATTCAGCAATGTGCATTTAAGCTGGAGGAAATAAAGTGTAAGCCCAGCCTCTTTTGTGACGTCAACCAGTGCTCACCAAATGTCATCCACGTCCCCAACACACAAAAACACGTGTTGAAGGTGCCCCAGCAGTGACGATCAAATAGAAGGCATTGCTTTCCGCTCTGTCGGACGGCAACCTAGTTGAGCGTGAGCTTAGAGACGCTCTCCCCAGTTCTCTCACCGAAGCGTACCTGGACAGGTACGCTTCTCAAGGGGCTCATTCAAAATTAGTGACTACCAAGTAAAAGTGTATTTCAATTATCACAAAATGTGACAGTGGGGCTAGTTTCAGCGAAAGAGTGACAAATTTTTTTTTATTGTAAATCTTCTTTACAACATAGACGAACTTTATAAAAACGAAGTAACAAGAGCTCGGGGAGACTCCATGTGGCCGGCAGGGGTATATATGTATCCATTCTAATTAAAATAGGGCGTTTTTATATTAAAAAGGGGTTTTAAGAGTGAATGTGAGAATGCTGGCAGACTGGGCTGTTTATGTGAGTAATAGATGAATAGTTAATGTGTTAATATAAGATGTAGATTTTAACTTTGTCAATATAAGATGTTTTGCCAAAAAATGTAAGGAAATTTTAATTTGTCTTGATTTTTTTTATTGGAAAAGAATAGCAATACAAAACTGAAATAAGTACATACTAAAAAATTTTAATTCTCTTCAAAAAATGAGTTGCGTAAGTTATTTACATAACCCGTAAACCATGCTTTGTCGTATTAATTACTCTATTACATAAATATAAATACATAATTTGATTCCACCTACCTGTAAAATTTATTCGGGTCCAAGATTCAATCGCACGAACGTAAGATGCCAACGTGGTTTATAGGTTAATGGAATAATTTACGCTATTTATTTTGAAGAGAATTAATGACTTTTTATTTTTTAAATATTAACAAACTTTAACAGATTTTACTCAGACTTTAGCAAATGAAATAACAGCCTAATAATTTCTTATTTTGTTGTTCGTTCCATGAATACAATTTCTACTCTTACCTTATTCTACCAGCTTACCTTATATTAAGATATAGACAGCCCAGCCTGCTTTACACCCGCACATTCACACTATTTTACCCCCTTTAACATTATTATTTATTTAATCAATTTCGCCCATTACATAAGACCCCAGCAGGCAACGTGGTCATCTCTTGAACTCGTGGCCACTCCGTTGTAAGTTCGTAGACGTCCAAAAAAAATATATTTTGATGTTCTTTTGTTGATCTCACACCACTGTCACATAACTGTTAATTGAAACTCATGTTTTATATTTGGAACTTATAAAATTTTGACAAGCCCCTTGGAGCAGTACCTGCGCAGGCACCGTCTGTAAGCGAACTGCCAAGAGTGGATCTACGTTCACTGCCAACTAGATTGCGTTTTTAAAAGTGGAAAACAATGCCAGCTACTTCTTCGCCACTGTTGTGTCCCATTCAACACACGTAGTTGTTGGTGTGTTTGCCGTGGATGATATTTGTTCAGCACTGGTTGACGTCACGAAAGAGGTGGGACTTAGACTCACATCCGCCAGCATGGTCAAGGAAGCGAAAAAAGATTCTTCTCTAAGCCATTTTTGAGTCTTACAAGTCGGCATCGGTCTGCGTACCTGCTTGTCTGGTGCGATCGGGCCCAACTGCCACACACACCCAAAATTCTAAGAAATGACGCTGGGTACATTCCTTTGTAACGATTACACAACTGCTAAGGCATATTGTTCCTTTGTTAGCAATGCTTTATTCAACACGTGGCCTGGTCACAGATGGAAATTATATTTATGAATATTTTTTACTAAACCCCAAAATTTAATATAATAAAATACCTCCAAATTCGTCACGTTACAATACCCCCCCCAATGAGATATCTTCTGCCGAAACAGAAGAAATCTCATTGCTAAAACCCCTAAGAGGACCGGTGAGGATATGGTGCCAACAACCCCCTTTTTGTTCTTATATATCATGGGTAAACAACCCCCCTGGCTCGGCGACTATGGCCGCACCTGAACGAGATCACTGGACTTCTCTGTACGAGATCCCAACACCGTAAAATCGAACAGATACGCACCACAGCACACCTCGCCTTCTAACATGCCACCCCCAAAAAATCCAAATCCCTGGCTTATATCATGCCAGATCCTCAACTGATATGTTTCCCCTTATCATGCACACTGGGCTGCCTTTAGCAGTTACTGGGCTTGCACACACACTTATAACTACATCCTATCAAAATTGAAACATTCTTCAAAAATTTATTTAAGTTAAAAATCACCAGCTATTTTCTTTTAAATCAAAACAAAATCTTTTATCTAAACTGAATAATTCTCTTCATTATTTTTGGTCAGAAAATAAACAAGTTAAACATTTACTAAAAACACGAACATCCTTATCCTAACATGTGGTTATACATATACCCTAAATAATACAATTCAATAAAACATCATTAATACACACAGACAACAATATAATCCGAATTCAAAACATCAATTGGATGGCAGGCAAAAATCCAAAAAAAAATTTTTTTTTTCCAAAAAATTTAAATTCAAAAATTTTAAATTTATTACAATATATTTTTTCTCAATATGGAAATTATTTAAAATTATTCAAATTAATTAAAAAGCAAAATTGGCATCACTGCATGTAACGTGTCAAAAATGGGGTATTTTATTTATTTCATTTTCGGGGTTTCATAAAAATAGTGGGCAAGTTTTAATTCCATTGTGACAGACCACGTGTTGACTGAAACAGTTGTAGAACAAAGGCAAGACGCAATATTACGTTGCGAAATCAGTTGAGGTATGTAGCCACCCTCTAATTCCACGAACTCTGTTTATGTGTGGTCATGTGCCTGTACGCACGACGCAAGTATACGCGCGGGTGGGACGCGAAGAGAATCAACGACACTATCAAAAAATGGCGCAGAAACGAACAATTTGTGAGATCTATCATCCGACCTGAAGGAAATGTGGCTAAGTCCCCGCCCCTTTTGGTGACATCAAGCCAGCAGTGCCTACATATCGTCGACACACACTACCGAAACAACCACTATGTATCATGAATAGAGTCGGTAAACTACAACAACTCAACTGTGAACAGCGACAAAATCCGTTGGCAGTGGACATGAACTTCCTACCGCTCGCAAGGGACGCCTCCCCAGTCTTTCTCTGTTTGTGTCGGCCGACACAGAGCCAAGTTAGGTTCTTTACAAAACTTCATCTTTTACCAGTAATAAAGTGATACAACAGTTAAAAATACGTGACCGCGGTCGAGAATACAGGGAAGAACAGACCAAGTGTTATTTCAGACATGAAAATTAACTAACAAAGAGTCTCCATGAGTGCGAACTAAAACCACGTTGCCGGCGGGGGGATATTCCAAAATGTTAAGGGCTTTATAATTTTCTGTGTGTTTGTGAGAGTGAAAAAATTGCAGGCTGGGCTCTGTTCTGTGTGTGTGTGTGTAACAAATATGTGTAACAAGTAAGGTAAGATACTGATTTAAGCAAATATGTAGTAGATGATAAGCGAACAAAGAAAACTGTAGTTTGAGCTATAAAACAAGGAACTAAAATTTTGAACAAAATTTGAAATGAGTCTGAATTATTAAATTATCAATTCTCTTCAAACAATGTGTCGAATTAGTTATTTCGATTACCTTTAACATACGTTTGCATCGGACGTACATGTGATCGAATTCTGGACCCAAATAGAAGCTTTACAGGTAGGTGAAAAATAAATTGTATTTTTGTATTTTATATATTTTAAACTGTATTTGAACGTAACATTGGCGCCCGTGACAGGAACGAATTTAAATTAATTAATTAAATTCCACACCTACGAAGATGCAAACGTGTGTTTTAGGGTTAGCGTAGTAAAATAAAAATGCGTCATTTACGCAAAGTTAATATGAGATAGAAAGTACATTACAAAAAATTAGATTAATTAAAATATTCTAAATATCAATTATAAAAAATGGCAGATAATAATGAAGTCAGCTTATCTGACAGTCAGATAGAAAGTCAAATAAGTAGCGACTCCGGAATTCAAACAAATGACAATAGTCTTGAGGAGTCAAAAATAATACAGACAGTTGAGATTCATTCAACACCTATTTTAGGAAATCAAAATAAGAAATCTGATGAGGATACTATGTTAACACGATTGTATAATATGATGTACAATAGTTTAGAAAAACAAGACAGCATGTATAACGCTTTAGAAAAACAAGATAGTAATTTTAGAGAATTGAATGACAAATTTGACAAACAAAGTAGGGATATTAATGAGTTGAAATATGAGATTCAAGAAATTAATAGACATTGTGAAAATACCAAAGTAGAGTTTACTGATAAAATTAACCAAGTAGAAACCAAGTTAGGTAACTCAATACAGCAGATAGATGTTAAATTTAATGAAATCGATAGTCAGATAAGTAGAGTTGAGAAGCAAATCAATGAGAATAGTGAGACGTTAATAAATTCAATGAATGAGCATAACAATGAAATAGAATATAAAATAAATAAGAGTAATACCGAAACTGAATGTAAGCTTAGTAGCGTAGTAATGACAGTTGAAAAAATAAGCCAGAATATCAATGAACACCAAAATAAGGTAGACTTTAAAATAAATGAAATTGAAAATAATTGCAAGACAGAAATACAAGCAGTAAATGAATCTATTGATGTAATAGCAAAAAATAACATACAGTCTGAATATAGTCATGAGAAAAAATTATATTCACTTGAACAGAACATTAGTAGTATGAGAGACGAATTAAGTTTAGTAAGAAACCAAAATTTAAACAATGTCACTGAACGCATATTCATGACACGAGACACAAACAATGAAATAGAATTAGAAACGTTTAGTAGCGAGAATCGTAGAATACATCCGATGCAATTTCTGAACCGAACACGGGAATTTAAACGATTCAACAGTAGTAGTTGGGAAGTCAAACTATTGAAAATTTTAAAATGTTTTAAGGGTAGTGCCGAGATATGGGTGGAAGTGCATAATGTCGAATGGGGTAATTACGAGGATTTTGAAGTAGCTTTTCGAAACAAATACTGGTCAGAAGAGGACCAGGAAATCCTAAGGAGTAAAATAATGGGTAACGGGAATTTCGGCCGAATGAATAACCACCTAACCATATACGTGATGACTATATATAACGAGGCTAAATATCTAGAACCGCCGTTACCATTCCGGTCATTTGTAAGACACATTAGTAAACACCTGCCCAGAGAGGTGCAAATCACGTTGATGACTAAAGAAGTTACCAATATAAACGAGTTAGAGAACATGTTAGACGTGTTACAGAATATAGGGGAGAGCGACATGGGGCGACGTCCAAACCCACCAGTAGTACCTAACTATAATAATAATTACCACCAAAGTAGGGGTACACAGAATTTTCATAGAGGAGCGCGGGGAGGAAGTTTTGATAATAGGGGCGAGAGTTGGAGGTGTAGAGAATGCGAAACAGATAATTATGCTAACCGAACCAATTGTTTTAGATGTCATCGAAACAGGGAGTGCGCCAGGAACGAGAGAATGAATCCACCACCAAATCAGCAGTCGAGAGGAGGAGAATTTTATAGAGGAGCACCAAGAGGAGGAGTCCATTACAACAGAGGGAGAGGCGGAAACCATCCAGCCGTAGCCGGTCCATCCACGGGAAACTAAGGAGGACAATGGAGAAGCGGGCCCAACCATTGTCAACGGAGAACCGGGTCCAAGTAACCAACGAATATGCGAGCAACATTATCAAGGTGGACATGGCAAAAGAATTGTTAGAAGAAGAGGAGAACCAGGTGATGGAACGCAAAACAGGATTGACTGAGGTGACAATTAACATCGAAGGTAAGAATTATAAAACTTTAATTGATACAGGTAGCGAGATCTCAGTAATTTCTGAAAATGTCATGGGTGAATTAAAAGAGATAAATAAGAATATACCATCATTACCAGTTGCGGGGTTACAGTAGTGGGGGTAACTGGGGTGAGAAGTAAGAGAATAACCAGACAAGTACAATTAAATATTTTAATAAATGAAGTTGAATTTGAAAACACTTTCCCAGTAGTTAAAGGGTTGAGTCTAGATGTAATACTGGGAAATGATTTTTTGGAGAGAAATGAAGCTATAATAGATTTCAATAAACAAATAGTAAAATTTGAAAAGGGGAACAAACAAGTCAGAATAGAGTTTAAGAAAGTAGCAAATGAAGCTAAAGTCACGGGAATAAAAATGTTACATAAGCAGATAGGCGATGGAGAGATAGAGACCAAAATAAATATATGTCGAGAGAGTGATAGCCTAGAGAATGAGGAGGGAGAGATGCATGAGAGTAATGAGAGTGTGTGGGCAGATAGAGCCAACAAATTTTTTAATGAAGATTTAGTTGTAGGAAATACTCAGCGAGGGGAGCTGTGGGCGGTTGTGGAGCGTTTCAGAGAGGTGTTTGATGAATCACCAGGGAAAGCGAGGGACTACATCTGTGAGCTGAAAGTTCGGGACCACGCACCATACATGCAGAGGAGCTACCCGGTGCCGTTTTCGAAGAGGAGGGCTGTACAGGAGGAACTAGACCGGATGATGCAGGGAGATATAATTGAACGCTCAGTATCACCTTACTCAAATCCTTTGGTAGTAGTGATTAAAAAGGATGGAAAGGTAAGGTTATGTTTAGATGCCAGAAAGATTAACCAAATTATTATACCTGACCGGGAATCTCCGGAACCCATTAATGAGATTTTACAGAAGTTCAGCGGAGTCAAATACATGACATCATTAGACCTGACAGCTGGATACTGGCAGGTGCCATTAGCAGTGGAGAGCAGAAAATACACAGCTTTTCTTTTTAACGGTAAGAATTACCAATTTAAACGCTTACCTTTTGGATTAAACACCAGTGTTGCCAGCTTTATTAAATGCTTAGATAATATATTACAACCTAAGGATCTAGATTTTTTGACAGTATATGTCGATGATATCTTGATAGCTTCTAGAACATTCACTGAACATTTAGAACACATAGAGTATGTATTAGATAAGCTACAAAGAGGGGGTTTAACAGTTAATTGGGACAAATCTAAGTTTCTGCAGACAGAAATACATTTCTTAGGATTTATTATTACACAGGAGGGAATATTAGCTAACCCTGACAAAATAGAAGCCATAATGCGATTCCCCGAACCAAAGAACATTAAACAATTACAAAGTTTCTTAGGCTTATGCAATTTTTATAGGAAATTTCAGGAGAACTATGCACACACAACATCCAAACTGAGTGCTGTACTGCAGAAGAATAAACAGTGGAGATGGGGAGATACGGAACGAGCGGCATTCAACGAAATTAAGAGAAAGTTTAGCCACATGATTATGATGAATCATTCCGATTTTAATAAAACATTTTATTTGCAGACCGACGCCAGCAACGTAGCGCTAGGGGCGGAGCTCTACCAGGAGGGCTGCGACAAGGAACATCTAACGATCGCCTTCGCCAGTAGATCGCTGCTGTCGGCCGAGAAAAATTATACGACGACAGAAAAGGAACTTTTAAGTATTGTGTTCGCCGTGGGTAAATTCCGGACATACATCCTAGGAAATACAACAATAATCCGGACGGACCACAAGGCATTATCATTCCTCAATTCGTGTAAGCTAACACACATTCGTCTGACCAGGTGTTATATGGGTGGAAGTGCATAATGTCGAATGGGGTAATTACGAGGATTTTGAAGTAGCTTTTCGAAACAAATACTGGTCAGAAGAGGACCAGGAAATCCTAAGGAGTAAAATAATGGGTAACGGGAATTTCGGCCGAATGAATAACCACCTAACCATATACGTGATGACTATATATAACGAGGCTAAATATCTAGAACCGCCGTTACCATTCCGGTCATTTGTAAGACACATTAGTAAACACCTGCCCAGAGAGGTGCAAATCACGTTGATGACTAAAGAAGTTACCAATATAAACGAGTTAGAGAACATGTTAGACGTGTTACAGAATATAGGGGAGAGCGACATGGGGCGACGTCCAAACCCACCAGTAGTACCTAACTATAATAATAATTACCACCAAAGTAGGGGTACACAGAATTTTCATAGAGGAGCGCGGGGAGGAAGTTTTGATAATAGGGGCGAGAGTTGGAGGTGTAGAGAATGCGAAACAGATAATTATGCTAACCGAACCAATTGTTTTAGATGTCATCGAAACAGGGAGTGCGCCAGGAACGAGAGAATGAATCCACCACCAAATCAGCAGTCGAGAGGAGGAGAATTTTATAGAGGAGCACCAAGAGGAGGAGTCCATTACAACAGAGGGAGAGGCGGAAACCATCCAGCCGTAGCCGGTCCATCCACGGGAAACTAAGGAGGACAATGGAGAAGCGGGCCCAACCATTGTCAACGGAGAACCGGGTTCAAGTAACCAACGAATATGCGAGCAACATTATCAAGGTGGACATGGCAAAAGAATTGTTAGAAGAAGAGGAGAACCAGGTGATGGAACGCAAAACAGGATTGACTGAGGTGACAATTAACATCGAAGGTAAGAATTATAAAACTTTAATTGATACAGGTAGCGAGATCTCAGTAATTTCTGAAAATGTCATGGGTGAATTAAAAGAGATAAATAAGAATATACCATCATTACCAGTTGCGGGGTTACAGTAGTGGGGGTAACTGGGGTGAGAAGTAAGAGAATAACCAGACAAGTACAATTAAATATTTTAATAAATGAAGTTGAATTTGAAAACACTTTCCCAGTAGTTAAAGGGTTGAGTCTAGATGTAATACTGGGAAATGATTTTTTGGAGAGAAATGAAGCTATAATAGATTTCAATAAACAAATAGTAAAATTTGAAAAGGGGAACAAACAAGTCAGAATAGAGTTTAAGAAAGTAGCAAATGAAGCTAAAGTCACGGGAATAAAAATGTTACATAAGCAGATAGGCGATGGAGAGATAGAGACCAAAATAAATATATGTCGAGAGAGTGATAGCCTAGAGAATGAGGAGGGAGAGATGCATGAGAGTAATGAGAGTGTGTGGGCAGATAGAGCCAACAAATTTTTTAATGAAGATTTAGTTGTAGGAAATACTCAGCGAGGGGAGCTGTGGGCGGTTGTGGAGCGTTTCAGAGAGGTGTTTGATGAATCACCAGGGAAAGCGAGGGACTACATCTGTGAGCTGAAAGTTCGGGACCACGCACCATACATGCAGAGGAGCTACCCGGTGCCGTTTTCGAAGAGGAGGGCTGTACAGGAGGAACTAGACCGGATGATGCAGGGAGATATAATTGAACGCTCAGTATCACCTTACTCAAATCCTTTGGTAGTAGTGATTAAAAAGGATGGAAAGGTAAGGTTATGTTTAGATGCCAGAAAGATTAACCAAATTATTATACCTGACCGGGAATCTCCGGAACCCATTAATGAGATTTTACAGAAGTTCAGCGGAGTCAAATACATGACATCATTAGACCTGACAGCTGGATACTGGCAGGTGCCATTAGCAGTGGAGAGCAGAAAATACACAGCTTTTCTTTTTAACGGTAAGAATTACCAATTTAAACGCTTACCTTTTGGATTAAACACCAGTGTTGCCAGCTTTATTAAATGCTTAGATAATATATTACAACCTAAGGATCTAGATTTTTTGACAGTATATGTCGATGATATCTTGATAGCTTCTAGAACATTCACTGAACATTTAGAACACATAGAGTATGTATTAGATAAGCTACAAAGAGGGGGTTTAACAGTTAATTGGGACAAATCTAAGTTTCTGCAGACAGAAATACATTTCTTAGGATTTATTATTACACAGGAGGGAATATTAGCTAACCCTGACAAAATAGAAGCCATAATGCGATTCCCCGAACCAAAGAACATTAAACAATTACAAAGTTTCTTAGGCTTATGCAATTTTTATAGGAAATTTCAGGAGAACTATGCACACACAACATCCAAACTGAGTGCTGTACTGCAGAAGAATAAACAGTGGAGATGGGGAGATACGGAACGAGCGGCATTCAACGAAATTAAGAGAAAGTTTAGCCACATGATTATGATGAATCATTCCGATTTTAATAAAACATTTTATTTGCAGACCGACGCCAGCAACGTAGCGCTAGGGGCGGAGCTCTACCAGGAGGGCTGCGACAAGGAACATCTAACGATCGCCTTCGCCAGTAGATCGCTGCTGTCGGCCGAGAAAAATTATACGACGACAGAAAAGGAACTTTTAAGTATTGTGTTCGCAGTGGGTAAATTCCGGACATACATCCTAGGAAATACAACAATAATCCAGACGGACCACAAGGCATTATCATTCCTCAATTCGTGTAAGCTAACACACATTCGTCTGACCAGGTGGGTATTAGCTTTACAAGAATATAACTTTTCTTGGGAATATATAAAGGGGTCAGATAATAAGGTACCAGACACACTTTCTAGAGTAGATTTTATAGAAAACAAAACTGGTAGGGATCTTAAAGAGATAGAAATTTTTAGATTAACTAGAGAAGATAGAATTTTTGGTGAAGAGTTAAGTGATATTAAAAATATGCAAAGATCTGATAGTAAACTGGGTAAAGTAATTGTTAGTTTAGAAACGGAGGTAGAGGGATCTGAATATAGTGAGCGATTTCAGGTATATCAAGGCATTTTGTTTAAAAAAGTAGATAGTGGGGAGCGTGATTGGAGGTTAGTTATACCCGAGGGGTTAAGAGATAAAATTGTTTGGGATTGTCATATAAGGTATGGTCATTTTGGGGCGAGAAAATGTGCGAATGTTTTGAAAGAATCATGTATATTTAAGAATATGGAGAGGAGAGTTAGAAGAGTGTTGAGAGTGTGTGATTTATGTCAGAAATCGAAGGTAGTGAACTATAAAGTAGAAGGGGAGATGAATTACATAAAAGTTGAGAGACCGTTTGATTTAGTTGCGGTCGATTTATATGGGCCATTACCCAGAGGTAGAGGGGGTGTATTGTATGTATTTGTAGTTCTAGACACTTTTTCAAAATTTGTGAAATTGTATAGCATTAAGAGAGCGACGAGTAAAGTACTCAGTGAAAAAATAGTAAGAGACTACATGATCAATGTTGGAAAACCGAAAATTATATTATCTGACCAGGACCACAGTTTATAAGCGGCAAGTGGCGACAGACGCTTGGATGGGAAGGCATCATACCCAAGCATATGGCAGTGTACCATCCTCAGTCGAACCAAGCAGAACGGGTGATGAGAGAAATTGGTAGGATATTTCGGGTGTACTGTCACGCCAAACACACAGAATGGCCATCCTACATGAAAAAAGTAGAGGAGTGGCTGAATTGTACCACCCATGAATCCACAGGATTTACGCCGCATGAGTTGATCAGGGGGACAAGGCCGCCCAGGATATTGGAACAAATTTTCGAATACCCACCGGAAGGTCAAGTTTTGGACAGAACCATGAAAATTAGATTGGCAAACGAGAACTTACTTACGAGAGGAGAGCGAAGGAAACAGAAACATGATGCTAAGGGTAAATGGACCAAGTACGAGGTAGGTCAGTTAGTGTTAGTAAAAAGGCATGATTTGTCCAGTGCTCAAGATAGAGAAATAAAGAAGTTTTTCTTGTTGTATGAAGGACCGTACGAAATTGTAGAAATAAAAATGCAGAATGCGTATGTGTTGAGGAACCCAGCGACACAGGAAATAGTAGGTACTCAAAATGCGACGAATTTAAAATTATATCGGTCACTTTAAGTATGTTTATGAATAATGTTTAAATTATTGTTGTATGTTTACAGAAGGGATCCTCCCCCATTTTCGGGCGGTCACGATCTTACCAGTCCTGGCCGTGGAATTCGGAACTTGGAGGCGGGCCATGGTTGGCGGATCTTCCTTCGGGCGGTGAAAACAACGATGGTCCGGCTCCACCAAAATTGGTTAAAGGTAGAAAACTAACTACACATTTGAACGGGGAGGGGGACCCCAAAAGGTACGTGACACAAATTATCATTAATACACTCCAGGTGCAGCGGTCTTGGTGTACCTGTCACGTGCCTGCACTGCCTTAGAGTGTTTGTACATAATGGAGGCTGCATTTGAATAAAAGGCAGTGCGTACAAATTTTAAAAAATTTTCAGTGTCAATGGCAAAATTAAAATTGAGACATTGACAATAGTTTCTGTTTAGTCCGAAAAGACGAATTTTGTGGCAAGGGGTTGGAGAATAGATAGATGGCGGGTCTGGAGAAATGAGAGAAATAAATGAGTAGAGTTGAGTTGAATAAGGGGAAGTAAATTCACAAAGTTGATTTATCTTATCTCCAACTTTCCCCTGCAGCAAAATCCCGACTTTCAGGGCGATTACTGCCTTACTACCACTTATCTTAAGAATGTTAGCCAGCCTCCAATGTAAAAAAAAAAAAAAAAAAAAAAAAAAAAAAAAAAAAATATTTTGGATGTTTATAATTTTAAATTTAAATAAATTTTAGAAGTAAGTGACCAAATATAATTGTCAAGTTTTAGTATCAGTGAGTATGGAAACGTTTTGAAGAATGTGAAATAAAATCAAAAACTTGTTGCCAATGCAAGATGTGGGGATAATTTAGGGGGGTAGATTGGTGTGCAAAGAAGTGACATAACAGTGTAGTGTGGAACTGCAATGGTAGGAGGTTGTAATTTTGTACTTAATATTTTATGTTAATGAAGGTTAAGCTAGGGATATAGGAGGTTAAAACACCATCCAAACTAATAATGTCATTTAAATATAAATTGCTAATTTTAGTGTTACAAAAGGTATTTTACTTGTGATTCCCCAAATTTTCGGGCGGTCACAGCCTCACCGAACCCTGACCGTGGAATTGGTTTAGCTTTAACAGCTATGGTTGGGGCTCAATGCGTCACGTTCTGCCTTAACTGGCCATAGCTGTTATCGTTGTCAAGGTGAACTTTGAAATTGACAGGGGGGAATAAAGGGGAATCACCAAACTAGGGAACAGCGGCTACCACTCTGTTCGAGTAGGAACAGCAAGGCCAGGTGGTAGACCCGTTTAAGGGCGTTTAAATATAAAAAGAGATATGTTGATATCAAAAATGTTAAAATGTAACTGCTGAAGCAAAGACACGGAGATGTCAAATTACTCCAAATATGCCGTCTTTGTGGAAGCAAATAGGCGCTACAGCCTAACATAACGTGCAATAGAGTGTGTGGATGGGAGGTGGCTCAGAGGAGCCACGAATTTAAATTTCATAACATAAAAAATTTGCTAACTCCAATTTTGATCTAATAAAAACATTTATATTCCGCTAAAATAATTAAATGCTCATACATTCAGTATAAGGTGTTCATTCTATGTAAATGTAATATTTTATTGTAATAGGTTAGATATAAGAGTTGATAGAAAGTATATGTTTTATATAATTGGTGTAATTTTGAAACTAAGCAAATAACTAAACCGACTGGCAGGCGGTTAAAACAAATTATCAGAATCAGAAAGAGGGGAAACAAGGATGTTAGAAGTAAGGATTGATAATCATATATATTTCATGTAATTTGCTAAATTTTGAGACGTGTTTTCACTTTGGTGGGAATGTCAGCTGATCAGGAATAAAATGTCACTGTTATATTGGTTGTAAATGTTCCAGGTAATTAATGTTTAATGTAATGTTTTAATGTATTACAGATGCTATTTAAATAAATGAGAAAAGTAATTTAATGTAGTAAGATTTTAAATAATTTGTCAGAAATAATAAAAGATAGTTTTTTGGGTGATGAATATTTTGTGGGACATATAGACCAGTCCAAGTCGAAATTAAAGTTGAAATGTAATGTTGTTTTGAGTTAATGTAATGTTATAGAATTTTGAGAAGTATTGATGTTGACACAGTAGTTATGGAGAATATATGTAGAGTTTTGAGTGATATTTTGATGTTTATAATTGATGATGTTATTTTGTTGTAAGGAAGTAAGGTAATGAGATTGAGATTTTGGGGATGGCAATTTTGTAATAAGGGGGTAGTGTAATGTAGGAGTCCGCAACATAAGGGTTGGGACGGGATGGGACCGATTTAGTGAGAAGGGGTCACCTCAGGTAGAATCCAGGGACCAGATAATGGGAAATGAGTTTTTGGGGGGGAAACACGTATCCTAAGTACAAAGGGTTAGAGAGTATTTTTTTATATATATTGAGAGAAGGTGGCAATTTGAGTTTAATGATAAGTTGGGTTTAGAGTGTTTGGATAGATATATTGATAGAGATGGGTGTCATATTAGTTAACGTTGATGAGTATTAGAGTCAGAGGGAGAAGGATTATATATGTATACAGATCAAGTAGTAAATTAAATTGTTATAAGTATTTAAATCACCCAAAGTAATGTAGAATGAGGTTAATAAAGAAAGAGATTTGTAATAAAAATATATAAAATTTTTTATTGCTGCCAGTGACAAATTTTTGATAGAATTTGGAAATGTAAAGTTGTCAAGTTTATTTTGAATAATTTAAATGTCAATTTGCTTATTATTTATAATAATATTTTGTTATTTTAAATGTTTTATTTTATTATGTTTTGTGTTTCAAGTTAAATTGTTACAGATGTTAAATGTATTTTCAGACATAACTGGTACATAACGTATGGGGGTCAAGGTTTTTGAACTTGACCTAGTTTTGATCAGCTGACAGTGAGGTCATATACATACTAAGCTTGTTTAGTAAGGAAGTTAATTCAACTTTTGTTTTTTGATCAATTTAAACAAATTTTAAATAATTTCTATATGTAAAGGAAACATTTTAATAAATTTAAATTTTTCTTTGAATTTTAAAATTTTTTGGAAAATATTTTTTTTGAAAAAAAAAAAAAAAGATTTTGCGCCTGCCAGCTAATGGAGATTTTAAACGTTGATTACATTATTATTTGTGTACTAACCATGTTTATTATTATTAGTGAATTGTTGTTGAATTGTATTGTTAGACTCTAGGTAATCACATGTTAGGTTAAGGATGTTTTTAATTGTAAGAAATGTTTAAATTGATTTATTTTTCAAAAACAAAAAACCTAATGAAGAGAATAATTTAAAACATATACAAAATTTATGATTTGATTTTAAATGGAAACAACCAGTGAGTGGTATTTTAACGCATTTTTAAAGAAGTTTTCAATTTTCAATATGTAATGTGAGTGTGTGTGAGCCCAGTATCTGCTAAAGGCAGCCCAGCTTGCATATAAGGGGAAACATATCAGTGGAGGATCTGGCATGATCTAAGCCAGGGTGTTGGATTTTTTGGGGGTAGCATGTTAGAAGGCGAGGTGCGCCGTGGAGCGGGTCTGTTCGACTTCTCGGTGTTGGGATCTCTTACAGGGAAGTCTAGTGATCTCGTTCAGATGCGCCCATAGTCGCCAAGCCAGGGGGGTCGTGTACCCATGAAGTGTAAGAACAAGGGGGTTGTAGGCACCAGTTCCTCACCGGTCCTCTTAGGGGTTTTATCAATGAGATTTCTTCTGTTTTGGACAGAAGAATTCTCATTGAGGGGGTATTGTAACGTGTCAAAAATGGGGTATTTTATTTATTTCATTTTCGGGGTTTCATAAAAATAGTGGGCAAGTTTTAATTCCATTGTGACAGACCACGTGTTGACTGAAACAGTTGTAGAACAAAGGCAAGATGCAATATTACGTTGCGAAATCAGTTGAGGTATGTAGCCACCCTCTAATTCCACGAACTCTGTTTATGTGTGGTCATGTGCCTGTACGCACGACGCAAGTATACGCGCGGGTGGGACGCGAAGAGAATCAACGACGCTATCAAAAAATGGTGCAGAAACAAACAATTTCTGAGATCTATCATCCGACCTGAAGGAAATGTGGCTAAGTCCCCGCCCCTTTTGGTGACATCAAGCCAGCAGTGCCTACATATCGTCGACACACACTACTGAAACAACCACTATGTATCATGAATAGAGTCGGTAAACTACAACAACTCAACTGTGAACGGCGACAAAATCCGTTGGCAGTGGACATGAACTTCCTACCGCTCGCAAGGGACGCCTCCCCAGTCTTTCTCTGTTTGTGTCGGCCGACACAGAGCCAAGTTAGGCTCTTTACAAAACTTCATCTTTTACCGGCAATAAAGTGATACAACAGTTAAAAATACGTGACCGCGGTCGAGAATACAGGGAAGAACAGACCAAGTGTTATTTCGGACATGAAAATTAACTAACAAAGAGTCTCCATGAGTGCGAACTAAAACCACGTTGCCGGCGGGGTGATATTCCAAAATGTTAAGGGCTTTATAATTTTCTGTGTGTTTGTGAGAGTGAAAAAATTGCAGGCTGGGCTCTGTTCTGTGTGTGTGTAACAAATATGTGTAACAAGTAAGGTAAGATACTGATTTAAGCAAATATGTAGTAGATGATAAGCGAACAAAGAAAACTGTAGTTTGAGCTATAAAACAAGGAACTAAAATTTTGAACAAAATTTGAAATGAGTCTGAATTATTAAATTATCAATTCTCTTCAAACAATGTGTCGAATTAGTTATTTCGATTACCTTTAACATACGTTTGCATCGGACGTACATGTGATCGAATTCTGGACCCAAATAGAAGCTTTACAGGTAGGTGAAAAATAAATTGTATTTTTGTATTGTATATAATTTAAACTGTACTTGAACGTAACATGCATTGCCAAAACGGGTCTAGGATAGAACATCACCCATCAGCTGATCAAACTGGGTCAAGTCAAGAACCTTGACCTGCATAAGTTATACACAAGTTACATCAGAAAGTACATTGAACATCTTTAAAATTCTATCTTTAAACACAAGACCACAATAAAATAAAACATTTAAAATAACAAAATATTATTATGATTAACAATAAAATTGATATTTAAATTGCTCAAAATAACGTTTTACAACTTTACATTATTTCAAATTCTATTAAAAATTGTCACTGGTTTCAATCAAAATTTTTATATTTTCACTATAACTCTCTTTTCTTTACTATTCTCAATTTCCTTTACTTTGGGTGATTTAATTATTTATACTAACTTGATCTGCCACTTGGCAGGTATACATATATAATCTTTCTCACTCTGACTCTAATACCACTAACAACTTTAACTATCAGGACGCCCCTCTCTATCAAAACATCTATCAAACAATCTCTAAACCCAACTTACTACTAAACTCAATCCACATCATTCTCTCGATATATAAAAAAAATACTCTCTAACCCTTTGTACTTACGATATGTGTTCCCCCCCCCCAAAAGCTCATTCCCTTAATCTGGTTCCTGGATTCTACCTAAGGCAACCCCTTCCCGCCAATCGGTCCCTTCCCGTCCCAACCCTTTTGTTGCGGACTCCTACACTACACTATCCCCTCTTACAAAATTACCATCCCCAAATCAACATTCTCATTACCTCACTTCAACTACAACAAAATAACATCATCATTTATAAACATCAATATATCAATCATTACTCTACATATATTCCCCATAGCTACTGTGTGAACATCAATACTTCTCAAATTCTACATCATTACATTTATTCATAACAACATTTTCATCTCTATCACCACTTCAAATTCAACTTGGACTGATCTACCTGTCCCAACAAAATACTAATCACCCAAAATCTATCTCTTATTTTTTTTTTCACAAATCAGTTAAAATCTTAACTTTATCACATTACTTTCCTCATTATTTGAAATAACATCTTTAACACATTAACATCATATTGAACCTTAATTACCTTGGAAATTAGTTAACAATTTATCAGTGACATTCTACTACTGATCAGCTGATTTGCTTAGCAAGGTGGATGACCTTACTACAAACACATTTCAAAATTATGCAAATTACATGAAATACATATTTTTATCAATCCTTATATCTAACATACTACACATCATTGTTTCCCCTTTCCCTGACTCTGGTACAATTATGTAAACCGCCTGCCGGTCGGTCTAGGTATTTACTTTGTTGTAAACACATTTCAAATTTATATAGCTTATATATTCCTTTAATCCCTATATTCCTAACACAATAAAATAAAACATTTATGAGACAGAATCAACATAGTATAATAAACATGTGAACACCTATTTATCAAATTATAATACAAGCATTTAATTAGAGCAAAATTGAGTTATCATTTTTTACGTTATGAAAGTTAAGTTCGTTGCTCCCTTGAGCAACCCCCCATCCACACACTCTATTGTAATTTCTGTTGGACTGTGATGCCCATTTGCCTACACAAGGACGGCATAGTTGGAGGAATTGAACATCTCCTTGTCCTTGCTTTAGCGTTACATTTTAAGGATTTTTAGATATCGACATATCTTCGTTTTATAGTTATGAAACGTGTCAAAATTTTGGGTAATTTCATTTCTTACAGTTATGGGGCATTTGCATTTTTATTTATTTTATTTTGGGGTTTTGTAAAATTATTGTGCAAACATTAACTCTATTGGAACAGAACACGTGGCAAGTAGAACAGTTTGAAACAAAGGCAAGACGCAATTTCTGTGATGTAACACGGCAAGGAATTCGTACAACCCTCGAATTCGCAGAACTCTGTATATGTGTGACGATGCGCGTACTCAACATCTCAAGCATGCGCGCTGTTAGTGACGCCGAGAAACTCAACCGGTGCTGTAAAAAATGGCGCATGAACGAACAGTTTGTAACACCAACCAGCCAACTACAGGAAATATCGTTAAACCACGCCTACTGCTAGTGACATCAGTATAGCAGAGACAAATATCGTCTACACATTTGGCTGATATAACGACTATGTTCCATGCATAGAGTGAATACGCCACAGCAAATCAGCTATGCACGGCGACGAAAATCTGTTGGCAGTGAATACGCAGTTCCTCCCGCTCAGCCAAGCACGCTTCCCAGTCTGGTAACTGATCGCTCCGGCGCCGGAACGGGCCAAGTAGGCTCGTTACAAAACTTTACATTTAACAGTAAAAAGTGGATTTATCAGTTATCATTTGAATTTATGTGACCGCGGCCGGGTTAAAAGGAGACAATGTAATTTATAATTTTCGGACAATATAAAACAAGAAATTTCACAAGAAGATGAGTGCGCGCGCGAAAACCACGTTGCTGGCGGTTTTTCATTAAGGGCTGGGGGCTTTATTATAAAATGTTAAGGGGTTTATAATTTAGTGTGTTTGAGTGAGTGTTCAAAATATGCAGGCTGGCCTCTGTCTGTATATTTGTTTTGTATAGTGATCAATAAGGTAAGATAGTAGAGTAAGGTAGTATGTAGAAGACGCCAACAGAACAAAGAAACATGTAATGAGTCTGATGAATTAAAAAATATAGTAATTTCTCTTCCTAACAATGTGTCGAATAAGTTATTTCGATAACCTTAACACATGTTTGTATCTAACGTACTTGTGATTGGATCCTGGCCCGTAACAGAGTCTTGGCAGGTAGGTGGAAAGTAGATTATGAATTTGGTAATTAATAAATTTAATTTATTATAGAGTATAACAAATGGCGCCCGAACAGGGACGAATTATAATTAATTATAATTAATTAAATTCCACATCTACAATAAAGATACAAACATGTGTTTTAGGTTAGCGTAGCAAAATAAAAAAGGCGTTATGTACGCAAAGCTATATCGAAAGTAATATAGAGAATACATCACAAAAAATTAATTAATTAGATTATGAATAGTTAGAATATCAATTACAAAAAATGTCAGATAATGAGAATAAAGTAAATAAAAATAGTGTCGAAAATTTTGACGACTTAAACATGAGTAGTTTGGAGACACATTCGACTCCAAGTGCGAGTCAGAATAAAACAGAATTAAAGGTAACAGATCAGAGTAATGTAACTGTAGATTCGGGGATTCAAATAACCCCAATTTTGAGTAGGGAGCGTACAATTAATAATGAACAAGTCAGCTTCACTGACATTGAAACAGAGAGCCAAATAAATATAGAATTGACCGGAACTGAGTCGAAAATTATGGATGACGCACTGCATTCAACACCAGTCCCGATTAAAAAATCTCTTTTTTACTACAAAAGAAATTAATTTGAACAAAGTTAAACACAAATAAAGTTGTAATAACGCTTTCGATGTGGCTCCATCGTTGACAGCAGATGTACGTATAGTGCGCAAAGAAGCCAAAAGTGAACCTCTGCCCAGTGCTCTTCGTCGGTTTTATACCCCTCATGACGCAAGGAGTCTCTACGAGTTAACGCCCAAAATTCAGCCAATCAGAACTGGACTTTGAATGTGTCTCGAAACTTATCAGGTCACGCAAGAGGACAATTTGACATTGATGTTTGTGAACCAAAGCGGAACTTGTTCACAAACACTGACAAGAAGACTATTCTTAGCTTCTGTGGTTGATAACTCACTACACGCGCCACGATAAAATATGGTCAGCACACTTCCTCACAATTGCACAGTTTGTTCCTTGTTAAAAAAATTAAAAAAAATTCTTTCCTTACATAAAATAAAATAATACATTGAGGATTCTACTCATTTACAATTATATATATAAAGTCATAATGTGGAGTGTGCTGGGCACAACACAACGACGTGGTGCATAAGTTGCATAAGTTCAACCTCTAAAAGTTGCATAAAGAATCTCTAAAACTTCATTGGAAGCAAATTCTGTGCGTAATACAAAAAAATGGAGACTTATATAATATCCACCTTTCTTCGAGTTGGTTGCTTTTCGGTGATCTGCACAAAAACCGAGTATTAGTGAAAACGAGTTCTGCCATAAAAAGGAAGTCTTGTACAGTAGTAGGCAAGGGGTGCCCCGTCTGTGAGTAGTAGTAGGCAAGGACTCTTGGGTCACGTCGCCTTATTTCGAGTTTTTTTAGTAGATTTCATAAAAAGCAAGTGATTTGAAAGGCATATTGCTTTCCTTGTGTAATTTTAGTTTGCATTTTAATCTAACAACTCTAACTTTTAGCATCACAGGCACACATCGGAGTTATATTATTGCTAGAAACATTTTTCGTAAAAAATATGACAATAAAACACGATTGCAATCGTCAACTAACTACTTTATGACATGGACAAATTAATTTTCACGATATATATTATCCAACTAAACTTTTATGCAGTATTCATTGCATATCGGTGCTAACATTTGCATAATCGAAATATCGTAAATGAATGCGGGTAACGTAACTGGGAGAGTACCGAAAATTATCAACTTCTAGTTAATGATACACGGAAAAATAAAAGGCATGAAAAGTCGGAGCAGAAGGAGTATTTCCTGGTTTCATAACCTAAAAGAATGGTTTCAGTGGTGCCTCAATCGATTCACTTACAGCAGCTATATCTAAAATCCTATCATGGTTGCCAACCTTCCCAGAGGAGTAAAACCGAGAAGACTCCACTTGTTAGTTGAACCCATTTGCCCACGTGTACAGAGATAAAAATGAATCTTTCCACGGTATCAAATGCTTAAAAACTTTAACTTTTTAGAACTTTAATTTTGTATCTATACTTACCTTGTTTCTAAAAATACGGTTGATTTCCACAGATTGTCTGGAACTTACCTATCTTAACATAAATACCATGATAGGAATTATGATATTGATGTTCCAGATTGGGTAGGATTGATATGATTGGGTGTTGATAAGATTAGGTAAGTTGCAGACGACCTGTAGGACAATCAACAGTATTTTTAGAAACAAGGTACGTCAAGATAGAAAACTAAAGTTCTACAAAAGTTATGGCAGTCCCTGTACTGCTCTATAGGTGTGAATTACGGGCAACAGCCGAGAAACAAGACAGTAAAACACAGGTTCTTAACAGGATTTAAAATGTGTTCTAAACTTGACCGTATAAGGAATGAGGGGATAAGAGAAGAGTTAAAAGTTTTTAACTTGAAAGAAAAATTAAAATATTATAAACAACGGTGAAAAGAACACTTAGAATGAATGTCCGATTCAAGACTGGCCAAATAAGTCTGAAAATACAAAACTATAGGACACAGATGTACCTGTACCCAGGAAGAGATGGCTGGAGGAAGATTTTTGAAGGCGGAACAGGCAGCACCTTGTCTATGCTGTGTTGTGGAGATGATGTTGATGATTTCCTTTTTAAATGATCAACGTCGTCAACCACTTGTATGGAGATAAAAATCAATCTTTTCATAGTACCAAATGCTTAGGAACGAAACAAACATGCTTGGTAAAACAAAGGCGCTAATTTTGTCTGATCTGTAACAACATCAAAGCAAAACTGAAGAAAAATAATTAAATATGGGGTTGATAGTTTTTATTTATTTTTACCTAGCATCCAGTTTTATTCGAAAAGAAAAATGGTGCATTTATTTTTTTTTACGTTTACATTATACTTTTTATAGTTTCTGTTTATGATAAAAAAGTAAGAAGTTTCTGTTGGACTACACGGGGCGGGCACAAAATGATACACAACACAATGGAAACGTCTGAGCGTAGAGTTCCGCCCATGGGACCAAGACCACACCGTACTTTCTTAGATTAAAAGCCAACATATAGGCTATTCTGTGTACGTGTTTACTCTCTGTGCGAGTGGATGTATTTTTATTTGCACAGCACTTTGAATATCCTCTTTCTACGTATGTTTACGGTTCCGTGAGTTTGTTCACGTGCATACTAAATATTATAGTTGTTGTTTATGTTGTTTAGTATCCACTTATCAATGTTATTTTAACAACATAAAGAATATTGGTCTTGTGTTCTTCAGAATTTTTTAAAGTCAAAAAATTACTTGATCAGGCATTTGTCACTTACCGGGTTTTTGGGCTCAGAAGGTACAAACACATCAAGGAATGAGCAACCACGATGTTTGATGACAACTTCGGTTCTGAATAGGCAACATATTCCTTTGTGAAGGATAATTAGGCCTAATGTAAAACATAAATGATCAGCAACTACAAAAATATTCGTCATCGCCATCATCATCCTCAAGGTTTAAACCGAGAATAGTTTGTTCCGGTCTCAAATAGGCAAATATTACAGCTGGTCACTCCAGCGCTTCTTCGGACGTCCCACACCTCTCCGTCCACTCGCCTTATAGTTCCATAGTTGTTTGGGGATGCGGCAGTCATCCATTCAGCAAAGATGTTCCTACCAATTCAGCCAATACTGGGGGATCCTGTCGACTACACTCATAATATTCAGTTCCGGCCGTATATCTGTGTTTCTTCTATAATCATGGAGAGTACACCCTGCCACGTGCCTGAGAAATCTCATTTCAGCCGCTTGGATGCGACTGGCCTGGCCTTTCGTTAAAGTCCAATTCCAGACCCATAAAGTGTGGGAAAAGCCATCACCTTGTAGAATTTTAGTCGTATTCCTTTACTCGCTGACTTAAGGGTTCGCCTGACCGGTCCCGCACATAAGGTTGAACTTATGCAACTTATGCACCACGTCGTTGTGTTGTGCCCAGCACACTCCACATTATGACTTTATATATATAATTGTAAATGAGTAGAATCCTCAATGTATTATTTTATTTTATGTAAGGAAAGAATTATTTTTAATTTTTTTAACAAGGAACAAACTGTGCAATTGTGAGGAAGTGTGCTGACCATATTTTATCGTGGCGCGTGTAGTGAGTTATCAACCACAGAAGCTAAGAATAGTCTTCTTGTCAGTGTTTGTGAACAAGTTCCGCTTTGGTTCACAAACATCAATGTCAAATTGTCCTCTTGCGTGACCTGATAAGTTTCGAGACACATTCAAAGTCCAGTTCTGATTGGCTGAATTTTGGGCGTTAACTCGTACAGACTCCTTGCGTCATGAGGGGTATAAAACCGACGAAGAGCACTGGGCAGAGGTTCACTTTTGGCTTCTTTGCGCACTATACGTACATCTGCTGTCAACGATGGAGCCACATCGAAAGCGTTATTACAACTTTATTTGTGTTTAACTTTGTTCAAATTAATTTCTTTTGTAGTAAACTTTTGAAGCATTAACCGATTTTGACAAATGAATTATTTGTACTCAGAAGTGCTCAGTAATGTTCTAAATTTGTTAAGAAATAAGTATGATTGAGATGCCTATTTTAAAGTAGTAACGTACTAAATTCAGAAATATAGTTAGTAAAGCTTTTATAATGATTTAAAAAGAATATTCAGTATATAATGAATGTTATTTTTTTATATATATAATTTTTTAGTGGCCAAAATGCCCCGCTACAAGTTAGTGAGGATCGGTCAAAATAACACAAATTTTAACTATTTTGCGTTGACGTTTCGACAATATTTATTGTCATCTTCAGGACCTGTGTATGAAATACAAAAGAAATGTCAAACACAACGGAACAATTAAATATTTGGGTGAACGTGTTCGTGTATGTGAGTGTGTGCGTGCGTATGTATGTATCCTTGTATATGTGAAGACTTATGATAGTTTGTTTACATCTTCAAATTATCTTTAAGAAAACGAGCAATTATAGTACGAGAGAATTTAATTTATACAGTATTACAATTTAAATTACTAAATGTAATGATATTTTAATTAATTAAACAAACAGTAATCAACAATTTGATATTAGATTTTTGCCCGTACGGGATCAGTTCCACAAAAAGCCATCACCTCGGTTTTAATTGTGGATATCTCCAATCCAGAGTCTTTACAGATTCCATTTAACAAATGTATACTCATCTGCAATCTGTTTTCAGAGTCCGTACAAAAATATTTGTGATTACGTTATTGATTTTACTTTCATGTTCCATAAGGAAATGAAAGTATGGTGATTGCGAAAAAATCTGATTCTGATCATGCTACCCTCAAAACATGAAGAAAAGTCTTTTTCCGAAATGTGTCTATGTGTGTGTGTCTGTGTGCCTATTCGTAGAATGTTTTCTGTGGCAAACGATAACTGCCGCAAATTCAAACAGAATCAAATAATTTTTTGCATATGTGCCCGGGTTGTAGAGGACGGAAGGTCTCTTCATTTTGGTGGAGATCAGTTAAGGGGAAGGGGTAGTTTACCAGCAACGTTTTGTGTTTTAACAAGAGTAAAGTACTTAATTTTGATAAATAAAATATCCTTAAATGAACGTCACAATAATCCACTGTAGAAAAGTAGATGAAATATTTATAAATGAAAAAAGGTAGTAGAAGGGGGAAGGGGTTATTTTCTACAAATGAAAATGATAGTTGAAGGGAGCGGGGATAATTTTTTAAATGTGTACTACGTTATCGGTAACAATGAAGTAATTTGCTGTTAAAATTCCTTCCCGGGCTGTATGGCCTTGGTCCAATGTTTTCTGCAAAATCAACGTTTTGGCAGTGTCATCGACTGCCATCATCAGTGAAAATCGAATGCGCTAACGTGAGGTGGTATCCGTTAGTGATCACAGTTAAGGCTGAAGAAAGAAGTAATTTCTACGGAAATATTTCATTTCGAAAATGATTTTAAACATACATCTTAGAATATGGACGTCATGTACGGTTCTCCATACCGATATTTTGTAGTGTTTTTCTGTATTGTTTCGAATTTTACACGCAGCCGATAAGAAATAAAACAGTTTGCCTCACGTCTGTTTTTGTGTGTGAGAGTGCAAAACACGCTTCACTGAGATAAAAGATAGAATTACGTTGTAAACTGAAGGTAAGCGGTATTTCTTAACTAACTTACAGCGACTGCTAACTGCCTTGAATAATGCATTGGCTAATCTACCGCGATAGCACTTTTGACCCTGTTACCCTCTGCCTATCGCTCCCCTCTCTCTCTCAATACTCTGCAATACTCTGACTCTCTCTCGCTCTCACTCTCTCGCACTCCCCCTCTTCTCCCTTTCAGTATCTCTATCTTTTCTATTGGTACTGTAGCGGTCATAGGACCGTACGTAATATTTAAGACTAGGTTAATGAACCTAGAGGAAGCGAAAAGTGTGCTGGAGCTTAACAGAGTGACAGGATTTGCAATCAACACATTTTAACATAATAACAAGATTTATTTGATTTTACGTTGGTGATACAATGTTCCAGTTTCACATCGTTCTTTACATATAGTCATTAATTTATAGTATTTTGAAAATAGACATAAAGATATACATATATATTTCTAGACTAGCATACCCCATGAGGGAGAACAACGCGAACATTAATCCAGTAGAAATGACGGACCATACCAAAGTTAACACAACCACTTAATTAAAAAAAAACACTAATAACCTTTAAGAATAATTATAATAAAAATAATGGTAATAAAGATAATCGGACTCCAAATAGCTTAAGCAAGGCAACCATGCTTTAGTAGAACAGTTTAACCATCCCCTCATGGTGTATGTTAGACAAGTTACAATGGAACCAGTTACAAATTTTACAAACTTGAGTTCTTATGACCTTGAGGTATTTTCAGTTCTTAATAAGTTTGTTACACGGGTTGAGTTGACAGATGTTTAATGTAGAAAACAAGGGTAGCCAGTCTATGGAGTTGATGTAGTTAAAAGAGGCATAAATGAAACGCTCGCACCTGTAAGTATGTAGCGACGAACTCAAGTTGAAACAGGATGAACTTTGGACAAGCAGAGGTTCCAAAAATTGTCCATGGACAATAAAAATGTTTACAGGTGTAACTAAGATTTTAATTCAATAGTGAGATTATTTGAAGTAATTGTGTTAAATAAAAAATGATAATTAAAATTCTAATAATAACTGAAAAATGATATATACTAATTATGAATAATAAATTTTGAAAATTTTAAGAAAGTCCAATGGTAGAAAGTTATGAATGAGTTAAATGATTATTGATGAAAATATTATATTAGATTGTATATAAAAATTTAAGCAGTTAGTTATTAAGTTGCTATTGCGGGGGTGGCCTGTGCCCTCGTAGATAGCGAAATGGGTTGGGGGTAACAGAGAGTGTTACCTCCATCGGAGGCGAAAATGGCGAAAATGTGCGACACACCTTTTCGTGTAAATTAAATTTGCACACTGATAGACGATCGTGTCGCACATAATAATGATGAGTGTAACAGGCACTGAAATGAAGTTAGATTTCCCCGACTTTTCGGGCGATTACTGCCTTACCAGCACTAATCGTGGATTTGGCTAGCGGCCAGCTATGGTCATATCAAGTTCCTTGACCATAGCTGACTTGAAATTGGTATATAGTAGAAATTCAATGGGGGGTGAACATTAGGGGAAATCCAGGTACTATGGAACAGCGGCTACCACTCTGTTCGCGGAGGAACAGCAAAGCCAGGTGGTAGACCCGCATTAAGGGCATGTAACTATATAACAAAGGTATGTTGATATCTGAACCTTTTCAAATGTAATAGCGGAAGCAAAGACACGGAGAGGTCAAACTACTCCAAAATATGCCGTCTTTGTGAAAGCGAAAAGGGCGATACAGTCCTCCATAATTTGCAATAGAGTGTGTGGCTGGGAGGTGTCTCAGATGAGTCACGAAGTTAAAATTTTACAACATAAAAAATTTTGCTAATTCAAATTTTGATCCAATAAAATTGCTTGTGCTCTGTTAAATAACTAGCTGCTCAGACATTCAATATAAGGTGTTCCTTGCATGCTTTTAAATGTGTTATTTTATTGTTGTACGTTAAATATAGGTATTGATAAAATATGTGTTTTCATTATGTGTGTATATTTGCAACCAAGTAAATAATTAAACCGTCTGGCAGGCGGTCAACATAAATGATCAGAATCAGAAAGAGGGGAAACAAAGAGGTCAGAAGTGAGTATTGATAAACCTATATGTGTCATGTAATTTGTAAAATTATGAGATGTGTTTTCATTGTTAGTAAGATCAGCTGATCAGCAATAACAGGTCACTGGTAAAATGGTTTATAAATGCTCCAAGTGATTAATGTTCAATGTAATGTTTTGATGTATTACAGATGCTATTTAAAGTAATGATAAAAATAACTTGATAAAGTGAGAAGTAAAGTAATAATTTATGCAAGTTAACAAGAGATAGTTTTGGGTGATAAATATTTTGTGGGACATATAGATCTGTCCAAGTTAAAGTCAAAGTTAGAGTTGAAGTAGTAAAGATCGAAATATTGTTTTGAGTTAATATGTGTTATAGAATTTTGAGAAGTATTGATGTTGACACAGTAGTTGTGGAGAATATATGTAGAGTTTTGAGTGATATATTGTTGTTTATAATTAATGATGTTCTTTTGTTGTATTTGAAGTGAGGTAATAAGATTGAGATTTTGGGGATGGCAATTTTGTAGTAGGGGGTAGTGTAATGTGGGAGTCCGCAACATAATGATAAGTTGGGACGGGATTGGGATAGATTTTAGTGAGAAGGGGCCGCCTTAGGTAGAATCCAGGGGCCAGATAAGGGAAATGAGTTTTGGGGGGAAAACACGTATCCTATGTACAAAGGGTTAGAGAGTATTTTGTTTTATATATCGAGAGAAGGTGGCGAATTGAGTTTAATGATAAGTTGGGGTTAGAGTGTTTTGGGAGATGTTTTTAATAGAGATGGGTGTCATGTTACTAAAAGTTGTAGGTGTTAGAGTCAGAGAGATAAAGATTATAGGTGTATACAGATCAAGTAGTAAATTAAATGAGAATAAATAATTTAAATCACCCACAGTAATGTAGAATCAGATTGTTAAGCAAAGAAAGAGATTTATAATAAAGATATAAAATTTTATTTTGAAACCAGTGACAAAACTTTGATAAAATTGGAGAGGTAAAATTAAGAATTGTTTATTTTAAATAATTTAAATGTCAATTTGCCTATTAGTTATAATAATATTTTGTTATTTTAAATGTTTTATTTTATTATGTTTTGTGTTTAAAGTTAGAATGTTACAGATGTTAAATGTATTTTCATATAGAACTTGTACATAACATAGGTGGGTCAAGGTTTTTGAACTTGACCTAGTTTCGATCAGCTGACAGTGAGGTCATATACCGGCAAAGCTTGTTTCATATGGAAATCAATTCAATTTGTGTTTTTTTTTCATCAATTTAACCAAGTTTTAATTAATGTCTAAATGTAAAGGAAACATTTTAAAAAATTTAAATTTTTTTTGAATTTTAAAATTTTTTGGAAGATTATTTTTGGAAAAAAAAAAATGTGATTTTGCGTCTGCCAGGTAATGAATATTTTGAAACTTTGATTATTTGATTGTTTGTATATTAACCATGTTTATTTTTAGTGATTTATTGTATGGACTTGTATTGTTAGACTCCAAGTATTCACATGTTAGGTTAAGGATATGTTTGATTAGGAGAAATTTTTAAATTAATTCATTTTAAATAAAACAGAAAATAAGGAAGAGAATTTTTTGATAAAATATTTTATTTTGAATTTTGTTTCTTAGATGAAATAGTAAATTTTAAAGAATTTTTCAATGTATCATATGTAATGTGAGTGTGTGTGAGCCCAGTATCTGCTAAAGGCAGCCCAGCTTGCATACAAGGGGAAACATATCGGTGGAGGATCTGGCATAATCTGAGCCAGGGATTGAGGATTTTTTGGGGGTAGCATGTTAGAAGGTGAGGTGTGTTGTGGTACTTGTCTGTTCGATTTTTCGGTGTTGGGATCTCTTACGGAGAAGTCCAGTGATCTCGTTCAGATGCGTCCATGGTCACCACGCCAGGGGGGTCGGTTACCCATGATGTATAAGAACAAGGGGGTTGTTGGCACCAGTTCCTCACCGGTCCTCTTCGGGGTTTATCAATGAGATTTCTTCTGTTTTGGACAGCAGAATTCTCATTGAGGGGGTATTGAAACGTGTCAAAATTTTGGGTAATTTCATTTCTTACAGTTATGGGGCATTTGCATTTTTATTTACTTTATTTTGGGGTTTTGTAAAATTATTGTGCAAACACTAACTCTATTGGAACAGAACACGTGGCAAGTAGAACAGTTTGAAACAAAGGCAAGACGCAATTTCTGTGATGTAACACGGCAAGGAATTCGTACCACCCTCGAATTCGCAGAACTCTGTATATGTGTGACGATGCGCGTACTCAACATCTCAAGCATGCGCGCTGTTAGTGACGCCGAGAAACTCAACCGGTGCTGTAAAAAATGGCGCATGAACGAACAGTTTGTAACACCAACCAGCCAACTACAGGAAATATCGTTAAGCCACGCCTACTGCTAGTGACATCAGTATAGCAGAGACAAATATCGTCTACACATTTGGCTGATATAACGACTATGTTCCATGCATAGAGTGAATACGCCACAGCAAATCAGCTATGCACGGCGACGAAAATCTGTTGGCAGTGAATACGCAGTTCCTCCCGCTCAGCCAAGCACGCTTCCCAGTCTGGTAACTGATCGCTCCGGCGCCGGAACGGGCCAAGTAGGCTCGTTACAAAACTTTACATTTAACAGTAAAAAGTGGATTTATCAGTTATCATTTGAATTTATGTGACCGCGGTCGGGTTAAAAGGAGCCAATGTAATTTATAATTTTCGGACAATATAAAACAAGAAATTTCACAAGAAGATGAGTGCGCGCGCGAAAACCACGTTGCCAGCGGGTTTTCATTAAGGGCTGGGGTCTTTATTATAAAATGTTAAGGGGTTTATAATTTAGTGTGTTTGAGTGAGTGTTCAAAATATGCAGGCTGGGCTCTGTCTGTATATTTGTTTTGTATAGTGATCAATAAGGTAAGATAGTAGAGTAAGGTAGTATGTAGAAGACGCCAACAGAACAAAGAAACATGTAACATAATCTGTAAAATGCTGAGAACAATTTTGAAAAGATTTTCAAATGAGTCTGATGAATTAAAAAATATAGTAATTTCTCTTCCTAACAATGTGTCGAATAAGTTATTTCGATAACCTTAACACATGTTTGTATCTAACGTACTTGTGATTGGATCCTGGCCCGTAACAGAGTCTTGGCAGGTAGGTGGAAAGTAGATTATGAATTTGGTAATTAATAAATTTAATTTATTATAGAGTATAACAGTTACTCGCCCTTAATGCGGGTCTACCACCTGGCTCTGCTGTCCCTCCTCGGACAGAGTGGCAGCCGCTGTTCCATAGTTCCGGGATTTCCCCTAGTTTCACCCCCCTGTTAATTTCTAGTATAAACCAATTTCAAGCCAGCTATGGTCAAGGGACTTGATTATGGCCATAGCTGACCGCTAGCCAAAACCACGATTAGTGCTGGTAAGGCAGTAATCACCCGACAAGTCGGGGAATCTAACTCTACATTCAAGCATGTTACACATCATTACTTTGCACGGCACAAAAGTCTACCATGGTACAATTATGTAATTGTACAAAAAGGTGTGCCGTACGTTTTCGCCATTTTGGCCTCCGATGGAGGTAACACTCCCTGTTACCCCCAACCCATTCCGCTATCTACTGGGGCACATGCCACCCCAGCAATAGTACACTAATAACTAACTAAAGCTTTATATAAAACATTATAATGTGAAATTTTCATTAACTCTTTCATCCATCAACATTTAAACCATTCATCACTTTCTGCAATTAGATTCCTTAAAATTTTCAAAATTATTATTAACAGTTATTTTACATTACCTTTCAGTTATTATTACTTTTAAATTATTATCTCAAGTTATTTTCATTATTGAATTTAAAAATTTTTTCGATTGAGTTAAACATCTGTAATCATTTTACTTTGTCTAATTGGTATCATAAGTTTTATACTTACAGCACCTTATTCACCTACTGACATAAACACAAAATATACACACCATACACACCAATACTTCCACGTTACCTCTGAAACATTTAACAAAATTGTTATTTCAAATCAAACAATTTAACAATTAATTACCAAATTCACATCTCGTAAAATCATTTAAATCCATTAGAAAATTCAATTATATAACCTTTGAATCAATCAAAAATATTTAAACATTTCAAATTAGTTTAATTAAATCAATTATTGAACATACAAGTTCCATTGCTATCAAACAATTACAATTCGCTAATTACTGTCTTCAAAATTAATCTTGTTATTTATTTAGATCGCAAAATATTAATATTATCACCACAACAATTACCTACATACACATTGTTTACCTAACATTTTACAATACACACAATTAAATTCACTAAGCATTTATTTACACTTCTTATTCAGTTATATCACACTTCAATGCCCAAGGTTGCGAGGTCAAAACCGTAAAACAAAATATTTAAAATTGTCCATTTATTGTTTTATAGTTTACCCTCCATCGTCAAAAATTAATCTTTGTTTCAAATAACACTTTTCAATTTCAGTTACACACATACGTCTATCTTGTGTGTCATAACCATAAAAATCAAATTCATTCGTTTTATCACAATAATCATGAACCAAGTCAACATAATGTATTTCTGTCAAGTCTCCATTAATAATTATATTCAATATCGGGTCAGTTATTTCTTCATCATACATTAAATTACTCTTGTTTAAATACACTTCTAACATTGCTTTCCACTCATCATAATCTCTCTTTAATTTATACAATTCTATCTCTCTCTCAACACACAATTCTCTATCTAAAGTTCTCTCATCATAACACCCTATCACACTTTCAACACTATTCCACACAGAGCGTACAAACTTATACAAAAACGGGAAACAACTTAAATCTTCCATTAACACGGGACTCTTGCCCTTCAAAAACAACACTTGTGAACACCCTGGTTCATCACAAATAAGGGGAAAATTTACCCTCTGCCCCCATTCTACCACTATCTATCTTTCCACTTTCTCTCTGACTCATAAACACACATTAACATTCCATTATTACATTCTACAATTTCATCAGTACTCTCACCATTTATTTTCACTGTATCACTCTCTGATACTACCTCTTCAATTGCATTACTATTCTCAATATTATTTTTATTATTTTCGACATCATTATCATTTGTTAACTTATTCTCTAGTACCACATTTTTATACATATCATTATAATTTTCATTTGTATTACTCTTGTTTGTATTCATCACACCCACTCCCATTCTCTCAATACTCTGCTCTAATTTATCAAAGCTAGTCTTTATTATTTCGTTAGTATTTTCAAAACGTTTATTAATTTCATTCATATGGGTTTTCAACTCATCAAACTTATTATTTTGTACTTCTAATTTGGTGTCAAAATCATTGCTCAATTTAATTTGTTCATCTAATTTCTCACTGAAACTACACTTAATTTCTTTGATTTCGTTCTTCTGTTCATCTAACTTATCGTTTAAATCACTTTTCATTTCATTCAACGTTATCTCGTTACTGTCAAAACGTTTACTTAGAAGGTTAAATAAGTCATTCATAGACATCTCTTTTTCTTTTGTTTTAATTGTTACGGGAGTGGAAATCGCTCCCGGCGTACTAATTACAGATTCTTCTACATTATGGTCCTCTATTGATAGTGACTCTGCTTGAATACCTGAGTCGGTATTTATTTGACTCTCGGTCTGACTGTCAGAGAAGCTGACTTCGTTATTATCTGCCATCTCTTATTCTTTATAAATGATATTTATAATACTTTAATTAATTTCATTTTATATAATACACTTTCTATTTTATGCCAATTGTGCGTAAATGACGCCCTTTTACTTCGTTCTTTCAACCTTAAAACCACGCTTGCATCTTTTATAGGTGCGGTTTTTACTTTAAATTTTTTACTTATAAAAACTGTCCCTGTTCAGAAGCCATTGTCGTATTAATTACTCTATTACATAAATATAAATACATAATTTGATTCCACCTACCTGTAAAATTTATTCGGGTCCAAGATTCGATCGCACGAACGTAAGATGCCAACGTGGTTTATAGGTTAATGGAATAATTTACGCTATTCATTTTGAAGAGAGTTAATGACTTTTTATTTTTTAAATATTAACAAACTTTAACAGATTTTACTCGGACTTTAGCAAATGAAATAACAGCCTAATAATTTCTTATTTTGTTGTTCGTTCCATGAATACAATTTCTACTCTTACCTTATTCTACCAGCTTACCTTATATTAAGATATACACAGCCCAGCCTGCTTTACACCCGCACATTCACACTATTTTACCCCCTTTAACATTATTATTTATTTAATCAATTTCGCCCATTACATACGACCCCAGCCGGCAACGTGGTCATCTCTTGAACTCGTGGCCACTCCGTTGTAAGTTCGTAGACGTCCAAAAAAAATATATTTTGATGTTCTTTTGTTGATCTCACACCACTGTCACATAATTGTTAATTGAAACTCATGTTTTATATTTGGAACTTATAAAATTTTGACAAGCCCCTTGGGGCAGTACCTGTGCAGGCACCGTCTGTAAGCGAACTGCCAAGAGTGGATCTACGTTCACTGCCAACTAGATTGCGTTTTTAAAAGTGGAAAACAATGCCAGCTACTTCTTCGCCACTGTTGTGTCCCATTCAACACACGTAGTTGTTGGTGTGTTTGCCGTGGATGATATTTGTTCAGCACTGGTTGACGTCATGAAAGAGGTGGGACTTAGACTCACATCCGCCAGCATGGTCAAGGAAGCGAAAAAAGATTCTTCTCTAAGCCATTTTTGAGTCTTACAAGTCAGCGTCGGTCTGCGCACCTGCTTGTCTGGTGCGATCGGGCGCAACTGCCACACACACACAAAATTCTAAGAAATGACGCTGGGTACATTCCTTTGTAATGATTACACAACTGCTAAGGCGTATTGTTCCTTTGTTAGCAATGCTTTATTCAACACGTGGCATGGTCACAGATGGAAATTATATTTATGAATATTTTTTACTAAACCCCAAAATTTAATAAAATAAAATACCTCCAAATTCGTCACATTACAGCTTGCTTCTACGTTCGTGTGACAAGATCCTGGCCCGAGAAAACAGTTAGAAGGTAGGTGGAAATAAATAAATAATGTATCTGTATTTGTATTAATAGATTAATAACTTGTGCCGAACCTGTCGTTCTGCAATGTCAGTCATTTCACAATCGGAGACTGGGCTGCTATCTAGCGGTGAGTCCTCGCGTAAAGACGGAATAGTCCGCTTGACGTTATTGGCAGTACACAATTAAAGCTGTTTAATTCGTGCTGCGCTCTAGTACCGAAATACGAGATTAATTCACAGAGCCCGGTCGGTGTCGGCATCTGCTGAGTTTTTGCAGCAGTTTTAAAAAGCCAGGTGCTGCTCCCTGTCGCTAAATACTGATAACGGGCGATACGTGAAGGACTGCGTTCCTTTTGCTTGTCGCTGCATGAAATTCTAAGTGGTTGCCTCGTGGTATATTCCTTCGGTGGAGAGAAGAATAATTTCCATCTACATCTTCTAACAGCTATGGAAAAATAATTCGTAAACGACTGCGGTGAGTCTTGATTACTGTATATTAATTATATACTATATTTCACAGGAGAAAACTGTGTTTTTTTAATAAGCCTGAGTGAGCTGAGTTCTGCCCACTTGTTGCATCGTGAAGTGGCGCAATACTCAAATTGTTCGTAAAGTTTTTATAAGCTAATAAAACTAGATTATTGGAGTGTCAGAATCTCGGCCCTAAAACCTAAAGTACATTAACAACAAAATTATTAAGTTTAAACTTTAATTAACACCGATGTGATGAGATACGTGTTGCATCAATGCAGGTTATATTGCCCAATGCGTAGTTAGTTTAAGTGGTATAAAGTTTTGCTACCATAACAGTAAAACTTTATACAAATATTTGAGAACTTACTCAGGCACGTTAAATGTAAATGATGTCCCATTCAAATTAATTGTATTATCAAATTATGGGTAGTAAAAAACTATGTGTTTTAAATAAATTCTTCATCACGTGGTATCGACAATTTCACTCTAAGTAATAAGTTTATAAGATGTTATAGAGCCAAAATAAATTATTAGATTGCCAACAAGTAACTCACATTAGGTGAGGTTCAGTTTATAAAGAATTATTGTTATAGAGATTTTTGAATAAGCCATGTTGGCCAAATAAATTTGATCCAGTTAATTATGTAGCACATAACTAGGTGTTGTCTTTATATATGTATTTTGGAGGGTGTCCAAACAGTGGGGGCATTTGTGTGTGGTCTATGACTAAAAATATAATGTGTAAGCAGGGTCCGCCGAACAGAGAAAAAGTCCTGCTGCATGGCTGAACGAATTCCATCTTAAGCTCCACACTCGCCACCGGAGAGAATTAGATCACCACAACCACACCTAAAATGCCAATCATGAGATCGCCACTTTGTTAATAAAAGAGAATACCGTTCATGGACCAAAAAAAAGCAGGTGACGAATAACCAATTATATTTACACATAGAGTCAACACGGCACCACCAGTTATACATAACCATCAGTTTCTACATTTCAAGTTTTTAAACATTCATTTGGATTCCCAATTGATGGGACAGTTTAGTGTGTACACTGAGTAAAAATTAACTGTAAAATTTCAGTATATTTATAGTAGATTGTCAGTTCAGAGACTGATATGGTTACAAGACAGCATCCAACATAGATTTCCACTCATTTCATTATAGGGGTTTCTCTACAGATTTAAGTCAGTTTTTGCTATTAGTAATTTCTCATGTTCACTTCACTATGCATAAAAACATATATATATTCTCTTAATTTAAAATATCAGTTTATTTCATTTGTATAAAAAAAAATTACTGGGGAGGTAGGTGGATTTTTAACTAGTTTCAACCAAGCTATGCATGTCGAAACACTTTTCAACTTGTTTGTCGAAACTTGTTTGTTGAGACAAGCCGAAAGTTGAATGAACATGTCCGTCTCTGACCCAAGTGTATTTTTTTATATAAGGTGGTAATATTATGCAATTTTTCTCTTTTCATTAATTAGCCCTATTTTAATATATATAAATTCTTTATATTCATCATGATAACTGGGGGGGGGGGTTCATTATTTTAAACAATTTTTATTTCTCACCGTAATTAGGTACTTAAGCACTTAGCACTTAGACACTTAGTTTTGAATTTTTATTAGGTCCTGGGGACATTTGTATGCTATACATTATGGTACACCTGATGTGCAATTAACCCACACCATGAGGGTACAATTATAAAAGTAAATTTCTAATCCTAATTGGGATTCGTATAAAGAAAGTTAGAATTTATATACACCAGAAGGGTAATATAAAAAAGGGCGTGGCAAGAGACCTTTATGTATTTTATGTATACTATTGCATAATGTATTTTTGTCTTGTGGAACATGTTATGTGTGTATATTTCTGTGTACATTTTGGGGGATATATATATTATACATTTACTGTACTTTTGGTGGGAACTTGGGATATAGGGATTTATTATTCAATGTCTTTTACAACAGAAAGTTAACACATGTAGTCATGTGGGTATATCCTTTTCATTTTGTTTTTAAGGGAGGTATTCTATCTCAATAATCGTGGCTGATCATTTCTTTAAGGAAATTATTTATTTTATTTAACAGTATAACAAGTATAGGAATTGTCACCTTTAAAATTTATTTAATTTGTTAATAATTATTTTAATTATTAATAGTAACTGGGAATGAAATCATTTATCTTCATTAATTTATATACAGCATTTTAAAAGGAACGCATAATATAAATTTTATATTTTATTAAATAGTTTAATGGGAGCTTTATTTCAAGGTTATGATTATTTTAAATTTTCAATTCTTTGATGGTGTGACATAGCAATTATTTTCTTGGATTCAGTTAATATTTTTCAGGTGGCCTTGTTGAGAGAGTATACTTATTTATTTAACTATTTAAAGGGGAATTATAGATCACTGTTGTATTTATTTATTATTAAATTGTTATGAGATAGAATAATAAAAAGGGGTTTGTTAATTATTTAATTCTTGAGTTTTCATTGCAAATCCCGTCTCACTGGATCCAGCGCAATTTTTAGCTTCTCTAGGCCTTAGCCTAGTTTTAATTAACTTGTGGCCCCTCTTTACAAAAAGAAATATGCTTTTTGTTTAACTGCTCAAGATGAAGTTGGGGTTACATTTGGTAGCAGAGCGCGCTTACGATGAGGGTCAACCCGTGGGTCCTGTGGGTGTGACGGGGCTTGCAAACTTAGGAAATATTGTGAAACTCCCACAATGTTAAGTTCAAATAGAACTTAGAACAATTTTAAAGGCCCTATATCCCAAGTTAAAAATATTTTTTGTTAGCTTTAAGGTTTGAAATATAGGTACATGTACTTGCCCGCCTTGAATAGTGAATAGTGCCACGTGGTAGGAAATTTTAGAAGGGGAAATCCCTGGGCAAGACTTATCACAGTTCGGTACTTGGTTAGTTTGAGTTTACCTTGCCCATGGTTGGGGAGGTGTTGCTTTTTTTATTTTATGCGGTATGGCCCGATCGGCAGTCGGTTTCTTCCGATAGATGGTAGCCGGAATAACATGAAATTGTTAAAATAAATTTTCGTTGGTCGGTGTTTTGTTTTCGTGTTGTGTGTGTGTCGCGTTCCTTTTGTCTGGTGTGATCGAGTGTGAGCAGTTCAGGTAGTGGGCTAGTTCTCGCATCGGTAGGTGGACCCGCAGTCTACTCTTTGGAAGAACAGTACTTGGGTTTTTCAGATTCTGGTTTTATTTAGTATACGTTTTTAAAGTTTTATGTTAAGTGTGCCGACCGCGGAGTGAGGATGAGTTCAATAAATCCTGAGTTGTTTTTAAGGGAGGAAATTGAGGTCGAGCTCCGGGCCCAGGGTAAAGAAACCCGAGGCAATGTCCAAGCCTTACGGCGGCTGCTCCGTGAAGCGCTGGCCGCGGGTGATGCGCTCTCCAGGGTCACTATCACTGACCCCGAGAGAGAGTGGGAACGGTGTATGGAAAAGTGGGGTGAGCTGCAGGAGTTGGCTCAATCCGTCGAAAGTTTGGAGGAGGGACCGGGATGCTCTCTCGGTGTCCGGCGGATCCGGCAACGTATGCAGCACTTAATTCATCGGCTGCAGAATTTACAGGCACAAGTCAGTGAACCGCCATATAATATACCGCCACAATATAATATACCAGACATAATACAAGAGATTATCTCCACCCTCCAAGGGTCACCACCAGTAAGAGCATCCACCCCGCTTCCGGTTGTTGAGGAGTCCGTGGTCTCAGCTGTGAACACTTCTTTATACAGAGAAGTAGAGCCTGTACGGACTGGTTCGGGGGCGGCAACGTACAACCACCTGCCCAACCCACTTGCCAATATTATTCAACAACTGCCAGTCGTGGACGGACTGGAGGCAGACAAACTAATACCTTTTTTCAAAATCGTCTTTGAGTTGAAAGACTACCCGGGTATGCTGGAGCGAACGGTGCTCGAACTTATCTTCCCCTACTGTCGCGGTACCATGGCTGACAGGGTGGCGGAGGTGATGCGACGCAAAGAAGGTGTGGATGAGTTCCACCGGGTGGTGCTGAGGGCGTTCGTCCCTAGTAGACTGATGGAGCAATTGCGCCATCGTCATTTTTATAGAGTTCAGGCACGGGGCGAAACATTGGCCCAGTACGTGCTGCGAATGCGCGAGGTAGCTCGTATTCTGGGAATGGGCATGTCGGAGGAAGAGGTAGTACAACACATTCTCGACGGCGTCTCTGCCGACGATCGTCTGCGATTAGTTTTTGCCCAGCGGCCGCAGTGGTTTGCCGACCTGGAGCGACTCTGCGTTATGACGGAGACCATGCAGATGACCGACCAGGCGAGCGGAGACAGTAGACGAGCCGAACCTAGACCTCAGACATCGGAAGGGACCAGAGAGCCTACCTTCCCCCGACAGGCCCAGCCAGCTCGAAATCGTCAGCAAACAAATTCAAATTCCGTGATTTGTTACAATTGTAACCGCCCGGGACACGTAGCGAGAAAATGTACGCGAGGGCGCGCGCGACCAGCACCACCTATGTCTAGACCAGCGCCAAAAAACTAAGTAGACAGGGGAAGATATTTCGGAGGATGTCTTCCCCCCGCTTCAATTCTGTTCAACTTCCGCCGACCTCCAGGCAGTCGTTAAAAGCCCAATCTTCTAATATCAAGGTCCAGTCCGCTACCTCGCAACAACTTTCTGTATGCCCCTTTCTGTCGCTCAAGGTAAAGGGGGGTCAGCTCAGAGCCTTAGTTGACTCCGGTTCAGCCCGATCCATCATTTCATCTCGGGTACATGCGGACCTTGAACGACAGGGTTTAATTAAGAGGTCAGAAAAATCATCTGCAATATGCTGGACGGCATCCCGGGAAATCTTGCCTATCTCCCGGGTTACTTCCTTTAAGATCAAAATCGATGGGTTTTCTTGGGTGTGGTCTTTTCTGGTTTCTCCTGCTCTGGGAGTGGATTGTATCATTGGTGCCGATTTCATCGCAAAAAGTGGTCTCGTGCTGGACATCCAAGCGCACCAATGTTTTTTTAAATTTAATCGGGAGGTTTTAATTCCGTTCCTTGGGTACCAGGGCGCTAAGCCGGGTATCCAAGAAGTAGCTTGTCCCGATTCTGCACGAGACCATCTCACTCCATCCCAGCAGACGGCCTTAGATCATTTGTGTGAGGAATTTCCCGAGGTGTTAACTCCTACTTTGGGACTCACACACCTGCTGGAATACAAAATCAGACTTACAGATTCGAAAATAGTGAGGTCACAGCCTTACAAGTTTGCCCCTCCAAAGATGACCATTCTGCGAGAGAAGGTTCAAGAATTATTGGACCAAGGGGTGATTGAACCTTCTCATTCCAGCTATGCCAGTCCAGCATTTTTAGTGCCAAAGCCTGGTGGCAAACAAAGAATGGTTATTGATTACAGGAAGTTGAACACCAATATCGAGGTGAATTCTGTTCCCCTCCCGGATTTACATTCGGCCTTTGATTGGTTCAGTGGGGCCAGATTTTATACCATTATCGATCTGAACGTGGCCTATCATCAGATACCTCTTGCCAAAGAAAGTAAACCATATACGGCTTTTTGTGTACCCTGGAATTTGTACCAGTACACAAGGGTTCCCATGGGTTTGGCTGTGGGGGCCCAGACACTTACTCGCCTTCTCGACACTGTCTTTCACGACGTCAAATTCCGTTTCGTCTATAATTATCTTGACGATTTTTTGGTATATAGCGAGACTTTCGAAGATCATCTGCGGCATTTAAGAGAGGTGTTGGGTCGCTTAAGAGAGGCTGGCCTCACTGTCAATCCCGAAAAGGTTCGTTTCGCCCAAGAGAGTATTTCTTTCTTGGGCCATTTAATTTCACACAAGGGCGTGACGGTAGACCCAGAGAGGACACAGGGCATCCGTGACTTTCCTCCGCCTAGGGATGCGAAGGGCATAGCGAGATTCGTCGGTATGATAAATTTTTATAGGCGTTTCATACCGAACATCGCTGAAATTGCCGCTCCCTTGAATGAACTGAGGAAGAAGGGGGCAAAGTTTACATGGGGGGAAAACCAACAGAAGGCTTTCGCTACCTTAAAGGAAGCCATCATTTCCCCACCGGTGTTGCGGATGCCCGACTTTTCAAAGCCGTTCATTTTGAAGACGGACGCGAGTTCGGTTGCGCTCGGAGCGGTCCTTTCCCAAGTTATTGACGACGCTAGGCAGCCTGTGGCTTTTATCTCATGCACGTTGACCCAGCAAGAACGTAAATCATCCGTTTATGAGCTAGAGTGTTTAGCTGTTGTGTACGCTCTAGACAAGTTCAGGCGTTTCCTGGAACATGCTGAGTTCCTGCTCGAGACCGACAATCAGGCTCTCTCATGGCTTCTAGCTCATCCCCGGCAACTGGGTAAAATTGGTAGATGGGTGGTGAAAATCTCATCCTTTAAGTTCACCGTGCAACACATCAGGGGATCCCAGAATGTGGTTGCAGATGCCTTATCCCGTATGTTTTCCCTACCCAGTGATGCCCAAGCTGAGCAACCCTGTTCCGTTCTTCTCGATTTTCCATTAGCCTTCACTGATGTGTTACCCCATCAGTTAAACGACGAAGTGCTGGGTCAAGTCATCCAAAATATCAAGCAGGGTAATGTACAGGCCCCTTATTTCTTGTCCAAGGGAGTCCTCTGTTGTCGAGAGAGAAAAGGACGAGCACCTAAAATCGTGCTGCCTAGCAAATTAGTGCCCATGGTCTTCAGCTATTACCATGATTCCCCAATCGGACGCCACAAGGGAATTTCGAAGACCATTTCCAGTATTAGGAAACATTTTATCTGGAAGGGCATGGATAGAGACATCGCAACGAGAGTAAAAAACTGTCATCTGTGTGGCTTGAGCAAGCCTGCCCAGAACACCAAACTAGGGTTGTTATCTTCTGAGGTGGCGAGCAGACCAATGGAAAAGTTATTTATTGACTACGTGGGGCCGTTCCCCCGTAGCAAGTCAGGTAATGCTTACCTGCTTGTTTGTGTAGATGCTTTTTCAAAGTTTGCCTGGCTACTGCCCTTACGGCAGGCAACCGCTCGTTTGACCATCAACGCTTTACAGAACCACGTTTTTCAGCATTTCGGTCTTCCGACCATCATTGTTTCGGACAATGGCCCGCAATTTATTTCAAACGAATTCAGGCGTATGTGTTTCGCCAGTGGCATCAAACACGTAACCACTTCCCCTTATTACCCACAACCGTCCCATGCGGAGAGATTCAATCGGAATCTCCGGTCCGCCTTGATTGCTTATCACGCTGAGCAACAAACCACCTGGGATCAGAATCTGAAGTGGTTACAATTAGCCTTCAACACGGCCAGACACGACAGTCATCAGGCCGTGCCCTTTGAAATTTTGTTTGGATTCTCGCCCGCACTCCCGTTGACCAACCTGTGGGATATCGAATATCTTCTGCCGCGGGAGCCCAATAATAAAACTGCGGAGAGATGGAAAATGGCTCGGAGGAATTTGCTGCGAGCGCACGAGCGGGTCCATCGGCGTTATAATCAGGGGCGTATTCCAAACCCCTTCCGGATTGGTGACTGGGTCTATTGCCAAAGCCACCCACTCAGCTCAGCCGCCGACAAACGTGCTGCGAAACTATGCTACCGCTGGTCGGGGCCATACCGTATCATAGGATTTACGTCACCGGTGACGGCCCGGCTGGGCGTACCGGGAGACAAACTAAAATTGGTGACAAGCCACATTTCCAAACTCAAACGTTGTCGAGGGCTATCGAAAACGTTCGAAGGGGGATAGTCCCCGTAAAGATAGAACGGATGTCCTTGTTTAATGTGGAAGTCGTGTTCGGGTGAAGGGGGCGAGCCTCAGGAGATCGGAAAATCTCCTAGCTAGGATGCTTTCTTTTGTCTTTCGCTGTCTCTCTCTCTTGTGCTGTATGCGGACTCTGATCAGGTCAGCATGCAGTACCCGCACACTTACATAAAACATATCTTCTTTCATCTCTTTCGTTTTCCTTTTTTGAATTCTGTTCTCCTGAGAGCAAGCTCAGCTGAGCCAACCCAACCATGATGTCCACCGGTTTCTTTTGGGGAGAGGTACACTGCAGGGTACCCTCCTGGCCTTTATCATTGGGGCAACTATGTTGCCCTTTTGGGGTGAGGGTGTGCCGAACCTGTCGTTCTGCAATGTCAGTCATTTCACAATCGGAGACTGGGCTGCTATCTAGCGGTGAGTCCTCGCGTAAAGACGGAATAGTCCGCTTGACGTTATTGGCAGTACACAATTAAAGCTGTTTAATTCGTGCTGCGCTCTAGTACCGAAATACGAGAGATTAATTCACAGAGCCCGGTCGGTGTCGGCATCTGCTGAGTTTTTGCAGCAGTTTTAAAAAGCCAGGTGCTGCTCCCTGTCGCTAAATACTGATAACGGGCGATACGTGAAGGACTGCGTTCCTTTTGCTTGTCGCTGCATGAGATTCTAAGTGGTTGCCTCGTGGTATATTCCTTCGGTGGAGAGAAGAATAATTTCCATCTACATCTTCTAACAGCTATGGAAAAATAATTCGTAAACGACTGCGGTGAGTCTTGATTACTGTATATTAATTATATACTATATTTCACGGGAGAAAACTGTGTTTTTTTAATAAGCCTGAGTGAGCTGAGTTCTGCCCACTTGTTGCATCGTGAAGTGGCGCAATACTCAAATTGTTCGTAAAGTTTTTATAAGCTAATAAAACTAGATTATTGGAGTGTCAGAATCTCGGCCCTAAAACCTAAAGTACATTAACAACAAAATTATTAAGTTTAAACTTTAATTAACACTGATGTGATGAGATACGTGTTGCATCAATGCAGGTTATATTGCCCAATGCGTAGTTAGTTTAAGTGGTATAAAGTTTTGCTACCATAACAGTAAAACTTTATACAAATATTTGAGAACTTACTCAGGCACGTTAAATGTAAATGATGTCCCATTCAAATTAATTGTATTATCAAATTATGGGTAGTAAAAAACTATGTGTTTTAAATAAATTCTTCATCACGTGGTATCGACAATTTCACTCTAAGTAATAAGTTTATAAGATGTTATAGAGCCAAAATAAATTATTAGATTGCCAACAAGTAACTCACATTAGGTGAGGTTCAGTTTATAAAGAATTATTGTTATAGAGATTTTTGAATAAGCCATGTTGGCCAAATAAATTTGATCCAGTTAATTATGTAGCACATAACTAGGTGTTGTCTTTATATATGTATTTTGGAGGGTGTCCAAACAGTGGGGGCATTTGTGTGTGGTCTATGACTAAAAATATAATGTGTAAGCAGGGTCCGCCGAACAGAGAAAAAGTCCTGCTGCATGGCTGAACGAATTCCATCTTAAGCTCCACACTCGCCACCGGAGAGAATTAGATCACCACAACCACACCTAAAATGCCAATCATGAGATCGCCACTTTGTTAATAAAAGAGAATACCCTTCATGGACCAAAAAAAAGCAGGTGACAAATAACCAATTATATTTACACATAGAGTCAACACGGCACCACCAGTTATACATAACCATCAGTTTCTACATTTCAAGTTTTTAAACATTCATTTGGATTCCCAATTGATGGGACAGTTTAGTGTGTACACTGAGTAAAAATTAATTGTAAAATTTCAGTATATTTATAGTAGATTGTCAGTTCAGAGACTGATATGGTTACAAGACAGCATCCAACATAGATTTCCACTCATTTCATTATAGGGGTTTCTCTACAGATTTAAGTCAGTTTTTGCTATTAGTAATTTCTCATGTTCACTTCACTATGCATAAAAACATATATATATTCTCTTAATTTAAAATATCAGTTTATTTCATTTGTATAAAAAAAAATTACTGGGGAGGTAGGTGGATTTTTAACTAGTTTCAACCAAGCTATGCATGTCGAAACACTTTTCAACTTGTTTGTCGAAACTTGTTTGTTGAGACAAGCCGAAAGTTGAATGAACATGTCCGTCTCTGACCCAAGTGTATTTTTTTATATAAGGTGGGAATATTATGCAATTTTTCTCTTTTCATTAATTAGCCCTATTTTAATATATATAAATTCTTTATATTCATCATGATAACTGGGGGGGGGGTTCATTATTTTAAACAATTTTTATTTCTCACCGTAATTAGGTACTTAAGCACTTAGCACTTAGACACTTAGTTTTGAATTTTTATTAGGTCCTGGGGACATTTGTATGCTATACATTATGGTACACCTGATGTGCAATTAACCCACACCATGAGGGTACAATTATAAAAGTAAATTTCTAATCCTAATTGGGATTCGTATAAAGAAAGTTAGAATTTATATACACCAGAAGGGTAATATAAAAAAGGGCGTGGCAAGAGACCTTTATGTATTTTATGTATACTATTGCATAATGTATTTTTGTCTTGTGGAACATGTTATGTGTGTATATTTCTGTGTACATTTTGGGGGATATATATATTATACATTTACTGTACTTTTGGTGGGAACTTGGGATATAGGGATTTATTATTCAATGTCTTTTACAACAGAAAGTTAACACATGTAGTCATGTGGGTATATCCTTTTCATTTTGTTTTTAAGGGAGGTATTCTATCTCAATAATCGTGGCTGATCATTTCTTTAAGGAAATTATTTATTTTATTTAACAGTATAACAAGTATAGGAATTGTCACCTTTAAAATTTATTTAATTTGTTAATAATTATTTTAATTATTAATAGTAACTGGGAATGAAATCATTTATCTTCATTAATTTATATACAGCATTTTAAAAGGAACGCATAATATAAATTTTATATTTTATTAAATAGTTTAATGGGAGCTTTATTTCAAGGTTATGATTATTTTAAATTTTCAATTCTTTGATGGTGTGACATAACAATTATTTTCTTGGATTCAGTTAATATTTTTCAGGTGGCCTTGTTGAGAGAGTATACTTATTTATTTAACTATTTAAAGGGGAATTATAGATCACTGTTGTATTTATTTATTATTAAATTGTTATGAGATAGAATAATAAAAAGGGGTTTGTTAATTATTTAATTCTTGAGTTTTCATTGCAAGTCTCGTCTCACTGGATCCAGCGCAATTTTTAGCTTCTCTAGGCCTTAGCCTAGTTTTAATTAACTTGTGGCCCCTCTTTACAAAAAGAAATATGCTTTTTGTTTAACTGCTCAAGATGAAGTTGGGGTTACAAACTTCACAGTTGGCTTCTGAACAGGGACAGTTTTTATAAATTAAAATTTAATATAAAAACCACACCTACAAATAAGATGCAAGTATGGTTGGAGGGTTAAATAACGGTACGTAACAATTATGTAAGGTACGTAAGTCTAAGAGCAGTATATGTAAATTAAGAAAATTAGTAAATTTACAATACAAAAAATGGCAGATAATAACGAGAATGTCAGCTTAACTGACATTGAAAACGAAAGCCACATGAATATTGAATTGAGTGGGACTGAGTCAAAAATTATGGATGAAGGAATTCATTCAACGCCAGTCCAAAGTAAAAAATCTGATACAGATGAGATGTTGAAACGTTTGTATAGTACGATAGACAAAATTTTGTGAAGTAAACAGTCGTTTTGATGTTAGTGATATTAAAATGAATGAACAACAAAGTGATCCCAATATTAAATATAATAAAATAAATGCTAGACTCGATGTTAGTGACACTAAAATAAATGATAAATTTGAGATGCAAAATAATGAGATAAAATTAATGAGAGATGAAATTAAACAAATCAAACAACAGAGTTTTGATTTTAATAAACACATTAATGAAATTAATACACGTCTTGATACATTTAAAGACCAAATAGTAGAGTCAATAAATAGTAGTTGTGAGAAAAAATTTGATGAGATGAATAAAAATTTAGAAGTTAAATTAAATCAAATACTGAATAAGAAGGTAGATGACAATGTTATAGTTATGACAAATATTAATGATGACGAAATAGTGGAAGAGGTAGTGTTAAATAGTGATGATAATAATGTTAATTTCAATTCTGAGGTAAGTAGGAGTGACAATTATGACAATATAAGTGAAAATATGATGTTAAAGAATAATGGGGTAAATATTGAGAGTACTGGTGAAGTTTTAGAATGTAATAATGGAATGTTAATGTGTGTTTATGAGTCAGAGAGAAAGTGGAAAGATAGTATAGAGGTAGAATGGTGGCAGAGGGTAAATTTTCCCCAGGTTTACTGTGAACCAAGGTGTTCACAAATATTGTTGTTGAAGGGCATGAGTCCTGTGTTAATGGAAGATTTGAATTGTTTCCCCTTTTTGTATAAGTTTGTACCCTCTGTGTGGAATGGTGTTGAAAGTGAGAGATGGTGTTATGATGAGAGAGATTTAGATGGAGAATTGTGTATTGATAGAGAAATAGAATTATATAAATTAAAGAGAGATTATAATGAGTGGAAAGCGATGTTAGAAGTGTGTCTAAACAATAATATTTTAATTTATGATGAAAAACTAACTGACCCGATATTGAATATAATTACTAATGGAGACTGGACAGAAATAAATAATGTTGACTTGGTATATGATTATTATGGTAAAATGAATGAACTAAAATTGTATGGTTATGACACACAAGATGGCCATATGTGGAATGTAAATAAAATTGAAAATCGTTATGTGAAACCCAGACTAATTTTTGACGATGGAGGCTGAACATAAATTTATAAATGGACAATTTTAAATATTTTGTTTTATGGTTCAGACCTCGCAAGCTTGGACAATGAAGTGTGATATAACTGAATAATAATGATGAAGAATTGTAAATAAATGGTTAGTGAAATTAATTGTGTGTATTGTACAATGTTAGGTAAACAATGTGTATATGTAGTAGAAATTGTTATGATAATAATAATATTAATATTTTGTAGCCTAAATAAATAACAAAAATAATTTTGAAGAAAGTAATAAATGAGTTGTAATTATTGTAATTGGTGAGAGTAATTAAATTGTTGTTTTCAATAATTAATTTAATTAAAATAATTTGAAATGTTTAAATATTTTGATTGATTTAAATGTTATATAATTGAATTTTGCTGATGGAATTAAATTGTTTTATGAGATTTGAATTTGATAATTAATTAATAAATAAATGTTAAATTGTTTTGTATGAAATAACACTGTTGTTAAATGTTTCAGAAGTTACGTGGAGGTATTGGTGTGTATATTTTGTGTTTATGTCAGTAGGTGAATAATGTACTGTAAGTACAAAATTTATAATAATAAAAATGTTTACAAGTATGAAAAGATTTTGATTCAATAATGAAAAATTTTGAGCTAATTGTACTAAATAGAACCTCATAAAAAAAAAAAGAATAATAACTGAAAGGTAATGTAAAATAAATGTTAATAGTAAATTTGAAAATTTTAAGGAACCTAATTGTAGAAAGTGATGAATGATTTAAATGATGATGGATAAAAGAGTTAATGAAAATTTCACATTTAATGTTTTATAGAAAGTTTTATTTTAGTTATTAGGGTGCTACTGCTGTGGTGGCATGTGCCACAGTAGATAGCGGAAAGTGTTGGGGGTAATAGAGAGTGTTACCCCCATCGGAGGCGAAAATGGCGAATATGTACGGCACACCCTTTTTACAATTTTATATTGTATATTGATAAATAGCCGTGCCGTGCAGATTAATGATGAGTGTAACATGCCTGAAGGTAAAGATGATTTCCCCGACTTTTCGGGCGATTACTGCCTTACCAGCACTAATCGTGGTTTTGGCTAGCGGTCAGCTATGGCCATAAATTAAGTCCCTTGACCATAGCTGGCTTGAAATTGGTTTATATTAGAAATTAATGGGGGGTGAAACTAGGGGAAATCCCGGAAACTATGGAACAGCGGCTGCCACTCTGTCCGAGTAGGGACAGCAAAGCCAGGTGGTAGACCCGCATTAAGGGCGCATAATTATATAACAAAGATATGTTGATATCTAAACCTTTCAAATGTAACGCGGAAGCAAGGACAAGGAGATGTGAAATTTCTCCAACTATGCCGTCCTTGTGGACGCACATGGGTGCCACAGTCCAACAGAAAAAACAGTAGTGTGTGTGGTTGGGCGGTTGCTCAGGTGAGCAATGAATTCAAATCTTATAAATTAAAGATGATAACTCATATTTGCACTAATTAACTGATTGTATTATGATTTGGTAAATAGGTGTTCACATGTTCATTATACTGTGTTTATTCTGTTTTATAAATGTATTATTTTATTGTGTTAGAGATAAGGATTGATAAAAATATGTATTTCATGTAATTTGTATAATTTTGAAATGTGTTTGTAGTAAGGTCATTCACCTTGCTAAGAAAATCAGCTGATCAGCAGTAGAATGTCACTTATGAATTAGTTGTAAATTTCCAAGGTAATCAATGTTTGAATAGTGATTTTAATGTGTTAAAGATTTTATTTTAAATGATGATGGAAATAATTTGATATAGTTAAGATTTTTAAATGATTTGTGAAAGATAGTAAAAGGTAGATTTTTGGTGATTAATGTTTTGTTGGGACATGTAGATCAGTCCAAGTTGAGTTTAAAGTGGTAATAGAGATGAATAATATTGTTGTGAATTAATGTAATGTAGAATTTGAGAAGTATTGATAGTGACACAGTAGATATGGAGAATATATGTAGAGTAATGATTGATAAATTGATGTAATAAGTAAGTGATGATATTTTGTTGTAGTTGAAGTGAGGTAATGAGAATGGTAATTATAGTTGCTGGGAATCTTGTAAGAGGGGATGGGGTGGTAGGAGTCCGCAACAAAAGTGGTTGGGACGGGAAGGGACCATTTAGCGCCGGAAAGGGTTGCCTTTGGGATAAAGTCCAGGGACCAGATTAAGGGAATGAGCTTTTGGGGGGGGGGAACAGACATCCAGAGTACAAAGGGGTAGAGAGTATTTTTTTTTATATAAGAGTAGAATGATGCGAATTGAGTTGAGTAGTAAGTTGGGTTTAGAGGCTTTGATAGATGTTTTTGATAGAGATGGGTGTCATGTTAGTTTAAAGCCGTTAATGAGTGTTAGAGTCATTAGAGTCAGAGTGGTAAAGATTATATATGTATGCATACCAAGTGGTATATCGAGTTATTATGAATAATTAAATCACCCAAACTTATGGAGATTGAGAATAGTAAAGAAAAAAAAAGGAGTTATAGTAAAAATATAAAATTTTAATTGAAACACGTGACAATTTTAATAAAATTTGAGAATAAAGTATAGTGGTAAACTGTGTAATTTTGGATTAATTTAAATATCAATTTTATTGTTAATTATAATAATATTTTGTTATTTTTAAATGTCTTATTTTATTACGTTTTGTGTTTAAAGATAGAATTTTGAAAATGTTCAATGTATTTTCTGATGTAACTTATGTATAAATTATGTAGGTCAAGGTTCTTGACTTGACCCAGTTTGATCAGCTGATGGGTGATGTTCTATACTAGACCAATTTTGGCAATGAAGTGATGCCAATTTTGTTTCTTAATTAATTTAAATAAACTTAAATAATTTTAATATTGAGAAAAAATATATTTTAATGAATCTAAAATTTTTTTTTTGAAAAAAAAAAAAAAAATTTTGATTTTGGTGCCTGCCATCTAATTGATGTTTTGAATTTTGATTATGTTATTGTTTAGGTGTATTACTAGTGTTTTTTATTGAATTATATTGTTTAAGATATATGTCTAATCCAATGTTAAGATAAGGTAGTTCATGATTTAATAAATGGTCCATTTATTTGTTTTTAGAATTATCACTAATAACGAAGAGAATTATTCAATTCAGATAAAAGATTTGTATTTTGATTTTTGAGGTTAATGGTAATATAGATTTGGTTTCAATTTAAAGGAAACTCCTAAATTTGATAACAAGATTTGATAGGATGTAGCAATAAGTGTGTGTACAAGCCCAGTAACTGCTAAAGGCAGTCCAGTGTGCATGAAAAGGGGGAACATATCGGTTGAGGATCTGGCATGATATAAGACCAGGGATTTGGATTTTTTGGGGCGGCATGTTAGAAGGTGAGGTGCGCTGTGGTGCGTGTCTGTTCGATTTTATGGTGTTGGGATCTCGCATAGAGAAGTCCAGTAATCTCGTTCAGATGCGGCCATAGTCGCCGAGCCAGGGGGGTTGTTCACCCATGAAGTACAAGAACAAATGGGGGGTTGTTGGCACCAGTTCCTCACCGGTCCTCTTAGGGGTTTAGCAATGAGATTTCTTCTGTTTCGACAGAAGACCTCTCATTGGGGGGGGGTATTGTAACGGGTCAAATAAAAGGATTTTTTATTTTTTTTATTAATTTTTGGGGTTTCATTTTATTAAATTTTAAATTCATTTTCCATCTGTGTATACGGCCACGTGTTGGAATAAAAGCATTGTACAAACAAAGAATCAGTACACAGTAACAGTTGTGAAACATTTGCAAAAGAATGTGCCAGACGTCAATTCTAAGAATTTAACGTCTGTGTGGCACCCGCGCCCAAACGCACTACACCAGCATGTGCGCAGAACGACGCCGAGTTGGTTAAAGCAAAATGGCTTGGGCGAATTTGATTCAGCAATGTGCGTTTAAGCTGGAGGAAATAAAGTGTAAGCCCAGCCTCTTTTGTGACGTCAACCAGTGCTCACCAAATGTCATCCACGTCCCCAACACACAAAAACACATGTGTTGAAGGTGCCCTAGCAGTGACCATCAAATAGAAGGCATTGCTTTCCGCTCTGTCGGACGGCAACCTAGTTGAGCGTGAGCTTAGAGACGCTCTCCCCAGTTCTCTCACCGAAGCGTACCTGGACAGGGGCTCATTCAAAATTAGTGACTACCAAGTAAAAGTGTATTTCAATTATCACAAAATGTGACAGTGGGGCTAGTTTCAGCGAGAGAGATGACAATTTTTTTTTTATTGTAAATCTTCTTTACAACATAGACGAACTTTTTAAAAACGAAGTAACAAGAGCTCGGGGAGACTCCATGTGGCCGGCAGGGGTATATATGTATCCATTCTAATTAAAATGGGGCGTTTTTATATTAAAAAGGGGTTTTAAGAGTGAATGTGAGAATGTTGGCAGACTGGGCTGTTTATGTGAGTAATAGATGAATAGTGTAACGCGTCAAAATTTGGGTAATTTTATTTATTGCAGTTATGGGGTATTTGTATTTTATTTTATTTCAGTTTTCGGGGTTTCATAAAAATGTTGCAAGTTAATTCCATTGTAACAGACCACGTGGTGACTGAAACCGTTTGGAACAAAGCAGCGACGTAATATTCCGTTGTGAAATCAGTGAAGTATGTACCACCCGAAGTTTTCTCAGAACTGTGCGTGAATGTGACAGCGCACGCACGCGCAAAACAGGTCCACGCTCGGAGTGACGCTGCCGTCCAAAAACCAAGATGCCAGGAGAACAATTCTATTCACAGTCTCCTTGACTGAGATGGAGGAAACGTAGCTAAGGACCGCCTCCTTTTGGTGTCGTCAGACTAGCAGTGCCTAATATCGTCTGTACTCACTACAGAAACAATCACTATGTAGAACGTGCTTACCCAATAAGCCACAACAAATTAACTTTGAACGACGACGAGATCCGGTGGCAGTGAACCACAGCTTCCGCCCGCTGGTAGCCCATTTTACACAGTCTACGATAGGCGGTACACGAGCAACCGACTTTAGCTACAGACGCAGACATTTTTGTCCGGACCCGGTCGGTGTAGTTTATAAAATGTAACTGAATCAACAATAGAGTTAATACCGACCGGGACCCGAGGGATCAACGGATGTAATAATATTATAAATTGGTGCAGGGGAGTGGTGAATTAACGATCGTTCAATAACAAATCGTGGAATCGGGCAACTAAACACGTGTTCGGTCGGCAGTGTTAATCGGGTTACCGCGAATAAAAAACAGAACTTCGTAAAACACAAATAAGGGGGAATATGTTAAATTGTATGTGTGTGTGCGAGAGCAAAGCTGGGCTGTTTTCCATAGTGTAAAAGTATTAAAGGGTAAGGTCTATGTAACTAATTCAAAATGTGTTTTGTAATCTTTATTGTGGTGTGTTTTGTATTCAGGAATTCCGTTCTTATGTAAGTAAAAAGTATTCATTTCATAACAAAAATGTGTTAGACTAAGTTATTTCGTCATTACCACTATCTCATTTCTGTGCTGCAAGATTCGTCTAACGTTCCGGGATCTTTCTGAATTATTAATTGGGTGTGGTCAGATAGCTAAATTGTCCCTTTTATTTAAGGTGGAGTATAAAGGTTTTCGATATTTTTACCTATAAAAAATAATCGTGGCGACCTTGGTCTTCTGATGAAATTTAACACGAGGTAAGTAGTTGCGAAAGCAAACAGGTAAGTTCTGGCAGTGTATTTTATGTATTAATATATTTCGGCGTCTTTTTATTTTATCACAATAATGTGTTAATATAAGATGTAGATTTTAACTTCGTCAATATAAGATGTTTTGCCAAAAAATGTAAGGAAATTTTAATTTGTCTTGATTTTTTTTATTGGAAAAGAATAGCAATACAAAACTGAAATAAGTACATACTAAAAAATTTTAATTCTCTTCAAAAAATGAGTTGCGTAAGTTATTTACATAACCTGTAAACCATGCTTGCTTCTACATTCGTGTGACAAGATCCTGGCCCGAGAAAACAGTTAGAGGTAGGTGGAAATAAATAAATAATGTATTTGTATTAATAGATTAATAACTTCACATGGGTATGTTACATTTTCTTCTTTTCTGCATGTATTTATACTGCCTAATGTTGTTCTGTTGTTTAATATTGTTTTTACTTCCATATTCCTTAAGGAATGGAAGTATGGTGATGGCAAAAAAAATCGTGTTCGAGATTATTGCAGATTCTGATTCTACTACACTCAAAACATGAAAAAAAGTCGTTTTCCGAAAAGTGTCTGTGTGTGTGTCTGTCTGTCTGTCTGTCTGTAGATTTTTTTTCTATGGCAAACGATAACTGCCGCAAATTCAAACAGAATCAAATAATTTTTTGCATGCAGCCCTGATTTGCAGAGTACTCGCGACCTATTGTTTTTGGTGAAGATCGGTTGAGGGAAAGGGGTAGTTTACCTGCAACGGTTTTTTTTTAGCAAGGGTAATTTTGTTTGTTTGGCAAACGATAACAGCCGCAAATTCAAACAGAATCAAATAATGTTTCGCATACCGCCCTGAATTGTAGAGTTCTCAGGATCTGTTGATTTTGGTGAAGATCGGTTAAGGGAAAGGGGTAGTTTACCTGTAACGTTTTATGTTTTAACAAGGGTATTTCCTATGGCAAACGATAACAGCCGCAAATTCAAACAGAATCAAAAGATTATTTGCATACGGCCCTAAATTGTAGAGTTCTCAAGACGTATTGTTTTTGGTGATGTTCGGTTGAGGGAAAGGGGTAGTTTACCTGTAACGTTTTTTTAACAAGGGTATTTTCTATGGCAAACGATAACAGCCGCAAATTCAAACAGAATCAAATAATGTTTTGCATGCAGCCCTGATTTGTATAGTACGCAAGACCTATTGTTTTTGGTGAAGATCGGTTAAGGGAAAGGGGTAGTTTACCTGCAACGTTTTATGTTTTAACAAGGGTATTTCCTATGGCAAACGATAACAGCCGCAAATTCAAACAGAATCAAAAGATTATTTGCATACAGCCCTAAATTGTATAGTTCTCAAGACCTATTGTTTTTGGTGAAGATCGGTTGAGGGAAAGGGGTAGTTTACCAGCAACGTTTTTTTAACAAGGGTATTTTCTATGGCAAACGATAACAGCCGCAAATTCAAACTGAATCAAATAATGTTTTGCATACAGCCCTGATTTGTAGAGTACTAAATACCTACTGTTGTTGGTGAAGATCGGTTAAGGGGAAGGGGTAGTTTACCTGCAACGTTTTTTTATCAAGCGTATTTTCTATGGCAAACGATAACAGCCGCAAATTCAAACAGAATCAAATAATTTTTTGCATACGTCCCTGAATTGTAGAGGTCTCAATCACTTTCGATTTTGGTGAAGATCGGTTAAGGGGAAGGGGTAGTTTACCTGCAACCTTTTACGTTTTAACAAGAGTAAAGTACTTGAAAATTTATTTAAACTTTTTGAAACAATGGTAATTGTGAAAAATAAAATAATTTTGTTGCCAGGCAATAAAATTATAATTTTTTCATTTTAATGTAATATAATATTTTTCATTTAATACAGCAATAAAAAGGCAGGTAAGACACAGCCTGGCTGTTTGTGTGAAAATGATTTTAAATATAAATCTTAGAATATGGAAGTCATGTATGGTTCTCCATACCGATATTTTCTTCATATTTTTTTATTTAATTTGTTTATAAATTTACTGTCATATCCATTTTCTATTGCTATTTCTCTTATGATGTTCAGTTCCTGATATAATTTCTCTTCGTTATTTATGTATTTGTAAGCTCTATTAATCATATTGTTATATGTATTAACCTTGTGTGTCCAAGGATGTGATGAATCCTTGTGTATTGTTGTATTATTATTTGTTTCTTTTCTATATAAATTAGTAGTTATTTCGTTATCTTTTTCAATTTGAATATCAATGTCCAAAAAATTGATTTTCCTATTTACTTCTTCTTCAAATGTAAACTTCACATTATGATTGTATGTATTTAATTTATTTAGTATTATTAAATGTTCATTTTTTATGCTAAGGCTATATATAACCAATATATCATCTACATATCTGTTCTATAATAACACATTATGCATATTTATGATACCTAAAACAATTTTGTTTTCCAAATCCTGTATATAAATTTCTGACATAATTGATGATATGGGCGAACCCATTGCCAATGCCTTGGTCTGTGTTCACCCAATAATGATGGCAGAGGAAAATTCAATATGGATTACAGAAAGATGTAATGGAGGACACAGATAACAACAACAGATACATATATATAAAGGATGACTTTGCAGCAAGAACATTAACACAAAAGAGGAAAGTGTAGTAATAGTGTGTGAACTGATGATGAAATTTAAATAATTTCGAAAAGGCTTTTTCATTACCTTAACAAGGTGAAATTTTACTGATTTTGGTGGTGTATAAAATAAAATAATATAACAAGTCAGTGGCATAATGTTTAGCAAAAAGAGTATACTTTTATTATGATTTACTAATAACTCTGACACTGAAAGAAATAATAATAGTAATACTTGTTTAACATAACTTCTTTTTTGACAGTTTGGGATCAGAGAAGCCATTTATTCCTAATATTAAAGCCATAGCAAGAGACAAATGTTGCCAGTTTTCTCTGCCAGACAAACGCACCACTTCACATTCCATTTTTGATCTTGGATTAGTTTTTACATGCGCCTGGTAGTATTTTACTTTTTTCAACAATTTACGGTTTTACTGTAGTATACTGATTATTTGTTAGTACCGTGTTTTTAGATACATAGACTCTTAGTTATTATTAGAGTTACATTTTATGTTAATTGGAAATCAATCCATGCAAAATTCCTCAACTCGGAAAAAATATATATAATATAAAATAATAATATAAAATTAACAAAAATAAAATAAAATAATATAATTAAAAATATATATTACTTAATATATAAAATATAATTTCAGCTGTCTGTTTTGTACATAGTTTACAGGCCACGAACTAATATCCATTGTTCATTTATGGTATTTACAGGCCTTCAAAATTAAAATTTCTACACTTTCTTCTCTAATATTATTTGTTTGAAAAGTATTCTACTTAAAATCAGTATATATATTATTACAAAACGTGTACCTTCATATTAAGAGTGTTAATATGTAATAAAAACTGGGTTGTTTAATAAATACTTTTACTCTATGTGTATCTGTTTTTGTCAGTTGATACTAATGGTTGCGTGTTTATTCCTCGTATTGTAGCATGACAGAAAATCGACCTAGTTATAATTCAAAAAATAAGCAAGTATAGAATAAAAACAAACTGGCTTAAAGAAAAATTACTATAATAATTAATCAAGAACAACAGTAAACTGAAATCCTAGATTAAAAGAAATAAAGTTCATTAAAAACAGACATACAATCTATAGTAAATCATATGAAGATAATGATCGTCCAACATATAGAGTAAATATACCCAGGTAGAATAGGAGCATGTAAGGAAATACCGTGGATAAACAAACCCCCAGAATAAGAAGAGAACTACCGTATTGAAAAAACAATCCCACATTATCTATATATTAATATGTGAAGAGAAAACTTTGTACCCCTTTTTAAGCATATTGCGCGAACGGAGGAGTGTGAGATTTGGCATAGTTACAGTTTATATGGAGAAGGAGTGCAGAAAGCTAAAATTTATATACACAGTAGAAGCCCGATATAGCGCGGTCCGATCTACCGCGGATTCGGATATAACGCGGTGAAGAGTATGTCGCCTGTTACTAGCGAAAATTCTTACTTGTAGAGAGTGAGTAAATTATGAATTGTTTATCGTGACTTCCGTAGCCACATTGGAATGCGTTGCGTTTATTGTAAACAAAGGCTTGTTGTTGGAAACGGCGTTGTAAACAACAGCCAGAATTGCCAGTTCAAGTGGACCTGTAGACATAAACAATTGCCCCGTATTTACAGTCTCTACGTTTCTAAGAATTCATGCCAAGGCAAGCAGCCAACTAAATCCCTTCTCTCCCTCATACTCTTATATTATAAGATCATACTCTGATATTATCTTATCAAAGTGTATAGTCTTTGTCATAAATTCGCGTAGTGTAGAGTTTTGTGATGTCGCAGAAAAGAAAAGCATATTCGGTGAGTGATAAACTCAAAATAATTGATCGTGTGAAGAACGGAGAGTCAAAGGCAAGTTTATCACGTGAGTGTGGCATCCCAGAAGGAACAATTAGAGGGTGGATGAAGGAAGAAGATAAACTTAAAAGTTTTGTGAACACAGTTGAAAGTGAAGTGGGGTTGCAAAGAAAAAAGACTAAAGTAGGTAAGGATAGTGAACTAGATGAGTGTCTGTGCAGGTGGTTTTTAATAAAACGAAGTGAAGGTGTGCCACTGTCAGGACCAGTTATTAGAGCTCAAGCTGTGAAATTCCATAGTGATTTACATGGCAACAGTGACTTTAATGCATCTGATGGGTGGTTTTCGCGATGGAAATCTCGTCATGGTATAAGCCAGATAAGCATTGAAGGGGAAGCACGATCATGTGACAGTGAAGCTGCAGCACTTTTTCCTCAGGCATTAAACAAAGTAATGATCGATAACGATTTAAATGACCATCAAGTGTATAACTGTGATGAAACTGCTCTGTATTTTCGAATGCTTCCTACCAGAACTCTGGATGTGAATAATTCAATAAATAAATCTGGATTAAAAATAAATAAGGATAGAGTTACCCTCCTGTTTGCCACAAATAAATCAGGCAGCCACAAAGTTAAACCTCTCTATATAGGGAAAAGCCGAAATCCTAGATGCTTTCAACATGTTAACATGACGTCATTACCCATCACATATCGTAATACAAAAAATGCTTGGATGACAAGTGATATTTTCGGTAAATGGTTCCATGAAGAATTTGTTCCATCTGTGAGAAGCCACCTGCGGTCACTCAACCTCGAAGAAAAAGCTGTACTGACCCTTGACCACTGTCCAGCACATCCACCTGCTGATATGCTACAGTCAAGAGATGGGAAAATCGGAGTCATGTTCTTGCCGAAAAACACTACAGCACTGATCCAGCCATTAGATCAAGGCATCATAAAAGCATTTAAAGCGCATTACCGCCGTGAACTTCTGAGTGCTATAGTGAATTCTGATGAGGAAATGGAAATTTACCTTAAGTCAATAAACCTGAAAACAGTTGCGTATTAAATAGGTCTTGCATGGGAAAGTATTAGTACGGCTACGATTCAGAATTGCTGGAAGAAATGTTCCTTTGAACAAAACATCGCCGATGGAAATTGCTCTGTTGCCGGATTCACTAATAGTGATGAACAGTCTGCGAGTAGTGCTCTGCATTGCAACTTCACTCTAGATGACTTGAATGACTGGGCAGAAGTTGACAACGGTGAGCCTGTTACAGAATGTATAGGAGATAAAGATATCATCGATGCAGTCCGAAATGCAAATTGTGAAGAAAAAGAAGACGATGACGATGATGGAAATGAAAATGGGGTGGAAGTGAAAGAAGTTATTCCAAATGTTAGTGAAGTGATAATACACATAAACAAAGTAATTTCGTGGATGGAGAGGCAAAGTAAATCTAATAATGTTCATCTGCTGCACCTCGCGTTTATAAAACAATACGCGGAAAAGAAACGCTGTGCATTATCCCATCAAACAACAATTCCCAAACAACAATTACAGACTTTTTTAAGACCAACAGTCTACAGTAGGTCGAGTGAGCAATGTATAAATAGTGTATTTTATATTCCATTGGATTAAAATAGATTAAAATACAGTTTTCTTATTTTTTATTTCTACATTTGGTGACATAATTTACGTACAGTATATAGTAGTGCATTATGCTGTAGCCTTTTTCCCGGTCCTCCCTTCCCATCATTTGTCACTGTACAGGTCACCTTCCGATATACCGCGGTTACGCCTATAACGCGGGGGAAAGTATGTCACCCGACAACCGCGCTATATCGGGCTTCTACTGTAATATGTGTTACAAATACATTAAATTAAATAAAATAAAACATTCATTTGCACTTGGAAATTCATTTAAACTTTTTCAAACAATGGTAATTGTTAAAAATAAAATAATTTTGTTGCCAGGCAATAAAATTATAATTTTTTCATTTTAGTGTACGTTCATACTGACAATGTCAAACACATAATAGTCTGTCGTTTGTTTACGTTCATACTGCCAATGTCAAACACATAATAGTCTGTGGTCAAACAGTCGCACAAAGTAGAGATTGTCGCCAAAGAATTTTAAAATGTTGCCAACAAATAATTACTGACAGATTGACTGAATGAGCTGTGAATTTTGTGTGATTTCAAATGTTCCTTTTTCAATAGTCTGTGGAGTGTATGTCAAGGCAAAAAAGCGTTTATTTTATATTTTGTATATTAGATATCTGTGTTTTATATATTAATGTGCAGTTGAAAGTGAAATACAGCTTGCTTAATATACACCTGTTGCAAAAGGAAAATTTTGTAGCAGCAATTTGAATTGACTTACTCTCGCCTAATTATTATTGAAAAAATAATTGCTTATCTAATCCGTCGAGTGACTTACTTGTAATTCCGCTTGACGCATTTCAGGGCATATGCCCCATCTTCAGAATAATTCCTCTTCACAGAACGTCAGACATTAAGATTAAAATGTAATAAATTAAAATTAAAATCCATGGTTAAAATATTAACTCGTCAAAATATTAAAATATATGAATGCACAGAGATGCACGCACTATCACAACATGAGTTCACTTCGCGTTATAGCCGGTGTACACCGCCGCGATGTTAATCGCGCACTGACTGTCTGAGTAAACTGTTATCTGTGCAACGCATCTTGTATCTCAATGGCTGTGTCGTACAAGGGATTTGACTTGAAGTTAAGTTGGTCGTTTAATATGAATCCGCCGTCTTGTGAATTGTTCGTCTTTTTAAATTGTTTAAAGGCCTTGTAAATTTCGAATTCTTCTAATGTGTCCATATATCTGCCTTTTTTGCAAAAGTGCAATGGTTTAAAGTTGGTGTCAAAATCAGTGTAGTTATGATTATTATTTACGAGGTGACGTGCAAAGTTGGATTTGAGAATGTGGGTGTCGTTTTTTGGTAAATGTTCTTGGAAGCGTTTTTTGAACGCTCTGCCGGTTTGTCCAATATAGAAGCTGTTGCAATCGTCACATTGGATTTTATAGACACCTGTCCTCTGTTTTATTGGTTTTGCAGCTTTATGGTGAAGAATTTTCTTAATGTTGTTATCAGTCCGGAAAGTTAAAGTTATATTCAATTTTCTAAAAATGTTGGTTAATGTATGGGGTAAAGTTCGGCCGTAAATAGAAGTCACGTACGTGCTGTCTCGGTTACTACTCGGTTTTGTTTTCTTGTTATGTAACTTTTTCTGGTGTTTTTTGATCAAAGCATCGATCATAGAGCACGTATATCCATTGGCCTTAGCTATGTATTTAATGGTGTTGACTTCCTCCTGAAAGTCACTGATTTCCAACGGTATGGTGAGTAATCTATGTATGAAACTGTTATAGGCGGCCATTTTTTGCGGAAGAGGGTGATGGGAATCCGCGTGTATAGTGGCGTCGGTGGTGGTAGGTTTTCTGTATATTTGGTATTGAAAACTATTGTCAAACCTTGTTATTGTTAAATCGAGAAAATTAAGTTTATTTTCTATTTCAACCTCGAGGGTAAATTGTATGTTCTTGTTTATATTATTTAAATAGTTTTTTAAATTATTGATCTGTCTTATGGTACCGTTAAAAATGATGAAGGTGTCATCTACATAACGTGTATATGATACTATCTTGTTATGCCATTTGTTTGCGCTGCTGAACATATGTGTGTTTTCGTAGTGGTTCAGGTATATGTCCGCCAATAATCCGGAGAGTGGGGATCCCATCGCTAAACCTTTCTTTTGTATATAGTATTTTCCATCAAATATAAAATAGTTTTGATTTAAAACAACTTCCAATAGAGCGGTTATCTCATTAATTTCATCAGGACTGCGTATGTTAGCTACAATAAGATTATACTTGAGAATATTTATTGTATCCTGGACGGGTATATTTGTATAAAGGTCTACTATGTCGAAAGATGCGATTCTGTAATTAGGTTTAATTTGGATGTTTTTCAGTTTGTCGATAAATTCAGTGCAACTTTTTGTGCTATGGTTATTCTTTAAGCTTATACTGTTCTTTATTATTTGTACTAGTTTTTTACTGATTTTGTAACTCGGAGCAGTGGTGAAGTTCACAAGCGGCCTAATTGGTACACTGGGTTTATGAATCTTTGGCAAACCAGTGAACTGGGGAGCCTCTGCATTAATAGGTTTCAATGAGTGACGTGTGGCGCTATCGAACAAGTGCGTACAACGATTAACTGTGTTATTCAGGGCTTTAACGAAATCGGCTGACGGGTCGGCATTTACCATTGTAATATTATTATTTTCAATGAAAATAAAACCGAGTAGTAACCGAGACAGCACGTACGTGACTTCTATTTACGGCCGAACTTTACCCCATACATTAACCAACATTTTTAGAAAATTGAATATAACTTTAACTTTCCGGACTGATAACAACATTAAGAAAATTCTTCACCATAAAGCTGCAAAACCAATAAAACAGAGGACAGGTGTCTATAAAATCCAATGTGACGATTGCAACAGCTTCTATATTGGACAAACCGGCAGAGCGTTCAAAAAACGCTTCCAAGAACATTTACCAAAAAACGACACCCACATTCTCAAATCCAACTTTGCACGTCACCTCGTAAATAATAATCATAACTACACTGATTTTGACACCAACTTTAAACCATTGCACTTTTGCAAAAAAGGCAGATATATGGACACATTAGAAGAATTCGAAATTTACAAGGCCTTTAAACAATTTAAAAAGACGAACAATTCACAAGACGGCGGATTCATATTAAACGACCAACTTAACTTCAAGTCAAATCCCTTGTACGACACAGCCATTGAGATACAAGATGCGTTGCACAGATAACAGTTTACTCAGACAGTCAGTGCGCGATTAACATCGCGGCGGTGTACACCGGCTATAACGCGAAGTGAACTCATGTTGTGATAGTGCGTGCATCTCTGTGCATTCATATATTTTAATATTTTGACGAGTTAATATTTTAACCATGGATTTTAATTTTAATTTATTACATTTTAATCTTAATGTCTGACGTTCTGTGAAGAGGAATTATTCTGAAGATGGGGCATATGCCCTGAAACGCGTCAAGCGGAATTACAAGTAAGTCACTCGACGGATTAGATAAGCAATTATTTATTTAATACAGTGACTTGGATACTTTAAAAATGAATATTAATTATTATTGGTGGTTTCAAAAAAGTGAGTACATTTTATTATTTTTAAATTAAACCCTGTCTAATCTTAGTTTCAGTAATTTCATTACATGTTTTTTTTTACATTCAGACACTCGCACCTACTTCCATTATGCCTCGACATAGAACATTGACGGGTCGGAGTGAGAGACAAAGAAGAAGGAATATATATTCGCGTGAAAGTCAAAATGATAATAGACCAAATGCAAATTTAAATAGTGTAAATAGTATACAAAATGATGAAATTATTTTGAGGGATACATTTAAATGCGCACTGAATGTCATTCCAAGAAATTTTAATACTTTTGATTGTGGATTAAAGCATTTACAATGCAGGTTTACAATGCAAAACATTTCGAATCTGAGGTCACTTTAGGTGAAAGGACTGCATTCACTTCATGTTGTCATAAGGGTAAAGCAATATTACCGGCCTTAAGTCAAAATGAATACTTTAAATCATTGTATGATGGACTTACTTCAAATGAACCTTCAATAAAAAGAAAGTCAAAAAATTATTTTGAAAACATTCGTAAATACAATTCATCATTTGCTATGGTTAGCTCAGAAGCTAAAATTTCGGATACAGTAACGCGTGGAGTGTATCATTTTAAAATACATGATGTTTTTGTAGCGGGTCAATTTTGGGTCCTTTTATTTATTACTGGTAATGGGTCTGAAAGGAGAGGGTTTTATTTTATAAAAAAAAAAAAAAAGAATGAATTTTGTTTGGACATCCTTTACGGTCACTCAGACATGCTTGTTGGACACCCTGTATTAAGATCCGTGCCAGTCCGAGTAAGGCACAAAGCGATAACGATGGAATGTGACTGTAAATGTGCGCCCGTGCGCCGTTGGCGATAATCTCGACACCAAACTCAACAACCGAACGGAACAACAAGTGACTAATTAGACTGGCCACGTGAGTGCCGCAGCCAATCACAACTCGAGCTGACGGAAGTGGGCATCAAAAAAAACACAGTCGACATTAGGCAGAGACGCCAAGTGGTCAACGAGATACAGAGTTCCGTTACCGACGCTTATATTTTGTTTTCGGGCCCGGTTGGTCAAGTTTTCGGAAAATGTAATCAATTCAGGAAGACCGACCGGGACCCGAGGAAGTGACCGATTCTACAAACAGTGCAGTGACGATTCAAGTGTAGCTACTAACATAAAATGTGACCGAAACGAAAGCACGTGCTCGGCGGACCTCGCGCATATCAAACTAATTTTTCTGTTAGCTTTTTAGAACATTTTAAAAGGGTTTGTATGGGGTGTGGTAGAGAGAATTAGCAAAGCTGGGCTACCTTATGAGTAAAAAGCATATAGTTAATATAAGAGTAATGTAACCAACTTAGTTTATGTTTTCTTTCCTTTGTGGTTTTTGGATTAAGGATGTCCGTGTTTAGTAAGTAAAACATTCATTTAATCACTAAAATGTGTTAGTCTAAGTTATTTCGTCATTGCCATTTCCTCATTTGTGTTGAAAAAAATTCGTCTAACGAAATCGGGGGTTTTCTGAAATTCTTTTACAGTCAGATAGCGGGGTTTTTATAAGGGCAAGAGTATATAAGTTTTCGATATTTTACCTTCTAGAAAAAATATCGTGGCGACTTTGGGCAGTTTTCAAAAGATAAGTTTTACGGGGACCATGACGGTAAGTGAAATTCTGGCAGCGGTAAGTATTATTTTATGAAGAGTGGAACGTATAAAATATCAGTAAAAAAAGTGTGTAACTTCACAGCGACGCCCCTTCCAGGATGTTCGTATATAAATTTTATAGGAACTAGACCTATTTTAATACACAGAAAATAGGATGTGGTAATGACGAATGTATAAAAATTTTATCGTACATAATTAAGCAGGTTAGGTTTATGTTATTGTGATTCACAATGTGTTAGGTGTGAGTAGAGAAAAAGAGTAATTTTATATATAAATGTGTTATACAAACGAACTTTAAAAATGTCTATAATACAATGTAACGATAGTGATTTTGCATGGGACGAGTGGGAGAGTGAATTTCGAGGTGTTGTGGGTGAGATGACAAACGAGGAATGGGGTAATTTAGACGATAGGTTAACACGAATGGAAGAACAAGAGGAAGGAGTATTTGCGGAAATTAATAAACATAGTGAAATAACCAATGATACAGGTAAGATAGTTGAAGTAAAATTGGTAGAGAATAAGACAGAAAATAGGCCTAGTGATGATGATGAGAGTGGGGTGGTGGTAAATAAAGGTAAAAAGACAAACCAATTTCAAGAAAATAAAGTGAGTGGATGGGGAGAGTTCGGGAATAGTACGGAATTCTGGCGCGAGTTTGAAAGGGTTTTGAACAGAATTACTGAGGATGATTGGCGTAAATTAAATAATAAGCTTAGACAAATGGAAGAACAAAAAACGGGACTATACGCTTTCCTGAATAAAAATAGTGATGATACTAGTAAACAAAGTAACGAGGTAAGTGAAGGGGTTAGTGAGAGTAAAATAGTAGAAAATGGTAGTCACGAGACAAAAAATGATAACGGTGACGCAATTGAAAATGTAGCAATAGAAAGTGGTAACAATGTTGTTGATGGTAGTGAAGAAGTAATTAACCAGGTGAGTGATAACGATAATGAATTAATAAATAACAATGACCAAATAGTGGGAGATGGTGAGTACAATCCTGAGGTAAGTGGTAGTAATACAATTAATTATAATGATGAAATAACATTAAACAAGAATAATGATTATATAACTGAAAATGGGGTATCAAAAAGTGATACAATAGACGATAGTGAAAATGAGAGTAGAGTAAGAGTTGAGGTTGATCATGGAGTGTTAGTTAGTGTTTATGATTTAGAAAGGGAGTATAGGGGTAGTTTAAAGGTAGAAGGTGAACAGGGGGCAAAATTTTATGGGGTTAAATGTGAAGCAGAGAATTCACAAGTGTTGATGGAGGACAAGAGTTCCTCAATAATTTTTGTAGAAGACGAGAGTTCTTCAGGAGGTTATATAAGTTTTTTGTGTTTATCTGGTAGGGCCAGATGGTATTTAGATAATGTTATGGTATTGCCCTCTGCATGGAATGGGAGAGTTCAGTGTGGTTATGAGAGTTGTAAAGAAAGAGAGAGAGAAATAAAAATTTTTGAAGTTAATAGAGAGTATGAAATGTTGGTGCAGGTGTTAGACATGGAGAGAGATGATGAAAGAGAGAGAGAGAAATATCTGAATAACATGGTTATAAATAATGATAAAATAGTTGACTGGGGATTGAGACAATTTACTGATGGAGACTGGACAAAATTAACTAATGGCGACAAGTTGTATGAAATAATAAATGGTATGATGATGAACTTAGAAATAATGGTTTATGAAAGGGATAATAATAAACTAAAGGTGAATAAAAATCATTTATGCTATAAATATGTGAGGTATCTTTTTGACGATGGAGGCTAAAATAGAAAACAGTAAAAGACAGTTAAATATTTTGTTTTAAGCTATTTGACTTGGCTGATTTGGAAATTGAGATGTGATAACTGAATAAATAATGCATCAGATTTGTAAATAAATATGTAGTAAAGCCAATTGTATGTGTTGTGGTATGTAGAAATAGTGTGTGTGGCTGGGAGGTGACGCAAAGGAGTCACGAATGTAAAGTTTAATAACATAACATTTTTTTTTTTTCAAAGTGGGATCCAATAAAACTGCTTATGCTCTGTTCAATTAACTAGCTGGTCAGATATGTAATATAAGGTGTTCATTACATGCTATGATTTTAAATGTATTATTTTATTGTTGTATGTTAGGTATAGGCATTGATAAGAATATGTGTTTTCATGATATGTGTATGCTTTAAATTAAGCCAATAATTAAACGCCTGGCAGGCAATCAACATAATAGAAGTAAGTATTGATAATGTATTCCATGTAATTTGTTCAATTATGAGATGTGTTTTAATTGTATTAGGAGAGCAGCTGATCAACAATAACATGTCACTGGTATATTAGTTATAAATGTTTTAAGTAATTGATGCTCAATGTAATGTTTGATGTATTACAGACGTTTTAATGTAATGATAAAAAATAATTTGATAATGAGAAATGAAGTAACGAGTTGTGAAAGCAAATAAAAGAGAGTTTTTGGGTGATAAATATTTTAAGTGACATATAGACCTGTCAAAGTTAAAGTTGAATTAGTAGAGATGATATAAGGTAATGTTGTTTTGGTTAATACATGTTATAGTATTTTGAGAAGTATTGATGTTGACACAGTAGTAGTGAGTATATGTAGAGATGAGTAATGTGAATGAGATTTAAACATATTTGTTGATGATATTTTGTAGTAAGGGTGAGGTGGTAAGGTGTGAGCAACGTATGGCGTTGTGGCGAGAATAGAGTAGTTCGCGTGAGTGTTTGCCGATATTTTGGAGGGGCATTGGCTCGTATGGTTATAGCCAGGTAGGGAACACACATCCTAGTACAAAGATGAGCGGTGCCAGAGGTAAATTGAATTTAGAGCGTTTTGATAGCTATTTTTATAGAGATGGGTGTCATGTAGTAAAAGTTAATAGTAGAGTCAGGGGAATAAAGATTATATATGTATACAGATCTAGTAGTACAGTCAACGAGATAAATAGTTCAAATCACCCACAGTAGAATAAAGTAAGATTGTCACATAGAGAGAGTGATTTATGATAAAGATATAAAATTTTCATTTTGTAACGCCAGTGACAGAATTGTGATAAAATTTGAGAATAATATAAAATTAAGGTGTTTATTTTCATAATTTAATTTTCATAATAATTTAAATGGCAATTTGTTTATTATTTCTATTTAATATTTTGTTCATTTTAAATATTTTATTTTATTATGTTTTGTGCTTGAGTTAGATTGTTACAGATGTTTAATGTAGGTGCAGAGAGTATACGTAACATATGTAGGTCAAGGGTTTTGGACTTGACCTAGTTTCGATCAGCTGATGAGGTCATACACCTACTAAGCTTGTATAGTAGGAAGCCAATTTTAATTTGTTTGTTTAATTAAGTCAAACCAATATTTAAATAATTTTGCATATGAGGGAAACATTTAAAATAAATTAAAATTTTTTTTTGAATTTTAAAATTTTTGAAAAAAAAAAAAAAGTGATTTTTCGCCTGCCAGCGAATGAATATTTTAGATAATGATTCTTTTCTTATGTGTGCATTAACCATGTTTATTTTATTGTATTGCATTGTATTGGTAGACTATAAGTGGTTCTCATGTTAGAGTAAGGATGTGTTTAGATTAGTAGAAATGTCTAGGTTAAGTCATTTGAAACAAACATTTAGAAAAACAAGGAAGAGAATTTTTTGATAAAATATTTTTTTTTGAATTTCGGATTTTTTGAATTTTTAATAAATTTGAAAAGAAATCTTTTATTTTTAATGTGTTATGGTAACATTAATGTTAGTGTGTGTGAGCCCAGTATCTGCTAAAGGCAGCCCAGCTTGCATACAAGGGGAAACATATCGGTAGAGGATCTGGAATAATTTAAGCCAGGGATTGAGGATTTTGGGGGTAGCATGTTAGAAGGTGAGGTGCGCCGTGGTACGAGTCTGCTCGATTTCTCGGTGTTGGGATCTCTTACGGAGAAGTCCAGTGATCTTGTTCAGATGAGTCCATGGTCGCTGAGCCAGGGGGGTCGTGTACCCATGAGATTAAGAACCAGGGGGTTGTTGGCACCAGTTCCTCACCGGTCCTCTTCGGGGTTATCGATGAGATTTCTTCTGTTATGGACAGCAGAATTCTCATCGAGGGGGTATTGTAGCGGGTCAATTTTGGGTCCTTTTATTTATTACTGGTAATGGGTCTGAAAGGAGAGGGTTTTATTTTATAAAAAAAAAAAAAAAAAGAATGAATTTTGTTTGGACATCCTTTACGGTCACTCAGACATGCTTGTTGGACACCCTGTATTAAGATCCGTGCCAGTCCGAGTAAGGCACAAAGCGATAACGATGGAATGTGACTGTAAATGTGCGCCCGTGCGCCGTTGGCGATAATCTCGACACCAAACTCAACAACCGAACGGAACAACACGTGACTAATTAGACTGGCCACGTGAGTGCCGCAGCCAATCACAACTCGAGCTGACGGAAGTGGGCATAAAAAAAAACACAGTCGACATTAGGCAGAGACGCCAAGTGGTCAACGAGATACAGAGTTCCGTTACCGACGCTTATATTTTGTTTTCGGGCCCAGTTGGTCAAGTTTTCGGAAAATGTAATCAATTCAGGAAGACCGACCGGGACCCGAGGAAGTGACCGATTCTACAAACAGTGCAGTGACGATTCAAGTGTAGCTACTAACATAAAATGTGACCGAAACGAAAGCACGTGCTCGGCGGACCTCGCGCATATCAAACTAATTTTTCTGTTAGCTTTTTAGAACATTTTAAAAGGGTTTGTATGGGGTGTGGTAGAGAGAATTAGCAAAGCTGGGCTACCTTATGAGTAAAAAGCATATAGTTAATATAAGAGTAATGTAACCAACTTAGTTTATGTTTTCTTTCCTTTGTGGTTTTTGGATTAAGGATGTCCGTGTTTAGTAAGTAAAACATTCATTTAATCACTAAAATGTGTTAGTCTAAGTTATTTCGTCATTGCCATTTCCTCATTTGTGTTGAAAAAAATTCGTCTAACAAAATCGGGGGTTTTCTGAAATTCTTTTACAGTCAGATAGCGGGGTTTTTATAAGGGCAAGAGTATATAAGTTTTCGATATTTTACCTTCTAGAAAAAATATCGTGGCGAATTTGGGCAGTTTTCAAAAGATAAGTTTTACGGGGACCATGACGGTAAGTGAAATTCTGGCAGCGGTAAGTATTATTTTATGAAGAGTGGAACGTATAAAATATAAGTGCAAAAAGTGAGTAACTTCACATTTTTTATCACAGATCAGGTCCAATGACTGCTGGATATGGTCGCTCACCATGTTATGCGCAATTATATTTTTATGATGTTGACACTGCTGTCAATTATAGATTACGTGAACACTATAATCAAACATGCAATAACAATATAATGCGCGAAATCTCTCTTGAATTGGAACGCATTAATCCTTTCGTTCGGTCATTCATTGCAATGAAAGATCATGGTCAGAGAGTTGAAAATCAAAATAAAGAAATTTGTATGCTCATTAAAGTAAATCGTGATTTAGATCTACGCCGTTATAATGATGCAGTTCAAACTGATGTAGCAGTAATATTTAGACAGTTGATGGTGAGCCACCCTTTGAACGAAATATGGTTTCGTTTTCAAAAGTTAATGGTACCATTAAAAATATCTCTGTTTTGGATTCATCATTGGACCCTTTAGCGTATCCATTACTTTTTCCAAATGGTGATACTGGGTGGCATATCAATATTTCTCATAATGTACCAACTACATTTAATTCAAGAGTGCCCAGAAATAAATTAACCATGCTTCAGTATGCAGCCTATCGACTTGCAATTAGAGAAGATTTTAGCATGTTGCACCATTCACAAAAATTATTTCTGCAGTGGATAGTTGATATGTATGTGAGAATAGAGGGCACAAGGTTACATTTCATTCGACAAAATCAAACAAGTCTTAGGTCTGAAGTTTACAACAATTTAACAGATTATTTAGAATTGAACCCCAATGACAATAATGTTGGCCGTAGAGTAATTTTACCATCTTCATTCAATGGACCTCCAAGAAATATGTATCAGAATTATTTAGATGCAATGATATACAACATTTCGGAAAGCCTTCTTTGTTTATTACAATGACTTGCAATCCAAGTTGGCCTGAAATAGTTAGCAATATTGGTGTAGGTGAGTCAGCTAATTTTCGACCTGATATTGTTGTGCGTGTATTCTAGTCCAAACTGAAAGCATTAATTGAGGGCCTTACACTAAAAAAAATCTTCGGTAAAGTTGAAGCACTCATTTATAAATTGAGTTTCAAAAGAAAGGATTGCCTCATGCTCACATTTTACTCTCTTTAAATGAGCAAGATAAAATTGTTAACGCTACCAATATTGATAAAGTTGTATCTGCGGAGATTCCTAACATTCAAACACATCCTACATTACATGAATATGTTGTAGAAAACATGATGCATGGTCCATGCGGTGTACTTAATCCAAATTCTGTATGTATGAGAGATGGAAAATGCACAAAAGATTATCCAAAACGATATAATGAATTTACATGTGAATCATTAAATGGATATCCATTATACAGAAGGCATGATAATGGTATTAATGCTGAAGTTTGCGGTAGTTGCCTCGACAATCGTTATGTTGTACCATACAATCCGTATTTACTTGCCAAATTTAATTGCCATATACCGGTAAATGTTGAAGTACGCACTACAGTTAAAAGTGTTAAATACATTTATAAATATGTGTATAAAGGCTATGACAGTGCATCTGTTGAATTAGGTTCAGAGAGAAATGAACCAGGTCAAGAAATACAAATTGATGAAGTTAAAAATTTTTTAAATGGCCGTTATGTCGGATCAACTGAAGCTGTATGGCGCATCTATGAATTACCAATGCATTTTCAATCACATGTCATCGTTAGACTTGACATTCATTTACCGCGTAGACAGAATGTTTACTTTCGAGAAGCGCAAGTACGTCAAGAATTGAAAATGCAAGACAAACAAAATTATTAGCATTTTTTGAATTGAATCGATCAGATCCATCAGCGCATGAATATAAGTATACTGAAATTCCTTTGCATTATGTGTGGGAAGATTCCCGAAAAAAATGGAAGAAGAGAAGGCGTGGAGGTGATAAAATCATTACACGCATATATGTAGTATCACCAAAAGACATCGAACTTTTCCATTTACGATTGCTTTTATTACATGTCTGTGGTCCAAAATCATTTGAGGATGTTAGAACATACAATGGAATTATACACACTTCTTTTGTTGAAGCGTGCCATGCTCGCGGCATTGCTTCAAATGATAATGAATGGTGCGAATGTTTAAATGAAGCAAAAGAATTACATTCACCAAAACAAATCCGAAATTTATTTGGTTACATTTGTGCATTAAATGTGCCAGCCAATGCATTGGCGTTATGGAATGAATTTAAAGTATATCTTAGTGAAGATTTTTTGAGAGATTACAACGAAGAAGTATCCTTTAACAGAGCTCTATTAGAAATTGAAGATATTTTGAATGTTCATAATTTGTCATGTCAAGAACTTGGTTTACCAGTTCCCACGTATTCGCAGAGAACAGACGAAGCAAATGCTATTGATCCAATAGAACAAGAGTTTCTGTTTTGTAAGCATTATGAAACTGCAAATATTGAACAGCGTAATCTAATTGATTGTGTGATTCGTGAAGTTTTGCACCATGATACTGGATCTAATGTTTTCTGTTTAACCGCTCATGCAGGTTGTGGAAAAACATTCACACAAACAGCAATCATTCACAAATTAAATTCGCTTAATCTTAGTTGCATTGCAACAGCGTTCAGTGGCATAGCTTCAACTCTATTACTTGGAGGTAGAACTTTACACATGTGTTTAAATTGCCTATACCCATTTTGGAAAATTCTGTAGTGAATATTACCACAAATAGTAGCTATGGACGTTACATAAATTCATCATCATTGATAATTACTGATGAAATTTCTATGTGCCCACTGCAAGTGTTGAAAATCATAGATAGATTATTGCAGGATCTACGCGATGAAAATGATAAACATAAACCATTTGGAGTGAAAACGATACTTCTGCGGTGATTTTCGGCAAATCTTACCAGTTGTCCCACATGGATCACGTGCAACTTTAATTGAAAATTGTGTCACGAGTTGGCATAAATTTGTTTATTTTCATAAAGCAACGTTTATTCAAAATATGAGAGCCTTACCAAGTGAAATAGAATTTGTCGAATTCTTGAAAAAAATTGGTAATGATGAAGCCCCACAATTCCCTTAGTTTGGTGAAAATATTATTGAAATACCTCAGCAATTAATAGGAGATGAAAATAATATTATTAATGAGGTGTATGGAAATATTTCCGAAAACATACTCTCAGATAACATATTGAAGTCAGTTATTTTAGCACCTAAAAATGATGATTGTACTTTTATTAATACTGATATACTTAATCGAATACCAGGTGAACAGAAAACATATCATAGCTACGATAAAATAATTTGTGATGATGACAATGAAATCAATAACTATCCAGTAGAGTTTTTGAATTCTTTGACTATTAGTGGTTTGCCACCACATAAGTTAGTATTGAAAGTTAATTGCATCGTTTTACTGATCAGAAACTTAAATACAAAGGAAGCATTAGTCAATGGAACAAGAATGTGCATCAAGTGTATGCATCGTAATGCTACTGATTGCGAAGTTTTAACTGGAACCGCACGCAATAAGAGAATTTTGATTTCACGTATAAATTTAACATATTCCGGTACTGTTTTACCATTTAACTTTCAAAGAACTCAATTTCCAATTATACCTGCATTTGCGATGACAATAAATAAGTCTCAAGGACAAACATTCGAAAAAATTGGAATTTTATTGAGGCAGCCAGTTTTTATACATGGTCAATTGTACGTCGCAGCAAGTAGAGTTCGATCATTCAATGGTTTGAGATTTTATATTTCCGAATATAATGGCCAAGTGCATTTAGCAAATGATGAAAGAGTTTTTACAAAAAACATCGTTTACACAGAAGTTCTGAATCATTAAATTCACTTTCAAACTATTTTAAGTTCAATGGACAACATTTATTTTTTTAACCGCTCGGTTTTTTTGATTTAATGAAACATATATGAAAAAATACGAGGCACGTATTTTTTATTTCATTTTTTATGTTGTATTAATTTTTTATTTAAACTTTATATAATTCGAAAAAGATAGGCAAAATAACTGTGTAGCCTTGGCGAAACCTGGTCAGTATGGCAATAAAAAAAAACCCAAGGAAATGTCAAAAAACGCGTTATTGCTTTTTAAATATGGCTTAGTCAAGCTAAACCTCATTTTTCCTATCTTTCATATTTTTCAAATAACTCGAAAATTAATGCATAGAAAAAAAAAATTAAAAAATTATATAAGCTTTGTAGCAGATAATCTTCAAACTGTTTTCGAATTTTGTACCTTACCAAAAATGAAATGTAATCCACTGGAATTGAAAACAATGTATCTTATACTTCTATGAATGTCAAGTCTCATTTTTATTAGCGTTTATTTGATTCAATAATAACATGAAAAAATTAAAACTGACAATGAATTATATCAAAAAATAAATACGAATACAAGCTGTAATTGTGTTTTTTTTTCAACTGTTACTAACATTAAATTTTAAATTTCATAGGTATTGCAGGGAATTAAGGCAAACAACACACGCTAATGACGTATTTGTACACGCTCGCAGCTGACGTAATAGAACAAAATTCAAAAAAATTATATGCAATGATTATTGAGGTATACTCTTTGACAAAAGAACCTCAATAACGTTCAAACTTTAAAACTTAATGAATTACGGTCGAATTTCGACCACTGGGCGACCACTAGTAAAAATAAAAATACCAAAAATATAAAATAAGGAAAGTACAATACAATAAAATAAGAATAAATGTAAAGTAAGTGTAAGCAAAGAGTTTAGATATATGACTAAAATTGGACAAGTGTGATTTATTTTTATTGTGAAAAGTGACTAATAATAATCCCATTTAAGTGATGTTCCTCATTCCCCAAGACTAGATAAAATGACTAGAAATAAGATTAGGGAATGCAGTGAATAAGTGAGGTGAACCAGGGTAAATCCCTAAATTAAAACAAAAACAGCAATAGACTGAATAATAGTTAACTTTAATAGACTGTTTAAATAAAAACAGATTTGTTTTGTTGTGTTAAAAGTTCATTGAACTCACAGCATTGAATGCTTGAGATTAAATTTATTTTTAAGATAATATCTTTATTATGTTTTAATGATGTCAATTAATCATAAACAATGTTGTAATTAAGTAAGGGCAATTTAGTTGTTAAGATTTTATTAGAATTGTATGTCAGAAAGGGTATTAGCAAGCTGAAATAATAGTAAACTTTGTAATTGAACTAACATAAATATATAGGCCAAATTGTAAATCTCACCATTATAAATTAAAAGTAAAAAGAATGAAACTAAATAAATGAATGAAATTTGTTGAATGTAAATCACTAACCATTTATAATAAAGGTAACAACACTTTGTGAAAGTAGTGAAGGAATGTATAAGATATTGCCAGCATCGGCTTTGCCGATTCGGCAGGGCTTTGATCAGGGACACGGGCTCCCGCGAGGTTGTGTTTATGCCTTCCTTGCGAGAGCCGACTGCCCCAGTGACGAGTCCCTTCGACTCGGCCGCCGCCTTCGGGCGGTCGAGCCTCTTGTCCTCGCCAGTGCACCTCTAAGTTTTCGTGGGCTATGTCCTCGGGGACCACAGAGCCGCGCCTAGGCGTGGCAATTGGCTGAAGCCATGACACCCGAGATCCCCGTCAACACCTGCTTTGCTGATTCGGCAGGGTAATGACCTGGGACACGGGCTCCCACGAGGTTGTGCAAGTGCCTTCCTTGCGGAAGCTGGCTGTCTCGGAGTCATTCCTTACCGCTTTGGCCGACGCCCTAGGGCGCTCGAGCCTCTTGTCCTCGCCAGTGCATCACTACGTTCCCAAAGGCTAGCCTGAGGGGACCATGGTGTCAAGCCTCGGCGGGACAATTGGCTGAAGCAAAAGCTCAAGCTTGCCTCCGTGGTGGCCATGTAATTTATCATGGACCTGCGGACTGCACCATAACTCCCTTGTGCAGAGCAAACGACCGCGCTGACCTGTTGGCACTTGGCGTTCATCAGGCCTAGGTCTGGACAACGCACACACATTAGGGCGCAAGATGCCCACTTATCATCCATCCATAAGATATTATTAGAAAAAATGCAAGTGTAATAACACTGGAGTCTAAAGAAAAGCCTAAATTGAAGATAGTATTCAAATTAGCTAAGTAAATCATAAAATTACTGAGAATTAAAGAAACCAAATCATAATAATTCAATCAGTGATCTTGTTTAATGATAACTGGAATCTAACGTAGATTGTAAACCATTTAATTTGGGAGGAAGTACAGTAATTAAGGCCTACAACCAAATATACTGTAAATGTGACTTTTGAGTTAAAAAATACTATAAAATATATCATGTATGGTATTAAATTAGTCAGAATTAAATAAGGAATTTGATTATGTAATTAGAATTAAATAACAATAGATAATAAACCAAAATGTAATTTATAATATAATGTAAAATTCAATTCTTTTGTACAAAATCAAACTCGAGACTTCAATCAGCTGACTGAAACAATGTAAATTTACTAATAAATCAGCCAGGACCTTTTGTATGATGAAGAAAAAAAACTGGGAGTTGATTGTTAAACGTCAAGGTGAACACATCAGCATGATATAGCGAAGAAAAATAAAAATTTTTTAACATGAACTAAGCCTATGAAAAGGAAATTTAAAATATGATTTATTAATACTAAAGCCAAATAAAAGAAATCTAACCGTTACTTTTATGAAGATTGGCCATTGTAAACCCAATATAGGGACAATCCAGGCACTAATTCAGAATTTTCCGATGTGAATATTACCATGACATTACTGGATGAGCTATTAACGAGGACACTTTTGAGCAACACCTATTGCCGAACCAAAAAACGGATCACTGATACGGAATAATCACACTACAACGAAGAAAATTAATCACTACTACTCTGATGAGGAACAATTAAAGAATAAACATTTATTGGGAGGCGAATCGTCAAGATCTTGGTGGAATACGCAGCAAGAAGATCTTTGATTAAATCATCTGCCTACCGGTTTCACTCAGTTGTGATGACGTCAGTCCATGAATAGCCTGTGGTTCAAACAATTTAATTTTTACTTATCATAAATATTATTTCTATTTTACTAATTAAGAACTTTTTAATTGTAAGTATTGTACCTTTCAGCATTGCCCTTACTCTAACTTTTGATAACAGTTAAAAGAACCTATGAATTTTTAAATGTTAATAATTTATATAAAAGAAACCAAAACGACCTGAGATAAGAGTTTTCGAGCTGTGAAACAGTATTTCGACTCAAAGTCGATTAATTGCAACGAGATTAATAAATTCATTTAAACATTCAAAAAAAAATTTCAATAAATTAGATTTAAACAAAATTTTCATATTTTTCATATTTATATTTGTAACAGAATAAACCGAAGCGTTACAGTATATATGTTAATTCTATTTAATTATAATTTTATTTTTTGATGAATCTTCTTTATCGGTTAATTCTAGAATTAACTGAAGAGAATTCTTCAGTTCATCTGCTTCAAATGTTTGAATATAGCGGTTGTATCGTCCCAAAACAATTTCTTAATGAATATGTCCGTTTCCATCTCAAACGTATTCGTAAAAATTTTATTTGGGACCACTGAGCCATAGCGAGCGTCCGGCCGACGCCGCTAAAGTATCTCGACTCCCTTTTTATGCGGGCGGACATCACTGCCTGGCCTGCGAACAAATTTCGTCGCTGTACACAGCCTTCGCTGCTAAAGTCTGAGCAGTTGCACCCACAACACGTGTTATTTGTGGGTGTTGGCAGTGGACGAAATCTAGTGTTCACTGGTTGACGTCATTGGAAAAGGCGTGTCCTTATCCATACTTCCTCCAGCTCGGACTGTACGTCGAACAGAACCTTCGTCTTTGCGCCATTTTCGGCAGCGTCGGTTAATCTGCTTGGTGTCCCGTCCGCGCACCTGGTTGTGGTTGCGCGTAACACAGTATCACAGTTCTGAGAATTTTGAAGCTGTGTGCAACATGACACATTCCATTGTACTTAGTTCACCTCACCGTTTCTTTCTTTGAACAAAGCTTTTGTTTAACACGTGGCTGGCCACACAGAGGAAAATGAATTTACACATTTTTAATAAAATAAAACCCTTCCCTTTTAGGCCCGTTACAATGTTGTGTATGTATATTAACTGTATGTAGTATGTTAGGTATAAGGATTATAAAAATAAGTATTGTATATAATTGTGGAATGGTATCTATAGTAAGGTCATTCACTTGCCAAGAAAATCAGCTGATTGCTGGAATTATAAATATAGTATATCACGTAGAAAAAATCTGCGAATTTTTCAATGTAATTAAATGCTTGAATAGAATTAAAATTTGAATATTGTATTTTCAATGTGGTTTAAGAGATTTTAAATTAAAGGGTAAAATGTACTTGAGATAGTTTTGAGTTTTCAAGAGTTAAAATGTGAATGGGGTAAATGTTAGAATTTGGGTGATTATTATTTCGTTAGGACATTTAAATCAGTCCAAGTTAAGTTTAAAAGGGGAGTTGAACAAAGTAAGATTGTTGTGAATAGACGTAATGTAGAAGTTGAGTATTGATAGTGGCACAGTAGCTGTGGGGAAAATATGTAGAGTAATGATTGATATGTTGAGATAATAAATGGATAATAAATTTGAGTGCGAGGTCGGTTTTCATACGATGTACATCGGTAACCTTCGCACTCGCTGTAAATATTATATTATCATGTTATATTAAGTTATTTTTATATTGGATTTTAATATTTTAAGTGTTTGACAAGTGTATCAAATTTAAACGATACACAATTATTTTTAAATTCTGATGATGGGACAAGGGTCCCGAAACATGTAAATTTTATAAAGACGCTGTTTCTGAAAAGCCGCAGACGGTATAAAACGTTACTAGTTTTATTAAGTTATTGAAATATTGAATTTTGTCCCATTTTTAGGGTACCAACTGAGGTTACACATGTTTATTGTTGTTTAAATAAATGAAATTCCAAATCACTTACCTTTACTAAGTATATTCGAATTATTTACCAGGGTGTCGTCTGATGTACTTAGGCAGAGAAAAACGACAGGCAATGCAATGACAAACACCTATTTTGCAAGCACAAATAAATGGTACTTTATTTTTGGTAGCATGACAATTTTTCTGTTTACCTTTCGGTTTAAATTTACTAAAATATGCCAAAATAACATTCCGAACAATATTTGATTCACCTAGCCATACTATCAAGATTTATTAATTTGAATATATATATATATAAACTTACGACTAACTATAATATAACGGAAACCAGCGCTTTCACACACCCACACATACAGTTACTTAAGCCTTTAGAGATCTCATTTTATGATTTAGAGTATTTTAGTAATTTTTTAAATATTGGATTTCAAATATATGGTAGTATTCAGCAGAATACTTAGCTGTTCGAAGAGTTGATCTGGAATCGTCCCCTCCGTATTGTTGTCTCGCACTTTTTGTTTTACACGGTTCTTATTGCCGAACAGTTATTACATTTTTGTTGGTCACCACACAGTCTGTTTATATTATTAGTATGTAAATCATTTGGAGTTTTAAAACACATTCTGAACTGCGGTATTTACATTTTAGGTGCGGGCGCCCGCGATTTACGTTCCGGAACTTTTATTTGTGACCGGCCGGCTCACGGAGTAATTTTATACTGGGATGAAACAAACGGCACTATTTTGTGTCGTTGCCGTGGTTATATGACCAATTCTTATTGTTTTTAAGTTTGTATCCTTACGCCAGTATACGGTTGTTGCGATCACACCCAACATTCCACAACGGGGATCGTCTCTGACGTAAGATCGTCCGATGCCGTTACATAACTTGTTTACAGTTTATCATTGGTTGACCTTGGCACAGTTTTGCGGTCTGTTGATTTTGTCGTTTCACAATATTACTGAATAATTTTCACAATCAGTGCTACCACTGTTTTACCAATAAAAGATACCTTTTTGTTTACGTTTTGTCCCAATTACCATAAAAAATGTTATTTGCTTTTATTAAAAAATACAAATTTCTTTATTCGACCTAAGGTATGCCAAAATGTCACGTTACAATACCCCCCTCAATGAGAGATTTTATGCCGAAGCATAAAAAATCTCAATGACACATTCATACTTGATAAAGGGATCAGCCAGGATGTCGCCACAACCCCCTGTATGGTTTACAAAAAAAATTATATAATTAACTCACCCTTGGTCCGGTGACTGTGACCGCACCTGAATGACAATACTGGACTTCTCTCTCGAGATCCCAACACCATAGAGTCAGACAGATACTTAACGCCCCTGCTCTGACGCGCTGGCCAGCTCAGGTCCACCGCCACAGCATCACCAAACACTGAAACAACAAATCAAATATCAACTAGTGGCCTTATATAACACCATACCCCAACTGATCTGTTTCCCCCTAGCGGTGCTGGTTTGCGCTAAGAAGCACTGGTTTTGTTCTTCACTTATTTCTAACGTATATAGGAATACATATCATAACATATTTAAAATTCCATAATATCGTAATCTCATTCTGTGTACTTTCTCTTGTTAACTTTAAAATTCCAAAATTCAAAGTATTGCCCTGATTCCCATCAGAATTTAAATAAACATTTCCCATTACCATCTTACAGATTTCTCTTATCCCCAATTTGCATCTAAAATACTTAAATTCATAAAAGTCTCTTAAATGCTAACAAACACAATAATACATAAGAAAACATAGTACATTCATAATTCATACTGTTATTACTACATTAAAATAAACAATTCACATTTAAGTTTGAACATAATCTACACACTTTACATCATTAAATTTGCATATCAGATCATAAAGTTACCTTTTAATCTCAATTTAACTTTTATTAATTCATTTTCCAATTTTTTTTTTTTTTTTTTTTTACTTGGGTGATTCTCAGTTATTCATTATAATTTACTTTATCAACTTGGCATTTACTCATAATCTTACCCTTTTACGACTCTAATATTCCCTTACAAAATCTTTATCTAATATCACATCCCAATATATTCAACTTGGACTGACTCAAACGTTTTACTCAAACAATTACTATCACCCAACTCCTATCCCTTACAACCCATTGAAAATTTTAACTATCAACAATTTATTTCATTTTATTTAAAATCGTTAAACACACTGAAAACTTATTCTATAAAATATTATTATACTTTTATAATCCTTAATTCTAACATACTACATGCAACTAACACAATAAGACATAATAAATTCAATATAGGGAACATCTAGTGCATCCATTCTGCAAATTAAAACAAAATTATTTAGTTATCTCAGTAGCGAGTCATCATTATCAAAACACAACAAATTTTAATTCGTTACCCCCCTGGGTAACCCCCCTGCCACACACACTATGTATAATATAATATATTTATATTATAATATAAATATATTTCACAAGTATAATATATATATATTTTTTTTTAATTAAAATTAACAATTTACATTACATGACATTTCAAGTCTTGGTGTTGTTTTAATCTCATACATTTCTTTCTTAACTTTCCCTACCTTGACCTTCATTAACATAAAATAATAAGTACAACAAAATATTTACTTAGTCACTTAACGATGTTGTCATTACATGAAAATAAACAATTCACCTTTTATACAATTTGTATAGAAACTTATAAACATTATAATTTGTAATTTTCATTTACTCTTTTATATATCACCATTTCATTATTTATCCTTCGTTGCAATTAGATTCCTCAAAATTTCAAAATTATTATTAACATTTATTTTTAACCTTTATGTTATTCCACAAATTAAACTATTTAAGATTTATTTATTCATTAATTGTTATTTAATTGAAATCTCCTAAAATAATTTAAATTCATTATAAAAATTCAAACATATAACATTCAATCACAATATTTAAACATCTCAAATTATTTACTTCAATTGATTACTAAAACACAACATATTGCAAATATTATCAAAAATTTACAAATCATTAATTATTGTCTTCATAATTATTTTTATTATTTATTTAGACTGCAAAATATTAATAATATTATTATTATTATCACAACATTTTCTACTACATATACACACTGCTCACCTAACATTTTACAATACACACAATTGAATTCACTACAAATATATTTACAAACTTTTGTCATTAACTGTTCCATTTTTTCACACTTCATTGTCCAAGTCTGCCAGGTCATTACCATAAATTACAATATTAAAATTGTCCACACACTAATTTTTTAATTTCAACCTCCATCATCATATATATAACGAATATATTTATAACATGCATCATTGTTATCCACACACAATTTGTTATTATTATTATTATAATAATCCATTAATTTTATTTCATTCATTATGCCATTATAATTTATAGGGTTATTCCCTATTAATATTTCATACATCTTGTCAACATAATTTATTTTTGTCCAGTCTCCCTCAGTATTATTGGTTAACGTCAGGTAAGCTATTTTATCATTTTTATATTCCTCTACTATTACATCATGTAAGTCATTATCGTTTATAAAGATATTATCAAAATAATTCTCTATCTCTCTTTCAACAGGTAAGTATTTTATATGGTTTATCTTCACCCCTTCTAATCTTTCTCTCAACTCATTATAATTTCTCTTTAACTTATATAATTCTATTTCTCGATCTGCACACAACTCTCTATATAAATCTCTCTCACTCACATTAGTTAATTTCTGATTAATGGTTACATTCAAGTCTTCTCTGACTTTAACTATTTCACGCTCATGTTCTGCTTGTTTATTTTTTAAACTAGTTACATTAATTTTAATTGTATCAACTGGTTCAAAGTTACTTCTGAATTCATCATTTATATTTTCTTGTATTTCACTTGCTCGTTTGATTTGCTCACACTCATTAATTATACATTGAACATTACAGTCAATTTTGTCATTTTGCTTTTTAATTTTATCATTAAATTTACTTGTTAATGTGTCAAATTTTGTATTTGTCTCTAACATTTTCTCTTTTTGGTTTTCGTTAATTATTTTTCTATCGTTTTTCATTTCGTTTTGTATCTTATTTATAACACTAGTCAGTTCATCTCTCATTCCAACAATAGTCTTATTCTGTTCTTCTAACTTACTGTCTATTTCTCTTAATTTTTGGTCTTGTTTGTTTATTTCTGTTTTCAATTCTATGTTACTAGCATTTATTTCTGATTTGATTTCAGTTTTTAAATTATTATTTTCTGATTTGATTTCAGTTTTCATTCCTGACATCATCTCCATTATTAACGCTAACTGATTAAATATATTTACATTATCGCTTATTTTTGCGTCTACTGTCTCAATCGTTAATTCGTGTGTTGTATTGTCTACACTCTCATTAATATTTGTCGATATTAAATCGTCTTGCATAACATTTAAAATTGACCCCTCCACAATATCATCACCTAAATTTGCACTCTTGCTTTTCTCTGCCATTTTCGATCAGTTTGAAAATTAAGTTAACTTAATTTACAAAGTTCCTGTTAGACGGGCGCCATTAAAATGTTACGAGTTTTATTAAGTTATTGAAATATTGAATTTTGTCCCATTTTTAGGGTACCAACTGAGGTTACACATGTTTATTGTTGTTTAAATAAATGAAATTCCAAATCACTTACCTTTACTAAGTATATTCGAATTATTTACCAGGGTGTCGTCTGATGTACTTAGGCAGAGAAAAACGACAGGCAATGCAATGACAAACACCTATTTTGCAAGCACAAATAAATGGTACTTTATTTTTGGTAGCATGACAATTTTTCTGTTTACCTTTCGGTTTAAATTTACTAAAATATGCCAAAATAACATTCCGAACAATATTTGATTCACCTAGCCATACTATCAAGATTTATTAATTTGAATATATATATATATATAAACTTACGACTAACTATAATATAACGGAAACCAGCGCTTTCACACACCCACACATACAGTTACTTAAGCCTTTAGAGATCTCATTTTATGATTTAGAGTATTTTAGTAATTTTTTAAATATTGGATTTCAAATATATGGTAGTATTCAGCAGAATACTTAGCTGTTCGAAGAGTTGATCTGGAATCGTCCCCTCCGTATTGTTGTCTCGCACTTTTTGTTTTACACGGTTCTTATTGCCGAACAGTTATTACATTTTTGTTGGTCACCACACAGTCTGTTTATATTATTAGTATGTAAATCATTTGGAGTTTTAAAACACATTCTGAACTGCGGTATTTACATTTTAGGTGCGGGCGCCCGCGATTTACGTTCCGGAACTTTTATTTGTGACCGGCCGGCTCACGGAGTAATTTTATACTGGGATGAAACAAACGGCACTATTTTGTGTCGTTGCCGTGGTTATATGACCAATTCTTATTGTTTTTAAGTTTGTATCCTTACGCCAGTATACGGTTGTTGCGATCACACCCAACATTCCACAACGGGGATCGTCTCTGACGTAAGATCGTCCGATGCCGTTACATAACTTGTTTACAGTTTATCATTGGTTGACCTTGGCACAGTTTTGCGGTCTGTTGATTTTGTCGTTTCACAATATTACTGAATAATTTTCACAATCAGTGCTACCACTGTTTTACCAATAAAAGATACCTTTTTGTTTACGTTTTGTCCCAATTACCATAAAAAATGTTATTTGCTTTTATTAAAAAATACAAATTTCTTTATTCGACCTAAGGTATGCCAAAATGTCACGTTACAATACCCCCCTCAATGAGAGATTTTATGCCGAAGCATAAAAAATCTCAATGACACATTCATACTTGATAAAGGGATCAGCCAGGATGTCGCCACAACCCCCTGTATGGTTTACAAAAAAAATTATATAATTAACTCACCCTTGGTCCGGTGACTGTGACCGCACCTGAATGACAATACTGGACTTCTCTCTCGAGATCCCAACACCATAGAGTCAGACAGATACTTAACGCCCCTGCTCTGACGCGCTGGCCAGCTCAGGTCCACCGCCACAGCATCACCAAACACTGAAACAACAAATCAAATATCAACTAGTGGCCTTATATAACACCATACCCCAACTGATCTGTTTCCCCCTAGCGGTGCTGGTTTGCGCTAAGAAGCACTGGTTTTGTTCTTCACTTATTTCTAACGTATATAGGAATACATATCATAACATATTTAAAATTCCATAATATCGTAATCTCATTCTGTGTACTTTCTCTTGTTAACTTTAAAATTCCAAAATTCAAAGTATTGCCCTGATTCCCATCAGAATTTAAATAAACATTTCCCATTACCATCTTACAGATTTCTCTTATCCCCAATTTGCATCTAAAATACTTAAATTCATAAAAGTCTCTTAAATGCTAACAAACACAATAATACATAAGAAAACATAGTACATTCATAATTCATACTGTTATTACTACATTAAAATAAACAATTCACATTTAAGTTTGAACATAATCTACACACTTTACATCATTAAATTTGCATATCAGATCATAAAGTTACCTTTTAATCTCAATTTAACTTTTATTAATTCATTTTCCAATTTTTTTTTTTTTTTTTTTTTTTTACTTGGGTGATTCTCAGTTATTCATTATAATTTACTTTATCAACTTGGCATTTACTCATAATCTTGCCCTTTTACGACTCTAATATTCCCTTACAAAATCTTTATCTAATATCACACCCCAATATATTCAACTTGGACTGACTCAAACGTTTTACTCAAACAATTACTATCACCCAACTCCTATCCCTTACAACCCATTGAAAATTTTAACTATCACCAATTTATTTCATTTTATTTAAAATCGTTAAACACACTGAAAACTTATTCTATAAAATATTATTATACTTTTATAATCCTTAATTCTAACATACTACATGCAACTTAACACAATAAGACATAATAAATTCAATATAGGGAACATCTAGTGCATCCATTCTGCAAATTAAAACAAAATTATTTAGTTATCTCAGTAGCGAGTCATCATTATCAAAACACAACAAATTTTAATTCGTTACCCCCCTGGGTAACCCCCCTGCCACACACACTATGTATAATATAATATATTTATATTATAATATAAATATATTTCACAAGTATAATATATATATATTTTTTTTTAAATTAAAATTAACAATTTACATTACATGACATTTCTAGTCTTGGTGTTGTTTTAATCTCATACATTTCTTTCTTAACTTTCCCTACCTTGACCTTCATTAACATAAAATAATAAGTACAACAAAATATTTACTTAGTCACTTAACGATGTTGTCATTACATGAAAATAAACAATTCACCTTTTATACAATTTGTATAGGAACTTATAAACATTATAATTTGTAATTTTCATTTACTCTTTTATATATCACCATTTCATTATTTATCCTTCGTTGCAATTAGATTCCTCAAAATTTCAAAATTATTATTAACATTTATTTTTAACCTTTATGTTATTCCACAAATTAAACTATTTAAGATTTATTTATTCATTAATTGTTATTTAAATGAAATCTCCTAAAATAATTTAAATTCATTATAAAAATTCAAACATATAACATTCAATCACAATATTTAAACATCTCAAATTATTTACTTCAATTGATTACTAAAACACAACATATTGCAAATATTATCAAAAATTTACAAATCATTAATTATTGTCTTCATAATTATTTTTATTATTTATTTAGACTGCAAAATATTAATAATATTATTATTATTATCACAACATTTTCTACTACATATACACACTGCTCACCTAACATTTTACAATACACACAATTGAATTCACTACAAATATATTTACAAACTTTTGTCATTAACTGTTCCATTTTTTCACACTTCATTGTCCAAGTCTGCCAGGTCATTACAATAAATTACAATATTAAAATTGTCCACACACTAATTTTTTAATTTCAACCTCCATCATCATATATATAACGAATATATTTATAACATGCATCATTGTTATCCACACACAATTTGTTATTATTATAATTATAATAATCCATTAATTTTATTTCATTCATTATGCCATTATAATTTATAGGGTTATTCCCTATTAATATTTCATACATCTTGTCAACATAATTTATTTTTGTCCAGTCTCCCTCAGTATTATTGGTTAACGTCAGGTAAGCTATTTTATCATTTTTATATTCCTCTACTATTACATCATGTAAGTCATTATCGTTTATAAAGATATTATCAAAATAATTCTCTATCTCTCTTTCAACAGGTAAGTATTTTATATGGTTTATCTTCACCCCTTCTAATCTTTCTCTCAACTCATTATAATTTCTCTTTAACTTATATAATTCTATTTCTCGATCTGCACACAACTCTCTATATAAATCTCTCTCACTCACATTAGTTAATTTCTGATTAATGGTTACATTCAAGTCTTCTCTGACTTTAACTATTTCACGCTCATGTTCTGCTTGTTTATTTTTTAAACTAGTTACATTAATTTTAATTGTATCAACTGGTTCAAAGTTACTTCTGAATTCATCATTTATATTTTCTTGTATTTCACTTGCTCGTTTGATTTGCTCACACTCATTAATTATACATTGAACATTACAGTCAATTTTGTCATTTTGCTTTTTAATTTTATCATTAAATTTACTTGTTAATGTGTCAAATTTTGTATTTGTCTCTAACATTTTCTCTTTTTGGTTTTCGTTAATTATTTTTCTATCGTTTTTCATTTCGTTTTGTATCTTATTTATAACACTAGTCAGTTCATCTCTCATTCCAACAATAGTCTTATTCTGTTCTTCTAACTTACTGTCTATTTCTCTTAATTTTTGGTCTTGTTTGTTTATTTCTGTTTTCAATTCTATGTTACTAGCATTTATTTCTGATTTGATTTCAGTTTTTAAATTATTATTTTCTGATTTGATTTCAGTTTTCATTCCTGACATCATCTCCATTATTAACGCTAACTGATTAAATATATTTACATTATCGCTTATTTTTGCGTCTACTGTCTCAATCGTTAATTCGTGTGTTGTATTGTCTACACTCTCATTAATATTTGTCGATATTAAATCGTCTTGCGTAACATTTAAAATTGACCCCTCCACAATATCATCACCTAAATTTGCACTCTTGCTTTTCTCTGCCATTTTCGATCAGTTTGAAAATTAAGTTAACTTAATTTACAAAGTTCCTGTTAGACGGGCGCCATTAAAATGTTACGAGTTTTATTAAGTTATTGAAATATTGAATTTTGTCCCATTTTTAGGGTACCAACTGAGGTTACACATGTTTATTGTTGTTTAAATAAATGAAATTCCAAATCACTTACCTTTACTAAGTATATTCGAATTATTTACCAGGGTGTCGTCTGATGTACTTAGGCAGAGAAAAACGACAGGCAATGCAATGACAAACACCTATTTTGCAAGCACAAATAAATGGTACTTTATTTTTGGTAGCATGATAATTTTTCTGTTTACCTTTCGGTTTAAATTTACTAAAATATGCCAAAATAACATTCCGAACAATATTTGATTCACCTAGCCATACTATCAAGATTTATTAATTTGAATATATATATATATAAACTTACGACTAACTATAATATAACGGAAACCAGCGCTTTCACACACCCACACATACAGTTACTTAAGCCTTTAGAGATCTCATTTTATGATTTAGAGTATTTTAGTAATTTTTTAAATATTGGATTTCAAATATATGGTAGTATTCAGCAGAATACTTAGCTGTTCGAAGAGTTGATCTGGAATCGTCCCCTCCGTATTGTTGTCTCGCACTTTTTGTTTTACACGGTTCTATTGCCGAACAGTTATTACATTTTTGTTGGTCACCACACAGTCTGTTTATATTATTAGTATGTAAATCATTTGGAGTTTTAAAACACATTCTGAACTGCGGTATTTACATTTTAGGTGCGGGCGCCCGCGATTTACGTTCCGGAACTTTTATTTGTGACCGGCCGGCTCACGGAGTAATTTTATACTGGGATGATACAAACGGCACTATTTTGTGTCGTTGCCGTGGTTATATGACCAATTCTTATTGTTTTTAAGTTTGTATCCTTATGCCAGTATACGGTTGTTGCGATCACACCCAACATTCCACAACGGGGATCGTCTCTGACGTAAGATCGTCCGATGCCGTTACATAACTTGTTTACAGTTTATCATTGGTTGACCTTGGCACAGTTTTGCGGTCTGTTGATTTTGTCGTTTCACAATATTACTGAATAATTTTCACAATCAGTGCTACCACTGTTTTACCAATAAAAGATACCTTTTTGTTTACGTTTTGTCCCAATTACCATAAAAAATGTTATTTGCTTTTATTAAAAAATACAAATTTCTTTATTCGACCTAAGGTATGCCAAAATGTCACGTTACAATACCCCCCTCAATGAGAGATTTTATGCCGAAGCATAAAAAATCTCAATGACACATTCATACTTGATAAAGGGATCAGCCAGGATGTCGCCACAACCCCCTGTATGGTTTACAAAAAAAATTATATAATTAACTCACCCTTGGTCCGGTGACTGTGACCGCACCTGAATGACAATACTGGACTTCTCTCTCGAGATCCCAACACCATAGAGTCAGACAGATACTTAACGCCCCTGCTCTGACGCGCTGGCCAGCTCAGGTCCACCGCCACAGCATCACCAAACACTGAAACAACAAATCAAATATCAACTAGTGGCCTTATATAACACCATACCCCAACTGATCTGTTTCCCCCTAGCGGTGCTGGTTTGCGCTAAGAAGCACTGGTTTTGTTCTTCACTTATTTCTAACGTATATAGGAATACATATCATAACATATTTAAAATTCCATAATCTCGTAATCTCATTCTGTGTACTTTCTCTTGTTAACTTTAAAATTCCAAAATTCAAAGTATTGCCCTGATTCCCATCAGAATTTAAATAAACATTTCCCATTACCATCTTACAGATTTCTCTTATCCCCAATTTGCATCTAAAATACTTAAATTCATAAAAGTCTCTTAAATGCTAACAAACACAATAATACATAAGAAAACATAGTACATTCATAATTCATACTGTTATTACTACATTAAAATAAACAATTCACATTTAAGTTTGAACATAATCTACACACTTTACATCATTAAATTTGCATATCAGATCATAAAGTTACCTTTTAATCTCAATTTAACTTTTATTAATTCATTTTCCAATTTTTTTTTTTTTTTTTTTTTTTTTTACTTGGGTGATTCTCAGTTATTCATTATAATTTACTTTATCAACTTGGCATTTACTCATAATCTTGCCCTTTTACGACTCTAATATTCCCTTACAAAATCTTTATCTAATATCACACCCCAATATATTCAACTTGGACTGACTCAAACGTTTTACTCAAACAATTACTATCACCCAACTCCTATCCCTTACAACCCATTGAAAATTTTAACTATCACCAATTTATTTCATTTTATTTAAAATCGTTAAACACACTGAAAACTTATTCTATAAAATATTATTATACTTTTATAATCCTTAATTCTAACATACTACATGCAACTTAACACAATAAGACATAATAAATTCAATATAGGGAACATCTAGTGCATCCATTCTGCAAATTAAAACAAAATTATTTAGTTATCTCAGTAGCGAGTCATCATTATCAAAACACAACAAATTTTAATTCGTTACCCCCCTGGGTAACCCCCCTGCCACACACACTATGTATAATATAATATATTTATATTATAATATAAATATATTTCACAAGTATAATATATATATATTTTTTTTTTAATTAAAATTAACAATTTACATTACATGACATTTCTAGTCTTGGTGTTGTTTTAATCTCATACATTTCTTTCTTAACTTTCCCTACCTTGACCTTCATTAACATAAAATAATAAGTACAACAAAATATTTACTTAGTCACTTAACGATGTTGTCATTACATGAAAATAAACAATTCACCTTTTATACAATTTGTATAGGAACTTATAAACATTATAATTTGTAATTTTCATTTACTCTTTTATATATCACCATTTCATTATTTATCCTTCGTTGCAATTAGATTCCTCAAAATTTCAAAATTATTATTAACATTTATTTTTAACCTTTATGTTATTCCACAAATTAAACTATTTAAGATTTATTTATTCATTAATTGTTATTTAATTGAAATCTCCTAAAATAATTTAAATTCATTATAAAAATTCAAACATATAACATTCAATCACAATATTTAAACATCTCAAATTATTTACTTCAATTGATTACTAAAACACAACATATTGCAAATATTATCAAAAATTTACAAATCATTAATTATTGTCTTCATAATTATTTTTATTATTTATTTAGACTGCAAAATATTAATAATATTATTATTATTATCACAACATTTTCTACTACATATACACACTGCTCACCTAACATTTTACAATACACACAATTGAATTCACTACAAATATATTTACAAACTTTTGTCATTAACTGTTCCATTTTTTCACACTTCATTGTCCAAGTCTGCCAGGTCATTACCATAAATTACAATATTAAAATTGTCCACACACTAATTTTTTAATTTCAACCTCCATCATCATATATATAACGAATATATTTATAACATGCATCATTGTTATCCACACACAATTTGTTATTATTATAATTATAATAATCCATTAATTTTATTTCATTCATTATGCCATTATAATTTATAGGGTTATTCCCTATTAATATTTCATACATCTTGTCAACATAATTTATTTTTGTCCAGTCTCCCTCAGTATTATTGGTTAACGTCAGGTAAGCTATTTTATCATTTTTATATTCCTCTACTATTACATCATGTAAGTCATTATCGTTTATAAAGATATTATCAAAATAATTCTCTATCTCTCTTTCAACAGGTAAGTATTTTATATGGTTTATCTTCACCCCTTCTAATCTTTCTCTCAACTCATTATAATTTCTCTTTAACTTATATAATTCTATTTCTCGATCTGCACACAACTCTCTATATAAATCTCTCTCACTCACATTAGTTAATTTCTGATTAATGGTTACATTCAAGTCTTCTCTGACTTTAACTATTTCACGCTCATGTTCTGCTTGTTTATTTTTTAAACTAGTTACATTAATTTTAATTGTATCAACTGGTTCAAAGTTACTTCTGAATTCATCATTTATATTTTCTTGTATTTCACTTGCTCGTTTGATTTGCTCACACTCATTAATTATACATTGAACATTACAGTCAATTTTGTCATTTTGCTTTTTAATTTTATCATTAAATTTACTTGTTAATGTGTCAAATTTTGTATTTGTCTCTAACATTTTCTCTTTTTGGTTTTCGTTAATTATTTTTCTATCGTTTTTCATTTCGTTTTGTATCTTATTTATAACACTAGTCAGTTCATCTCTCATTCCAACAATAGTCTTATTCTGTTCTTCTAACTTACTGTCTATTTCTCTTAATTTTTGGTCTTGTTTGTTTATTTCTGTTTTCAATTCTATGTTACTAGCATTTATTTCTGATTTGATTTCAGTTTTTAAATTATTATTTTCTGATTTGATTTCAGTTTTCATTCCTGACATCATCTCCATTATTAACGCTAACTGATTAAATATATTTACATTATCGCTTATTTTTGCGTCTACTGTCTCAATCGTTAATTCGTGTGTTGTATTGTCTACACTCTCATTAATATTTGTCGATATTAAATCGTCTTGCGTAACATTTAAAATTGACCCCTCCACAATATCATCACCTAAATTTGCACTCTTGCTTTTCTCTGCCATTTTCGATCAGTTTGAAAATTAAGTTAACTTAATTTACAAAGTTCCTGTTAGACGGGCGCCATTAAAATGTTACGAGTTTTATTAAGTTATTGAAATATTGAATTTTGTCCCATTTTTAGGGTACCAACTGAGGTTACACATGTTTATTGTTGTTTAAATAAATGAAATTCCAAATCACTTACCTTTACTAAGTATATTCGAATTATTTACCAGGGTGTCGTCTGATGTACTTAGGCAGAGAAAAACGACAGGCAATGCAATGACAAACACCTATTTTGCAAGCACAAATAAATGGTACTTTATTTTTGGTAGCATGACAATTTTTCTGTTTACCTTTCGGTTTAAATTTACTAAAATATGCCAAAATAACATTCCGAACAATATTTGATTCACCTAGCCATACTATCAAGATTTATTAATTTGAATATATATATATATAAACTTACGACTAACTATAATATAACGGAAACCAGCGCTTTCACACACCCACACATACAGTTACTTAAGCCTTTAGAGATCTCATTTTATGATTTAGAGTATTTTAGTAATTTTTTAAATATTGGATTTCAAATATATGGTAGTATTCAGCAGAATACTTAGCTGTTCGAAGAGTTGATCTGGAATCGTCCCCTCCGTATTGTTGTCTCGCACTTTTTGTTTTACACGGTTCTTATTGCCGAACAGTTATTACATTTTTGTTGGTCACCACACAGTCTGTTTATATTATTAGTATGTAAATCATTTGGAGTTTTAAAACACATTCTGAACTGCGGTATTTACATTTTAGGTGCGGGCGCCCGCGATTTACGTTCCGGAACTTTTATTTGTGACCGGCCGGCTCACGGAGTAATTTTATACTGGGATGAAACAAACGGCACTATTTTGTGTCGTTGCCGTGGTTATATGACCAATTCTTATTGTTTTTAAGTTTGTATCCTTACGCCAGTATACGGTTGTTGCGATCACACCCAACATTCCACAACGGGGATCGTCTCTGACGTAAGATCGTCCGATGCCGTTACATAACTTGTTTACAGTTTATCATTGGTTGACCTTGGCACAGTTTTGCGGTCTGTTGATTTTGTCGTTTCACAATATTACTGAATAATTTTCACAATCAGTGCTACCACTGTTTTACCAATAAAAGATACCTTTTTGTTTACGTTTTGTCCCAATTACCATAAAAAATGTTATTTGCTTTTATTAAAAAATACAAATTTCTTTATTCGACCTAAGGTATGCCAAAATGTCACGTTACAATACCCCCCTCAATGAGAGATTTTATGCCGAAGCATAAAAAATCTCAATGACACATTCATACTTGATAAAGGGATCAGCCAGGATGTCGCCACAACCCCCTGTATGGTTTACAAAAAAAATTATATAATTAACTCACCCTTGGTCCGGTGACTGTGACCGCACCTGAATGACAATACTGGACTTCTCTCTCGAGATCCCAACACCATAGAGTCAGACAGATACTTAACGCCCCTGCTCTGACGCGCTGGCCAGCTCAGGTCCACCGCCACAGCATCACCAAACACTGAAACAACAAATCAAATATCAACTAGTGGCCTTATATAACACCATACCCCAACTGATCTGTTTCCCCCTAGCGGTGCTGGTTTGCGCTAAGAAGCACTGGTTTTGTTCTTCACTTATTTCTAACGTATATAGGAATACATATCATAACATATTTAAAATTCCATAATATCGTAATCTCATTCTGTGTACTTTCTCTTGTTAACTTTAAAATTCCAAAATTCAAAGTATTGCCCTGATTCCCATCAGAATTTAAATAAACATTTCCCATTACCATCTTACAGATTTCTCTTATCCCCAATTTGCATCTAAAATACTTAAATTCATAAAAGTCTCTTAAATGCTAACAAACACAATAATACATAAGAAAACATAGTACATTCATAATTCATACTGTTATTACTACATTAAAATAAACAATTCACATTTAAGTTTGAACATAATCTACACACTTTACATCATTAAATTTGCATATCAGATCATAAAGTTACCTTTTAATCTCAATTTAACTTTTATTAATTCATTTTCCAATTTTTTTTTTTTTTTTTTTTTTACTTGGGTGATTCTCAGTTATTCATTATAATTTACTTTATCAACTTGGCATTTACTCATAATCTTACCCTTTTACGACTCTAATATTCCCTTACAAAATCTTTATCTAATATCACATCCCAATATATTCAACTTGGACTGACTCAAACGTTTTACTCAAACAATTACTATCACCCAACTCCTATCCCTTACAACCCATTGAAAATTTTAACTATCAACAATTTATTTCATTTTATTTAAAATCGTTAAACACACTGAAAACTTATTCTATAAAATATTATTATACTTTTATAATCCTTAATTCTAACATACTACATGCAACTAACACAATAAGACATAATAAATTCAATATAGGGAACATCTAGTGCATCCATTCTGCAAATTAAAACAAAATTATTTAGTTATCTCAGTAGCGAGTCATCATTATCAAAACACAACAAATTTTAATTCGTTACCCCCCTGGGTAACCCCCCTGCCACACACACTATGTATAATATAATATATTTATATTATAATATAAATATATTTCACAAGTATAATATATATATATTTTTTTTTAATTAAAATTAACAATTTACATTACATGACATTTCAAGTCTTGGTGTTGTTTTAATCTCATACATTTCTTTCTTAACTTTCCCTACCTTGACCTTCATTAACATAAAATAATAAGTACAACAAAATATTTACTTAGTCACTTAACGATGTTGTCATTACATGAAAATAAACAATTCACCTTTTATACAATTTGTATAGAAACTTATAAACATTATAATTTGTAATTTTCATTTACTCTTTTATATATCACCATTTCATTATTTATCCTTCGTTGCAATTAGATTCCTCAAAATTTCAAAATTATTATTAACATTTATTTTTAACCTTTATGTTATTCCACAAATTAAACTATTTAAGATTTATTTATTCATTAATTGTTATTTAATTGAAATCTCCTAAAATAATTTAAATTCATTATAAAAATTCAAACATATAACATTCAATCACAATATTTAAACATCTCAAATTATTTACTTCAATTGATTACTAAAACACAACATATTGCAAATATTATCAAAAATTTACAAATCATTAATTATTGTCTTCATAATTATTTTTATTATTTATTTAGACTGCAAAATATTAATAATATTATTATTATTATCACAACATTTTCTACTACATATACACACTGCTCACCTAACATTTTACAATACACACAATTGAATTCACTACAAATATATTTACAAACTTTTGTCATTAACTGTTCCATTTTTTCACACTTCATTGTCCAAGTCTGCCAGGTCATTACCATAAATTACAATATTAAAATTGTCCACACACTAATTTTTTAATTTCAACCTCCATCATCATATATATAACGAATATATTTATAACATGCATCATTGTTATCCACACACAATTTGTTATTATTATTATTATAATAATCCATTAATTTTATTTCATTCATTATGCCATTATAATTTATAGGGTTATTCCCTATTAATATTTCATACATCTTGTCAACATAATTTATTTTTGTCCAGTCTCCCTCAGTATTATTGGTTAACGTCAGGTAAGCTATTTTATCATTTTTATATTCCTCTACTATTACATCATGTAAGTCATTATCGTTTATAAAGATATTATCAAAATAATTCTCTATCTCTCTTTCAACAGGTAAGTATTTTATATGGTTTATCTTCACCCCTTCTAATCTTTCTCTCAACTCATTATAATTTCTCTTTAACTTATATAATTCTATTTCTCGATCTGCACACAACTCTCTATATAAATCTCTCTCACTCACATTAGTTAATTTCTGATTAATGGTTACATTCAAGTCTTCTCTGACTTTAACTATTTCACGCTCATGTTCTGCTTGTTTATTTTTTAAACTAGTTACATTAATTTTAATTGTATCAACTGGTTCAAAGTTACTTCTGAATTCATCATTTATATTTTCTTGTATTTCACTTGCTCGTTTGATTTGCTCACACTCATTAATTATACATTGAACATTACAGTCAATTTTGTCATTTTGCTTTTTAATTTTATCATTAAATTTACTTGTTAATGTGTCAAATTTTGTATTTGTCTCTAACATTTTCTCTTTTTGGTTTTCGTTAATTATTTTTCTATCGTTTTTCATTTCGTTTTGTATCTTATTTATAACACTAGTCAGTTCATCTCTCATTCCAACAATAGTCTTATTCTGTTCTTCTAACTTACTGTCTATTTCTCTTAATTTTTGGTCTTGTTTGTTTATTTCTGTTTTCAATTCTATGTTACTAGCATTTATTTCTGATTTGATTTCAGTTTTTAAATTATTATTTTCTGATTTGATTTCAGTTTTCATTCCTGACATCATCTCCATTATTAACGCTAACTGATTAAATATATTTACATTATCGCTTATTTTTGCGTCTACTGTCTCAATCGTTAATTCGTGTGTTGTATTGTCTACACTCTCATTAATATTTGTCGATATTAAATCGTCTTGCGTAACATTTAAAATTGACCCCTCCACAATATCATCACCTAAATTTGCACTCTTGCTTTTCTCTGCCATTTTCGATCAGTTTGAAAATTAAGTTAACTTAATTTACAAAGTTCCTGTTAGACGGGCGCCATTAAAATGTTACGAGTTTTATTAAGTTATTGAAATATTGAATTTTGTCCCATTTTTAGGGTACCAACTGAGGTTACACATGTTTATTGTTGTTTAAATAAATGAAATTCCAAATCACTTACCTTTACTAAGTATATTCGAATTATTTACCAGGGTGTCGTCTGATGTACTTAGGCAGAGAAAAACGACAGGCAATGCAATGACAAACACCTATTTTGCAAGCACAAATAAATGGTACTTTATTTTTGGTAGCATGACAATTTTTCTGTTTACCTTTCGGTTTAAATTTACTAAAATATGCCAAAATAACATTCCGAACAATATTTGATTCACCTAGCCATACTATCAAGATTTATTAATTTGAATATATATATATATATAAACTTACGACTAACTATAATATAACGGAAACCAGCGCTTTCACACACCCACACATACAGTTACTTAAGCCTTTAGAGATCTCATTTTATGATTTAGAGTATTTTAGTAATTTTTTAAATATTGGATTTCAAATATATGGTAGTATTCAGCAGAATACTTAGCTGTTCGAAGAGTTGATCTGGAATCGTCCCCTCCGTATTGTTGTCTCGCACTTTTTGTTTTACACGGTTCTTATTGCCGAACAGTTATTACATTTTTGTTGGTCACCACACAGTCTGTTTATATTATTAGTATGTAAATCATTTGGAGTTTTAAAACACATTCTGAACTGCGGTATTTACATTTTAGGTGCGGGCGCCCGCGATTTACGTTCCGGAACTTTTATTTGTGACCGGCCGGCTCACGGAGTAATTTTATACTGGGATGAAACAAACGGCACTATTTTGTGTCGTTGCCGTGGTTATATGACCAATTCTTATTGTTTTTAAGTTTGTATCCTTACGCCAGTATACGGTTGTTGCGATCACACCCAACATTCCACAACGGGGATCGTCTCTGACGTAAGATCGTCCGATGCCGTTACATAACTTGTTTACAGTTTATCATTGGTTGACCTTGGCACAGTTTTGCGGTCTGTTGATTTTGTCGTTTCACAATATTACTGAATAATTTTCACAATCAGTGCTACCACTGTTTTACCAATAAAAGATACCTTTTTGTTTACGTTTTGTCCCAATTACCATAAAAAATGTTATTTGCTTTTATTAAAAAATACAAATTTCTTTATTCGACCTAAGGTATGCCAAAATGTCACGTTACAATACCCCCCTCAATGAGAGATTTTATGCCGAAGCATAAAAAATCTCAATGACACATTCATACTTGATAAAGGGATCAGCCAGGATGTCGCCACAACCCCCTGTATGGTTTACAAAAAAAATTATATAATTAACTCACCCTTGGTCCGGTGACTGTGACCGCACCTGAATGACAATACTGGACTTCTCTCTCGAGATCCCAACACCATAGAGTCAGACAGATACTTAACGCCCCTGCTCTGACGCGCTGGCCAGCTCAGGTCCACCGCCACAGCATCACCAAACACTGAAACAACAAATCAAATATCAACTAGTGGCCTTATATAACACCATACCCCAACTGATCTGTTTCCCCCTAGCGGTGCTGGTTTGCGCTAAGAAGCACTGGTTTTGTTCTTCACTTATTTCTAACGTATATAGGAATACATATCATAACATATTTAAAATTCCATAATATCGTAATCTCATTCTGTGTACTTTCTCTTGTTAACTTTAAAATTCCAAAATTCAAAGTATTGCCCTGATTCCCATCAGAATTTAAATAAACATTTCCCATTACCATCTTACAGATTTCTCTTATCCCCAATTTGCATCTAAAATACTTAAATTCATAAAAGTCTCTTAAATGCTAACAAACACAATAATACATAAGAAAACATAGTACATTCATAATTCATACTGTTATTACTACATTAAAATAAACAATTCACATTTAAGTTTGAACATAATCTACACACTTTACATCATTAAATTTGCATATCAGATCATAAAGTTACCTTTTAATCTCAATTTAACTTTTATTAATTCATTTTCCAATTTTTTTTTTTTTTTTTTTTTTTTACTTGGGTGATTCTCAGTTATTCATTATAATTTACTTTATCAACTTGGCATTTACTCATAATCTTGCCCTTTTACGACTCTAATATTCCCTTACAAAATCTTTATCTAATATCACACCCCAATATATTCAACTTGGACTGACTCAAACGTTTTACTCAAACAATTACTATCACCCAACTCCTATCCCTTACAACCCATTGAAAATTTTAACTATCACCAATTTATTTCATTTTATTTAAAATCGTTAAACACACTGAAAACTTATTCTATAAAATATTATTATACTTTTATAATCCTTAATTCTAACATACTACATGCAACTTAACACAATAAGACATAATAAATTCAATATAGGGAACATCTAGTGCATCCATTCTGCAAATTAAAACAAAATTATTTAGTTATCTCAGTAGCGAGTCATCATTATCAAAACACAACAAATTTTAATTCGTTACCCCCCTGGGTAACCCCCCTGCCACACACACTATGTATAATATAATATATTTATATTATAATATAAATATATTTCACAAGTATAATATATATATATTTTTTTTTAAATTAAAATTAACAATTTACATTACATGACATTTCTAGTCTTGGTGTTGTTTTAATCTCATACATTTCTTTCTTAACTTTCCCTACCTTGACCTTCATTAACATAAAATAATAAGTACAACAAAATATTTACTTAGTCACTTAACGATGTTGTCATTACATGAAAATAAACAATTCACCTTTTATACAATTTGTATAGGAACTTATAAACATTATAATTTGTAATTTTCATTTACTCTTTTATATATCACCATTTCATTATTTATCCTTCGTTGCAATTAGATTCCTCAAAATTTCAAAATTATTATTAACATTTATTTTTAACCTTTATGTTATTCCACAAATTAAACTATTTAAGATTTATTTATTCATTAATTGTTATTTAAATGAAATCTCCTAAAATAATTTAAATTCATTATAAAAATTCAAACATATAACATTCAATCACAATATTTAAACATCTCAAATTATTTACTTCAATTGATTACTAAAACACAACATATTGCAAATATTATCAAAAATTTACAAATCATTAATTATTGTCTTCATAATTATTTTTATTATTTATTTAGACTGCAAAATATTAATAATATTATTATTATTATCACAACATTTTCTACTACATATACACACTGCTCACCTAACATTTTACAATACACACAATTGAATTCACTACAAATATATTTACAAACTTTTGTCATTAACTGTTCCATTTTTTCACACTTCATTGTCCAAGTCTGCCAGGTCATTACAATAAATTACAATATTAAAATTGTCCACACACTAATTTTTTAATTTCAACCTCCATCATCATATATATAACGAATATATTTATAACATGCATCATTGTTATCCACACACAATTTGTTATTATTATAATTATAATAATCCATTAATTTTATTTCATTCATTATGCCATTATAATTTATAGGGTTATTCCCTATTAATATTTCATACATCTTGTCAACATAATTTATTTTTGTCCAGTCTCCCTCAGTATTATTGGTTAACGTCAGGTAAGCTATTTTATCATTTTTATATTCCTCTACTATTACATCATGTAAGTCATTATCGTTTATAAAGATATTATCAAAATAATTCTCTATCTCTCTTTCAACAGGTAAGTATTTTATATGGTTTATCTTCACCCCTTCTAATCTTTCTCTCAACTCATTATAATTTCTCTTTAACTTATATAATTCTATTTCTCGATCTGCACACAACTCTCTATATAAATCTCTCTCACTCACATTAGTTAATTTCTGATTAATGGTTACATTCAAGTCTTCTCTGACTTTAACTATTTCACGCTCATGTTCTGCTTGTTTATTTTTTAAACTAGTTACATTAATTTTAATTGTATCAACTGGTTCAAAGTTACTTCTGAATTCATCATTTATATTTTCTTGTATTTCACTTGCTCGTTTGATTTGCTCACACTCATTAATTATACATTGAACATTACAGTCAATTTTGTCATTTTGCTTTTTAATTTTATCATTAAATTTACTTGTTAATGTGTCAAATTTTGTATTTGTCTCTAACATTTTCTCTTTTTGGTTTTCGTTAATTATTTTTCTATCGTTTTTCATTTCGTTTTGTATCTTATTTATAACACTAGTCAGTTCATCTCTCATTCCAACAATAGTCTTATTCTGTTCTTCTAACTTACTGTCTATTTCTCTTAATTTTTGGTCTTGTTTGTTTATTTCTGTTTTCAATTCTATGTTACTAGCATTTATTTCTGATTTGATTTCAGTTTTTAAATTATTATTTTCTGATTTGATTTCAGTTTTCATTCCTGACATCATCTCCATTATTAACGCTAACTGATTAAATATATTTACATTATCGCTTATTTTTGCGTCTACTGTCTCAATCGTTAATTCGTGTGTTGTATTGTCTACACTCTCATTAATATTTGTCGATATTAAATCGTCTTGCGTAACATTTAAAATTGACCCCTCCACAATATCATCACCTAAATTTGCACTCTTGCTTTTCTCTGCCATTTTCGATCAGTTTGAAAATTAAGTTAACTTAATTTACAAAGTTCCTGTTAGACGGGCGCCATTAAAATGTTACGAGTTTTATTAAGTTATTGAAATATTGAATTTTGTCCCATTTTTAGGGTACCAACTGAGGTTACACATGTTTATTGTTGTTTAAATAAATGAAATTCCAAATCACTTACCTTTACTAAGTATATTCGAATTATTTACCAGGGTGTCGTCTGATGTACTTAGGCAGAGAAAAACGACAGGCAATGCAATGACAAACACCTATTTTGCAAGCACAAATAAATGGTACTTTATTTTTGGTAGCATGATAATTTTTCTGTTTACCTTTCGGTTTAAATTTACTAAAATATGCCAAAATAACATTCCGAACAATATTTGATTCACCTAGCCATACTATCAAGATTTATTAATTTGAATATATATATATATAAACTTACGACTAACTATAATATAACGGAAACCAGCGCTTTCACACACCCACACATACAGTTACTTAAGCCTTTAGAGATCTCATTTTATGATTTAGAGTATTTTAGTAATTTTTTAAATATTGGATTTCAAATATATGGTAGTATTCAGCAGAATACTTAGCTGTTCGAAGAGTTGATCTGGAATCGTCCCCTCCGTATTGTTGTCTCGCACTTTTTGTTTTACACGGTTCTATTGCCGAACAGTTATTACATTTTTGTTGGTCACCACACAGTCTGTTTATATTATTAGTATGTAAATCATTTGGAGTTTTAAAACACATTCTGAACTGCGGTATTTACATTTTAGGTGCGGGCGCCCGCGATTTACGTTCCGGAACTTTTATTTGTGACCGGCCGGCTCACGGAGTAATTTTATACTGGGATGAAACAAACGGCACTATTTTGTGTCGTTGCCGTGGTTATATGACCAATTCTTATTGTTTTTAAGTTTGTATCCTTATGCCAGTATACGGTTGTTGCGATCACACCCAACATTCCACAACGGGGATCGTCTCTGACGTAAGATCGTCCGATGCCGTTACATAACTTGTTTACAGTTTATCATTGGTTGACCTTGGCACAGTTTTGCGGTCTGTTGATTTTGTCGTTTCACAATATTACTGAATAATTTTCACAATCAGTGCTACCACTGTTTTACCAATAAAAGATACCTTTTTGTTTACGTTTTGTCCCAATTACCATAAAAAATGTTATTTGCTTTTATTAAAAAATACAAATTTCTTTATTCGACCTAAGGTATGCCAAAATGTCACGTTACAATACCCCCCTCAATGAGAGATTTTATGCCGAAGCATAAAAAATCTCAATGACACATTCATACTTGATAAAGGGATCAGCCAGGATGTCGCCACAACCCCCTGTATGGTTTACAAAAAAAATTATATAATTAACTCACCCTTGGTCCGGTGACTGTGACCGCACCTGAATGACAATACTGGACTTCTCTCTCGAGATCCCAACACCATAGAGTCAGACAGATACTTAACGCCCCTGCTCTGACGCGCTGGCCAGCTCAGGTCCACCGCCACAGCATCACCAAACACTGAAACAACAAATCAAATATCAACTAGTGGCCTTATATAACACCATACCCCAACTGATCTGTTTCCCCCTAGCGGTGCTGGTTTGCGCTAAGAAGCACTGGTTTTGTTCTTCACTTATTTCTAACGTATATAGGAATACATATCATAACATATTTAAAATTCCATAATCTCGTAATCTCATTCTGTGTACTTTCTCTTGTTAACTTTAAAATTCCAAAATTCAAAGTATTGCCCTGATTCCCATCAGAATTTAAATAAACATTTCCCATTACCATCTTACAGATTTCTCTTATCCCCAATTTGCATCTAAAATACTTAAATTCATAAAAGTCTCTTAAATGCTAACAAACACAATAATACATAAGAAAACATAGTACATTCATAATTCATACTGTTATTACTACATTAAAATAAACAATTCACATTTAAGTTTGAACATAATCTACACACTTTACATCATTAAATTTGCATATCAGATCATAAAGTTACCTTTTAATCTCAATTTAACTTTTATTAATTCATTTTCCAATTTTTTTTTTTTTTTTTTTTTTTTTTACTTGGGTGATTCTCAGTTATTCATTATAATTTACTTTATCAACTTGGCATTTACTCATAATCTTGCCCTTTTACGACTCTAATATTCCCTTACAAAATCTTTATCTAATATCACACCCCAATATATTCAACTTGGACTGACTCAAACGTTTTACTCAAACAATTACTATCACCCAACTCCTATCCCTTACAACCCATTGAAAATTTTAACTATCACCAATTTATTTCATTTTATTTAAAATCGTTAAACACACTGAAAACTTATTCTATAAAATATTATTATACTTTTATAATCCTTAATTCTAACATACTACATGCAACTTAACACAATAAGACATAATAAATTCAATATAGGGAACATCTAGTGCATCCATTCTGCAAATTAAAACAAAATTATTTAGTTATCTCAGTAGCGAGTCATCATTATCAAAACACAACAAATTTTAATTCGTTACCCCCCTGGGTAACCCCCCTGCCACACACACTATGTATAATATAATATATTTATATTATAATATAAATATATTTCACAAGTATAATATATATATATTTTTTTTTTAATTAAAATTAACAATTTACATTACATGACATTTCTAGTCTTGGTGTTGTTTTAATCTCATACATTTCTTTCTTAACTTTCCCTACCTTGACCTTCATTAACATAAAATAATAAGTACAACAAAATATTTACTTAGTCACTTAACGATGTTGTCATTACATGAAAATAAACAATTCACCTTTTATACAATTTGTATAGGAACTTATAAACATTATAATTTGTAATTTTCATTTACTCTTTTATATATCACCATTTCATTATTTATCCTTCGTTGCAATTAGATTCCTCAAAATTTCAAAATTATTATTAACATTTATTTTTAACCTTTATGTTATTCCACAAATTAAACTATTTAAGATTTATTTATTCATTAATTGTTATTTAATTGAAATCTCCTAAAATAATTTAAATTCATTATAAAAATTCAAACATATAACATTCAATCACAATATTTAAACATCTCAAATTATTTACTTCAATTGATTACTAAAACACAACATATTGCAAATATTATCAAAAATTTACAAATCATTAATTATTGTCTTCATAATTATTTTTATTATTTATTTAGACTGCAAAATATTAATAATATTATTATTATTATCACAACATTTTCTACTACATATACACACTGCTCACCTAACATTTTACAATACACACAATTGAATTCACTACAAATATATTTACAAACTTTTGTCATTAACTGTTCCATTTTTTCACACTTCATTGTCCAAGTCTGCCAGGTCATTACCATAAATTACAATATTAAAATTGTCCACACACTAATTTTTTAATTTCAACCTCCATCATCATATATATAACGAATATATTTATAACATGCATCATTGTTATCCACACACAATTTGTTATTATTATAATTATAATAATCCATTAATTTTATTTCATTCATTATGCCATTATAATTTATAGGGTTATTCCCTATTAATATTTCATACATCTTGTCAACATAATTTATTTTTGTCCAGTCTCCCTCAGTATTATTGGTTAACGTCAGGTAAGCTATTTTATCATTTTTATATTCCTCTACTATTACATCATGTAAGTCATTATCGTTTATAAAGATATTATCAAAATAATTCTCTATCTCTCTTTCAACAGGTAAGTATTTTATATGGTTTATCTTCACCCCTTCTAATCTTTCTCTCAACTCATTATAATTTCTCTTTAACTTATATAATTCTATTTCTCGATCTGCACACAACTCTCTATATAAATCTCTCTCACTCACATTAGTTAATTTCTGATTAATGGTTACATTCAAGTCTTCTCTGACTTTAACTATTTCACGCTCATGTTCTGCTTGTTTATTTTTTAAACTAGTTACATTAATTTTAATTGTATCAACTGGTTCAAAGTTACTTCTGAATTCATCATTTATATTTTCTTGTATTTCACTTGCTCGTTTGATTTGCTCACACTCATTAATTATACATTGAACATTACAGTCAATTTTGTCATTTTGCTTTTTAATTTTATCATTAAATTTACTTGTTAATGTGTCAAATTTTGTATTTGTCTCTAACATTTTCTCTTTTTGGTTTTCGTTAATTATTTTTCTATCGTTTTTCATTTCGTTTTGTATCTTATTTATAACACTAGTCAGTTCATCTCTCATTCCAACAATAGTCTTATTCTGTTCTTCTAACTTACTGTCTATTTCTCTTAATTTTTGGTCTTGTTTGTTTATTTCTGTTTTCAATTCTATGTTACTAGCATTTATTTCTGATTTGATTTCAGTTTTTAAATTATTATTTTCTGATTTGATTTCAGTTTTCATTCCTGACATCATCTCCATTATTAACGCTAACTGATTAAATATATTTACATTATCGCTTATTTTTGCGTCTACTGTCTCAATCGTTAATTCGTGTGTTGTATTGTCTACACTCTCATTAATATTTGTCGATATTAAATCGTCTTGCGTAACATTTAAAATTGACCCCTCCACAATATCATCACCTAAATTTGCACTCTTGCTTTTCTCTGCCATTTTCGATCAGTTTGAAAATTAAGTTAACTTAATTTACAAAGTTCCTGTTAGACGGGCGCCATTAAAATGTTACGAGTTTTATTAAGTTATTGAAATATTGAATTTTGTCCCATTTTTAGGGTACCAACTGAGGTTACACATGTTTATTGTTGTTTAAATAAATGAAATTCCAAATCACTTACCTTTACTAAGTATATTCGAATTATTTACCAGGGTGTCGTCTGATGTACTTAGGCAGAGAAAAACGACAGGCAATGCAATGACAAACACCTATTTTGCAAGCACAAATAAATGGTACTTTATTTTTGGTAGCATGACAATTTTTCTGTTTACCTTTCGGTTTAAATTTACTAAAATATGCCAAAATAACATTCCGAACAATATTTGATTCACCTAGCCATACTATCAAGATTTATTAATTTGAATATATATATATATAAACTTACGACTAACTATAATATAACGGAAACCAGCGCTTTCACACACCCACACATACAGTTACTTAAGCCTTTAGAGATCTCATTTTATGATTTAGAGTATTTTAGTAATTTTTTAAATATTGGATTTCAAATATATGGTAGTATTCAGCAGAATACTTAGCTGTTCGAAGAGTTGATCTGGAATCGTCCCCTCCGTATTGTTGTCTCGCACTTTTTGTTTTACACGGTTCTTATTGCCGAACAGTTATTACATTTTTGTTGGTCACCACACAGTCTGTTTATATTATTAGTATGTAAATCATTTGGAGTTTTAAAACACATTCTGAACTGCGGTATTTACATTTTAGGTGCGGGCGCCCGCGATTTACGTTCCGGAACTTTTATTTGTGACCGGCCGGCTCACGGAGTAATTTTATACTGGGATGAAACAAACGGCACTATTTTGTGTCGTTGCCGTGGTTATATGACCAATTCTTATTGTTTTTAAGTTTGTATCCTTACGCCAGTATACGGTTGTTGCGATCACACCCAACATTCCACAACGGGGATCGTCTCTGACGTAAGATCGTCCGATGCCGTTACATAACTTGTTTACAGTTTATCATTGGTTGACCTTGGCACAGTTTTGCGGTCTGTTGATTTTGTCGTTTCACAATATTACTGAATAATTTTCACAATCAGTGCTACCACTGTTTTACCAATAAAAGATACCTTTTTGTTTACGTTTTGTCCCAATTACCATAAAAAATGTTATTTGCTTTTATTAAAAAATACAAATTTCTTTATTCGACCTAAGGTATGCCAAAATGTTACGTTACCAATATATTTGATTGAACAACACGTGGCTTGGTACTAAACATTTGGGATTTACTCCTTTTAAACATAATAAATGGAGATATTTTGTAGATGAAAGTGATGTAATGGGAGAGTAATTAGTGACAGGTGATTTTGTAAGGGGGGTGGTGTGATAAGGAGTCCTCAACGAAAAGCGTTGTGGCGGGAGGGGAACCAATAGGCGCCGGAAAGGGTTACCTAGGGAGGGTCCGGGAACCAAAATAAGGGAATGAGCATTGGGAAGGGAACACACATCCTGAGTACAAAGGGGTAGAGAGTATTTTGTTATAAGAGTAGAATGATGCGAAATGAGTTGAGTAGTAAGTTAGGAGTTGAGAATGGTTGGTAGATGTTTTGATAGAGGGGTGTCATACTAGTTAAAGCTGTTGAGTGAGTATTAGAGTTAGTAAGGGGGGTAAGATTATATATATAAACGCCAAATTGCAAATGGAAATGTTATGAGTAAACAAGAGTCACCCAAACTAACTGAGAATGAAAATATTAAAGAAACAAAGTCATAGTCAAAATGTAAAAAAAAATAATTGAAACAAGTGACAGATTGTAATAGTATTTGAAAATAATATAAAGCTATAAAAGGTGTAATTTTGGTCAATTTAAATGTAAATTTTATTGTGTATTGTAAGATAATAATAACCATGTTAATTTTGAATGTCTTATTTTATTATGTTGTACCATGTTTGAAGGTAAATAATTTTAAAGATGTTTCATGTATTTTACAGTGTAGCTTTGTGTAGTGTATATATGTCAAGGTCATTCACTTGACCCAGAGAGATCAGCTGATGGTACAGACAAGACCAGTTTCTAGTAATTGATTGATGCCATTTTGTTTCTTGATTGAATTAAATATTTTTGTTTTTCTGAAAATTAATAAAAGAGGTGTTGGTAAATTTAAATTTTTTTGAAAAAAAAAAAAATTATTTTCATGCCTGCCATATATAGGTGATGTTTGAGTTTCAAGTATATTATTGTTTATGTGTATTACTAGTGTTTTATTGAATTACATTGTTTAGTACATCTGTATAATCAAATGTTAGGATAAGTGAGTTCATGTTTTTGTTTTAATGAGATATTCAAATTTTGTGTGATTGTTAGTAGTATTGAAGAGAATTAATAGAGTTGGTGGATTCATATAAAAGATTTTTTTTATTTTTGCTTTTTTGAGGAAGTAATGGAGATATAACAATTTGGTTTTGAACGTAAATGAACTTTTGAATTTAAAGATACATATTTTCTGAATTTTAGATAAGGGATTGGTTAGGATGTATTAATGAATATGTGTACACGCCCAGTACTTGCTAAAGGCAGCCCAGTGTGCATGATAAGGGGGAACATATCGGTTGAGGATCTGGCATGGTATAAGGCCAAGGGTTTGGATTTTGGGGGGTGGCATGTTAGAAGGTTAGGTGCATTATGGTGCGTAGCTGTTCGATTTTATGGTGTTGGGATCTCGGATACAGAAGTCCAGTAATATCGTTCAGGTGCAGTCATAGTCGCCGAGCTAGGGGGGTAGTTTACCCATGATGCGTTAAGAATTAATGGGTGTTGTTGGCACCATATCCTCACCGATCCTCTTAGGGGTTTAGCAATGAGAGTTCTTCTGTCTCGACAAAAGACCTCTCATTGGGGGGGTATTGTAATGGGACAAAATGAGAGGTTTGTCATTTTATTAAATTTATTTGATTTCAATTGCAAGCCCAACACATAATATAGGCTCAATTAGACAAAGGAACAGTGAAGCGAAGTTTCAACATAGTCAGGACAACGGAATGCAGTGTGCGTCTGACAACGCAGCATAATTCCAAGAACTTCGGTGCTGTGTGACACACACAAATACGCGACCACCAGCGGGGCGCACTAACGACACTTAGACACCTCGACCAACATGGCTTTTTGTAAAAATCTGTTCGCCATGTGCTCGGAAGCAGCCGGAAACGTAATTGAAACTTCAACCAATTGAGTGACGGGACGAAAGGCAGTGAAATTTCGTCGACGTCAAACACACCTAAATAGCACATACTGTGTGTGCAGTGACGAAGACTGTAACAACAAAAGGCATTGAAATTTCCGCTCTGTCCGAACGTTTGGAGGGATGCGAGTTGATAATTATCTTCCCAGTCGACTCACAATATAGGCCACGCGTGGTAACTATCAGTCTTCTGCCCGGGCAAATCTTCATTTTTTTGGCCGGGCAGGTGGCCGACGAAACATCCATGTGATTCTCCAAAAAATGTGTACAACAGTGTAACCAGTGCTGAACAGTGAACATCGAAAGTTATTAAAAGCGAGATCATAAACTTATCAACATCAAGAAAACGAAAGACTTTGGGAGACGCACCATGTGGTCGAGGAAGAGGACGCTACATACGTAACGTTACCAAATTGAAAAAATTATCATCATTATCTTTTTGTATACACTGGGGTGGGAACAATGTGAATGAATGAGTGAATGAGCAAGCTGGGTTCGCCTTAATTAGAAATATTAGTAGATTAAGTATATCATATTGAGAGAAATGTTTGGTTATAAATATATATATATATATATGAGATGTTTTATTTTGAGAGAAGAAGTAAGAAATTTGAATAATTTGAAATCAAAAATAAAATAAAGTTTGAAGTTGTGATACAAACGAATTGCGTATGTTACTGAAATGGCCTTGAACCATACCTGTATTTCACCGTTCGTATGACGTAACTCTGGGCTGAAAGAAAATTTAAAGGTAAGTGGGAGATAATAAAAATATATATTATTATTATAAAAATGTATTTAATTAAATAACTTCACAATTATGAATTTACGTTTATGTCTCCCAAAATTATTATTTCATTTTACTTTTGTTTCCCAAATTTAATGTTACATTACGAATATTATTTCTTATCAAAATACAATGATTTTTTATATTACCCCAGGTAGGCCAAAGTGTCCCATTACAATACCCCCTCAATGAGAGGTTTTATGCCGAAGCATAAAAACTCTCATTGACACACTCATACTTGCTAAAGGGATCAGCCAGGATATGTCGCCACAACCCTCTTTACGGTTTACAAACAAAAAATATAATTAACTCACCCTTGGTCCAGTGACTGTGACCACACCTGAATGACCTTACTGGACTTCTCTCTCGAGATCCCAACACCATAAAGTCAGCCAGGTACTTAACGCTCCTGCTCTGACGCTCTGGCCAGCTCAGGACCGCCGCCACAGCATCACCAAACACTGAAACAACAAATCAAAATATCACCTAGTGGCCTTGTACAATACTATATCCCTAACTGATCTGTTTCCCCCTAGCTGCGCTGGTTTGCGTTAAGAAGCACTGGTTTTTTCCTTAACTGTTAACACATACATGAATACAATATATGTATACATTGAATAAAATATAAAACATCCAGCCTCAATATCGACATTCTTTATACTCTTCTCTTGTTACATCTTACTCCCCAAATTCAAAATATTTCTCTGATTCTGTCAGAATTTAAATAAACATTTCCCATTACAATATTACACATCTCTCTCGTCCCCAATATACATCTACAATATTTAAATTCATAAAATTCTCTTAAACACTAACAAACATAATACAACATAATAAAACATAGTATATTCATAATTCACATTGTTATTATTACCTTAAAATAAATAATTCGCATTTAAGTTTGACCAAAAATTACACTCTTTACAGCTTTTACAGTTTTATTTTTTAAATTCTATTAACTATTAACAATTCTTTTATATCAACTTTTAATTATTTATCATTTACTATACCATTAACTTTTCCAAAAATTTTCACTTTATCAGCCTTCATTTTACATAACATTTCATTTTAACTATGAATTTTCTATTATTTATTCTCATCATTTAGTTTGGGTGACTCTTAGTTATTCATAACATTTCGATTTACTAACTTGGTATTTACATATAATCTTACTCCCCTTTTGACTCGAATACTCCCTAACAAATTTTACCTAGTATGACACCTATCTATCAAAACATCTACCAACCATTCTCTACCTCTAACTTACTACTCTAATTCATTTCGAATCATTCTACCCTTATAACAAAATACTCTCTACCCCTTTGTACTCAGGATGTGTGTTCCCTCCCAATGCTCATTCCCTTATTTGGTTCCCGGACCCTCCCTAGGTAACCCTTTCCGGCGCATATCGGTTCCCCTCCCGCCACAACGCTATTCGTTGAGGACTCCTCATCACACCACCCCCCTTACAAAATTCCCCTTTCAACTAATTGCTCTCCCATTACCTCACTTTCATCTACAAAATATCTCCATTCATTCATTACCTCAATATATCACTCTTTACTCTACATATTTTCCCCATAGCTACTGTGTCACTATTACTTCTCAGTTCTACGTTACGTTTATTCACAATAATATTGTTCTCTCTAACTCCCATTAAAATTACCTTTGACTAACTCACATACCTTATTTATCATTATCACCCAAATTCTGTCTTTTACAACTTTATATTTATTCACTATTTCTTATCAAGTTTAAATCTCCTAAAATCCTTTAAATTCATTATCACAATCTCTTTATAAAACATTTTAAATCAAATCAAAAATATTTAAACATCTCAAATCATTCCATCAAGTATCGAAAACACAACATTTTAATTACATTACTCCAAAACAATTACAATTCATTTATTACCTTCACGATCAGCCTTGTTATTTATTTAGTCTACCAAAATATTATTATTATTATTAAATTGATTTCTACTACCTACACACATTGTTTACATGACATACTTGTTACAATACCAACACAGTTAATTTCACTAAAATTTATTTACAAATCTTTGTCATTATTTTTCTGTTTACCACACTTCATTTCATAATCTAGCCATGTCATAACCATAAACTAAAATATTTAAAACGTCCATTCACTTATTTTAATTTCAACCACCGTCATCGTATATTAGTCTTACTTTTATATAATAATTATCGTCCTTACTCACACTCGTTACACTATTATTATTATTGTAATGACCATTATCAACACAGTATTTAGCACCATTATTACCTACTAATTCATAAAACCCGTCAACATTAGTAATTTCAGCTCTGTCTCCGTCAGTATTTTTGTTCAACATAATGTAAGTTATTTTATCATCATATTCCTCTACTACATTCATTAAAACATCAGGTAAGTTATTATCATTTATAAAGGTATCATCAAAATATTCATCTATCTCTATTTCACAATGTAAGCATTTCATCTTGTTTATCTCCTTCAATTCTAGCCTCTCTTTCAACTCATTATAACTACTTCTCAACGTAAATAACTCTATTATTCTCTCTCTCTCTCACACAATACCTCTCACAACCCCCTTGAACTATCTCATTCCATGCAAAGGGCACAACAAACTTACTATATGTCTTGGCACTTCCAAGACAATCACAAAAAATAAGGGGACCATTTGAAGACAGCTCGTCTTCCACACAACTACTGGAGGAAACTCTGTCCTCATACAACATTTGTGAAACCTCTGTTTCACCATAAACTAGGGGAAAATTTGCCCTTTGCCCTCCATACTCACCTAACCTCGCTTCATACTCGCTCTCTAACTGATAAACATTTGTTTCTACTACTTCAATATCACATACTACTTCCACTATATTCTCAGAATTGCAATTAACATCATTATCATCACTATTCAATATTTTATTATCTAACACTACCTCCTCCACTATTTTGTCATTATTAATATTTGTCACATTGTCACCTAACTTCTTATTCAGTATCTGATTTAATTTACGTTCTAATTTTTATTCATTTCGTCAATCTTTTTCTCGCAACTGCTACTTATTGATTCTAATATTTGTTCTTTAACTGTATTCAAACGTGTATCAATCTCATTCAGACGTTTATTCATGTTAATTTCAAATTTAACATTTTGTGTATTCATTTCATCAAATTTACTGTTCTGAACATCAAATTTACTATTCTGTTCATCGAATTTGCTGTTTTGAACGTCAAATTTTACGTTAATACTACTATTCATTTTATTGATATCACTTCTCAAGTTATCAGATATTGCTTTCATGAAATTATATATATCGTCCATTGACAATTCTTTTACTTTAGCTGTTGTTGGAGTAGACTGTGCTGCTACATTATCAATTATCATTGACTCTGTAAGAGTGTTTTCTAAATTTATTTCTTTATTTTCCATTTTGTAATGGTAAAATTATTACTTTTATATCAAAATACTAACATATAGTATCACACAATTTTTTCTCTAACAAAGGATTATACTTACAGTACTTATATTACATATGCTCGTAACATAACCTCATCTTTTATTTTCTGTTTCTAATTACATATCAGTTCCCCGCAACCATATTGTCCCTTCAACAGGTCCACATTTGCATAATTTTATTTATGCAAACGGTCCAGCTGCTTCGGGCGCCATTGTTAACTAATATACTTATATCACTTTATTTCTCAATTTATCAATAGGCTTTGATTATGTTGTACACTTATGGCTAGTGCCGCCATGTTGTCATTTTGCCAACATAAAAATTACACTTACTAGGGTCTAGTATTCTATAGACGAGCTGAAATAACAAAATGGTTGCTTGAAATTATTACCCCACATTTACTTGTATTTTTTTAAACCTGTATTTATTCATTATCTGAGCATTATATATTTATAACAAAAGCAAAATTTACTCCCCACATTGTTTATAAATTCAAACATGGATGCAATACATTTTCTTTACAGATCAACCTTCTTTAGGGTATATTTAAACAATATAATTAAAATTCAAATTAATCTTGCTACACATTGAAATATATGTTGAAAATTATTAAATTATTTTCCCATAACGTAAACCAGTGCTTAGGATCTTAGATTAATTTAGGTACCCTCACGCACACACTCACGCTATGTCATACACATGGTACATTTTGTTTATTAATTATTGAGCTCAAATTTAAAAAAGGGTCAGTACTTTAAAAGATGTGAAAATGTCTACTTTCCTGATGTTGCGGAGAAATTCGACGTCATAGGTATCGACTCGTGGCTTAGTTTAAAGTTTCTTGTAGTTCTCATTTTACGGCCGAACTGTTAAAATTTTTACCAATTACACTCACTGTCTCTACTTTGTTGTTATACAAGACTGTTTTAAATGCAGAAATATATTAAAATTCACATTTTTTGCTGTTTTGCGGGCCCGCAATTTACGTTCTAGAACTTTGTAGGTGTTACTCGTGCGAGTGGTTATTTCAGACTAGGATTAGACGAACGGCACTATTTTGTGAAGTGGCCGCGGCTATTTTACAAACTTTCATTGTTCTAAATGTTGTATCACTACGCCAGTATTAGGTTTGGCCGACACTCCCGAATTCCAGCGTGATGCAAGCACTGACGTAATATCGTCCGACTTGAGGTTACATAATACCTAACTGTTTTCTTGCGTCTGTATGTTGACCTTGACACAAATCCACATACCGGTTTGCTGCGTCGTTTCAATTCATGAATAATATTTTATAATTACTCTTTCCAGTTTCGTTTCCAATAAAATTTAACTTTATTATGAATTTACGTTTATGTCTCCCAAAATTATTATTTCATTTTACTTTTATGTTTCCCAAATTTAATGTTACATTACCAATATTATTTCTTACCAAAATACAATGATTTTTTTATATTACCCCAGGTAGGCCAAAATGTCCACTTTTAATAATCAATGTAATTTTATTTGATAAATTTCTTTCTAATATTTGTCAGAATATATGTTTAATAAAACATTATTATATTTTATTGCATTATTATGTAAAAAAAAAAATTTAATGGTTTATTTGTGTTGAGGTACAATTTGTCGTGTTTTCATGTGCAAGATATATTGCTAATTGTGGGTAGTAATAATGTAGTAAGTGATTCGTAGTATTCATATTATATGTTTGTAAACAGATGTGGTGATAGGGGCATTTATAATAGAAAGAAGTTGTTCATTTTATTTTGTTTATTATAATGGTTAATATCTAGATAAGAGTGAAGAAGTATAAGAGATATAAAATAAATTCATTTTGAAAGATTGCAGAGTTTATGATTAAATTAATTAATTGAAGTAGATAATATGAATTATCTTAAAAGGGAATCATTAATAAGGGACTGGGGTTTATTATAATATTGAACAAATTTACATAATTTGAGTTGATTTAAAACCATAACGTCAAGCAGATTAAATGGAGAAATGATAATGAATTTTATGGAGAAGCCAATATAAAATCTTTATGAATTTTACATTAACTCTTAAAATGTGGAGGTCGTGTGTAATTTAGTACTGAGTATGTGTATGCACCCAGTACTTGCTAAAGGCAACCCAGTATGTATGTAAGGGGAGATATATCGGTTGAGGATCTGGTATGGTATAAGGCCAGTTTTAGAATTTTATTCAGAATGTTACAAGGTTAGGTGGTACTATGGTGAGTAGCTGTCCAACTTTACGGTGTTGGGATCTCGAACAGAGAAGTCCAGTAATGTCGTTCAGATGCAGTCATAGTCGCCGAGCTAGGGGGGTAGTTTACCCATGACGTGTTTAGGAATTAAAGGGGGGTTGTTGGCGCCATATCCTCACCGATCCCCTTGGGGTTTACCAATGAGAGTTTTTCTGTTTCGCCAGAAAACCTCTCATTGGGGGGGAAGTATTGTAATGGGGCAAAAAGGGGTAAAACAATTTTTAATCATTTTAAACAATGAAACAGTCTTGGTACTGTTCTCTAAACAGTCAGTACAAGGTATGTATTGGGAACTGTGACAAAGGAATGTGCAGTTATCAACGAGGGTGCGTATTCACCTTCATGCGCGCACTCCCTCGGCCAAGGTTCTCAGGCGTTCGGTCACGTATGAATACATTCCTTAGCGCTGTGTGCGCAGAAAACAGCGTGTTGCATCCCAGCAAGGGAACCGCGCGGTTCAGTGTGAAAGGCTCACGAGCCGAAAACCTATTAAATTTTACAAAATAGGGTCTAGAGTGTGACATAAATTAATAGAAACTAAATGCAAAAACAGTTATAATGCAGTGACGTGAAAAAATTAACCAACAGAACTTTTTCGGACAAAACAGTGAAATTTACAAAGAAGGTGAGAACGTGAATAAAATTTACAAATGAGAACTTTTCGGATTAAAACAGTGAACCACCAAAACGACCGACATTTGACGTCTAGATCCGCAGGAAAGGAAGTAGCCACACGTAAATCCATTTTTCAATAATTATAAAAATTCTTTAATTAACAGAGCTCAAAATTAAATTATGGAGTAATAAACTGTATGAATGAGAGAATGAGCAAACTGGGCTGCCTTATGTAATCTAATTAAAACAATGTGTTAAACAAAATAGATATAATCTATTTAAGTGAATAGGGTTATATATATTTCAGAATCTATTTTCAGAATACAAATGTAATTTAAGAGAAAGACGAAATTGTTGATGTGGGAGTTATTGTGGTAGTTGATGACAGAATAAGATGAAATAAAATAATGTGTTAAGTGAACGTATAAATACGTAATTGTTATTTGCATTTACCTGTTTTTCTCTGCGGAGTACACTAGATGACACCTGGTCCAAATACAGGTAGGTGACCCAATTTTAATATTTTTAATCATATTCTAATATATTAATATTTTAATTCCCTTGTACGATTTCAACGACACCCGAAATAGGGACAAATTTAAATATTTTAATCATTTAATTACCATGTAAGATTTCAAACATCATGAAAATTATGTTAAATAAAATATAGTACATACCAGAGCAAATGGAGACAGTAGCATATCACAAGACAAGAAAGTAACTGAGACAAATAAAATAGGTATTGTCAAGTATGGAATGGGAATAATGGAATTTGAAATGTTTAACAATTAGCAAAGTTTCATGAGGATTATGCAGCCCACTTTTTAACTGCTGAGAAGTGGCTAGAGAAAAAAAATAAAACTACGTGAGCCAAATTAATAAATTTGGTGTTGTTTAGTAGTTTCCAAATGATATAAAGACCAAGGGTTCTCTAACCTATCAACACTCTTTTATGATAAAAAAAACTCATGCACTTAACATACTTCTAATGCTAATGCTAACCTTGTATACAGTCTTCGAATAGGTGTTTACCAACATGCGTGTCAACAGCTGAGAGGGGATCGTCCAAGAGGTACACATCAGCCTGTTTATAGACAGCCCTGAAATAACCATAATCCATGGTTAATCAATATACTATAATAACAACACATTTTACTTACTGACTGAACTTCTATGTACACCCAAAAATGAAAACAGAATAGACAAAATTCACCTTGCTAAGTTGATTCGCGCTCTTTGGCCACCACTTAAGGAGACACCTCTCTCTCCTACTATGGTTTTGTCACCATAGGGGAACTGCTCAAAGTCTGTCCTCAATGCACAAACTTTGACAACCTGTCTGTACCGATCTCTGTCATATGGTGATCCAAATAGAATATTTTGCCTCACACTACCGGCAAATAGCCAAGGCTCTTGTGATGCATATGACACAGTGCCGTTTACTTTTATTGATCCTCCTTTTAATGGTAATTCTCCTAGTATTGCATGCAACAATGAAGACTGAAACAGAATTGATACACATTAACCAACATGGTTTAACTGACAACACAGTTCTCTCCGACATATACATGAAGAATATAAGTAGAAATTAAGTAGCTAAAAAGCAAAATTTAGGAGTAAACCTTTAGATAGAAACAAACAATAACAAACTATTTTATTGTTTAACTGAATTTTTAAATTACTACAAGCCCAGAAAAGAATAAGGCCCAATTGTAAGATAATGTTTTTTCCAAGTTCTGTTACATTAAAATACAAAGTCATCTTCGATACGCATGCAAGTGGTTGAATTTATTAAAAGAACAATAGTTGATGCTCACTTTACTCTTAAACATGTTTCTAACAGACTATATCAGTTCTGTGTTACAATATAAACACAACTTTTTTTTGTAATATCTTTTTGGTAAGTAACATTATTACTTAATCAAATCTGCAAGGCTTTCAGACTACAGATCTAGACTTTGAAGACCAAGGTGATGGCTTTTCATTAAGCTGACCCCATACAAGCAAACGCTGTTGTAGATGCTACTGTTCTGGATGGAGCAGGTCAATTTTGAATATCTGGGCTGTAATATATCTTACAAACAATGACGTTGTGAAAAACTGCACAAGTTCTACCATATGTGTGGTACCATCATGAGAACTCTAAAATAAATTGTAACGGGGCAAATAAGGCTGGGGGTTTATTTTATTTTAATAACAAATGTAATAATCTGGAGCCAATTGTGGCTGGGTAACATTTATTGCCAAAAAGGGCTTGATTTGTTTAACACCCTGTGTTTAACTCGGTACTAGGTAGAGTCAGGTACGAGAACGATAAAACATTGGAATGTGGGTGAGAGCGCGCGTGTGTGCTGCTTTTTGTACTCTTGGACCCAAACATAATAACAGAAGGAAGACAAATTTTAACTCATTACCGTGTCATGTGATTCTTATTAACGAATCACAGACCAAGTTCCCAGGGATCAAGAAGGCGTGGCTATTTGTAGACGCTGGGGAGTAACAGGGTCTGTCGTCTAACCGCCATGGCCGCGACCGGATGAACACAACCGGCTAGAGAGCTGAAAATTCATTAAAATTTCAAAATTTGTCTAAAGTTACGAAGAAATGATATAAAATGGTGCGAGAACAGTAAATCTTCAGTAATTAAATCATCAGTGATGACTTGATTCGGACGAACCTGTGAACAAAAAGGAAATCAGTGCGACACAGGGTCGGAAGGAATATCCATACCCAATTAACTGTATAACGTTCAATCAATCCTGAAAATTTAAGTAAAAGAACTCTTTATAATAAATGATGGGGTAATAAATATTGTATGAGTGTGTGTGAGCAAGATGCTGGGTTGCTTTTTATAATTTAATTAGCTATTTACGTTAAGGTTTTATTTACATTTACTACTAGAATGTTGGCCAGGTAACAGTAGCCTAGAGGTTTTTATAATTTTGAGAAGAATATGATAAATAAGTAAATTTTAAAAGAATATTAAAATCAATATTGAAATCGATCAATAAACAGAGATTGTTAACATTGACAATGAGCATAATTATTTAAATACGTTAACCCTAAGTCACGTTTATAGTTCACAGTTCGTGTGTCAAATCCTGGGCTAATACAAGGTAAGTTTGTGTTATACAATAATTAATAAATGTGTTAAAGGTGAGTAAACTCACAAAACGAGGAAATAAACATGCATGGAGTTCTACAAGCTGATGGCCCTTCCCACACTTCTCTATGGATCTGAGAATTGATCATTAACAAAGTCCCAAGCCATATACATTGAACACACAAAGGCACTCCACACCACTACAGAATCCACCTTTGCAAACCACCTCATTGAAGCAAACCACACATATAAAAACATCAACAATAACATGAACATTCTACACGTACACACAAAATGCCGAAAACTAGACACTCTAGAACAATTAGAAATATACAAACACACAAAAACAAATAAAAATGACATCCTAAACGAACAGACACAATTCAAATCGCACACATTATTCGAACACATCTCACCACACACACACAGCATAGATCTTTCGAAAACTATCCCGTCGCCAACAACAAGACGGACAGCGCTACCTACGGCAGCCTCTGATGAAGCCTTCTAAAGGTGAAAGCCGGTTTAGGCTGTAAGGTAAATCTTTACGATTTTACTTATAAAAAACTTAGTGTTCCGAGTCGTCAAACAATAGTGATATTTATATATTGTTCTTTTCTTCGTATTGTTTAAATTAGCAGCCATCCTTACTATTTCTTTTATGAATTTGCTAACTGCTATAATTTTTATTGTTCGACTAAGCTTTTCGTCATCAAGGTTTAAGACCTGATGATGTCAGTGATGACGAAAAGCTTAGTCAAACAATAAAAATTATAGCAGTTAGCAAATTCATAAAAGAAATATATATTGTTCGTTATATCTCCTATAACTTTACTTGTCTTTTTACTATAATTTTCTTCTCTAATATTGTTTGGATTGGCAACTGATTTAGTTTGTTCTTTTTGCATTGAACGCCCACATTAGAAAGAAAAACCCTTTCTTCCTTGTAAAACCAGCTTTAGATTCGTTTATAAGAGGTCTTGGTTTGTTTGGTATATTTTTCGGTCTCAGGGCTGTTTTATCCGCCTCCAGTAAATATAAGTTTTTAATATAACCTTATTTTTCCTGCTTATTTTTACATAATCCCGTTTATGTTTTTATTTCACTTAATTTTATATCGTGACTCACACTAATGAAGTTGATTTTATTGTTATATGGTCACTTTATACAAAATACGTGCAATTCTCACCTTTTGGCCATACTAGGTTCATAACACTTTATATTTTTATCATTGTTTACACTGTGTCATTTGCACCGTTTCATTATTATTATTTATCAGGTTTCTATTCACTTATCTCACCTTCTATGTTTTTCGAATAAACACAATTATGAAAATAATTACCCTGTCTTTACCATAAGGCCTAGCGAAGACGGTCAATTTTTTCCCGGGCGATTATGAATCGCCGGATTTGTAACACAAACTGAAATAGGAGAGCGCACACAGGCGATTAGAAATTGCCGGCGATTAAAAATCTGTGCGGTGCCACAGATTATTGGGCGAGGCAATTGTCGCCCGTCGATCTGTATCGTACATGTTTGAACCTGTCAGCGCACATGAAGGCAAGTATATTGCCTTCTTCGAGCAATTTCTTGTTATTGTATTGACGGTCTCCATGACAATGTGTAGTTCAGTTTTGTTTTTAGAGAAGAAATACACTGTCTAACTTGGAATTTGATATTTTGCCCTGTTCGCACAACGTAGGCCCTTTCAATTATGCCTTTTCGTTGACGTGAATAATTAATATTAATATGCGAGAGCAGAATTAATTAACATAGTAACAAGTAAATTAACAAATGATATTTAGCGGCATGTAAATTGTCCTATTACTTAATGCAAAGCGAAAATACGAGTTGTTTTCATTTGTGAGGTTAAGTGACAACGGTTTTTGGTTTTTAGTTTACTGCTGAAATAAATAAAAGCCATGGTTGATGAAAATATAACGTTTAATGTGTTATATAATGCTTCTAACACAGTAACACTTAAAATAAAGAGTTTAACGTTTTTTATTTAACTTTATAAATATCTCCAAAGGCTTTATAAATGGGTACTTTTAAATCTCCAAAGGCTGTTGCATCAACATAATAATTTAGTACAAGTTAAAATAGTACAAGTGTTGAAAACTGCTTTGGAGAGAATTTGACTAATGAGTACAAAATTGTTATACGAGCTGACAGAACCCCATATAGACACAGACAATAAAAATTATATTAAAATACGTAGGCTATTAAAAGTCAAATATTTCCGTGCGAAGCCGTGGGTAACAGGTAGTTATTTATAAGCCTTATTTTAACACACGTAACTGAGATAGAAATAGGCCTACGTTAAGTGGCATGCATATTTACATGTTTACAGAACACAGTCTGAATTTTACAGAGCATACACAAACATAAGCCTTGTATTGAATGACCAGCTGAACTTTAAATGTAATCGGTTAAACATATTGATACAATTCGTACGTAAGTGAGTAGGTGTTGACACCATCAGAGATAAACGAATTTTGTAATACCGTATGTGATCTCCCCCTCCCCCATTGGTAACGACATTGGTTATCCCATTTGGTAACGATTCCCACACTACACAGTAGTTTCGGCGACGTAAGGTTTTTCGTTTCCATAGACATGAGCTTAGAATTTCTGAAAATGATATTTCTTTGCGTAAACACCAATCCCGAAATCTGGCTTCTGGTCATACCTACATGATCGTCTTACATTATTAAAACTCTTCCAGTTCCTTTGTAAACGTTTGTATTAACAAATCCATGTATTCTTAGAAGAACGATAGAGACGATCAGACAAAATATACAATATTGTTCCTTTTTATACGGTATGTGAAAAAAATGTGCCATTTTTATATGGAAAAAATTAAGTGAAATTTTTGTGCAAATTGTGTAAACCTTCACGCATTCGTTGATTATAAAACTTCGCCAGTAAGAATATTTAGAGAAGAAAGAACTGAAAGCAATAACCACGTAATTAACGTTCATTTTATTTTCTTCATAATTCATTCAATGTTATTAAGCCGTGCCTACTTCCAAGATGGCGTTATTAAACAAACGACCATTAAGGAAGGGAACGTTGACACACATGCTAATAGTAAGCTAACAATAGGGTGAACCCAGTACTTTCTTTCTCGCCTTTTCTTCCGAAAACGTAACAGAAGGGCACAGATACATGCGGTCTCATCGAAATCCATTTCACAACTGTACTGAAAATCGCCCGTATGTATGGGCGATTTTTAATCGCTCGTGTGCGTTCAAAACAATTTGAAGGCAGAGTACTTCAAATAACCGATATTTTAATCGGCCGAGTAAAAAATCGACCGTCTGCGCTAGCCCTAACACTATAAATATGAGCTAATTACAAATCCAGTCTTAGGTTAAAGACCTAGCTTGACTTTTAGGCTTGTGTTATACAAATGATTTTGCTTAACTCTAAATACATTTTTACTTATATACTACAACATTATTATTTACAATATTATAACAAAATATACAAAATCACTTCCCTAATCTACTGGGTAATTAGTATGTCAAAGTCACAGTCCAGTCTTTTATTATGCCTGTTTGTAAAGTTGTTTACTATGTTTGTTTACAAAGCTAATTCCTGTTTTTAATTTATTAATGGTCTATTGCTTTAGTTATTATAATTCTTCCTTATATAATTATTTTTTGGTTGTTCTCATTTGATTACTCATTCTTTATTGCATTCCTCATTCAGTTACATAGTATTTATCTTATTTGATTAGTTTTACTATAAATTTTGATGATTAAATTGAGTTTCCTTTTTTGTATTATCTCGTGATGCTACACACTGTAAGACATAAGCGTAAGTTCACTTTTTTGTTGATTTACCAACGTTAAACTCGGAAGCCAATGCACTAGCTGTTTCTCCTTTCTTCAGACGATCAATAATTTTAAGTTTATTGTTTATTGACAGCACTACTCTCTTTGTTTTTGCAGAGAGAGAGAGAGAGAGAGAGAGAGAGAGAGAGAGAGAGAGAGAGAGAGAGAGAGAGGAGAGAGAGA